>JAJEJO010004426.1:244065-444492 GCA_020662805.1 Glaucomys volans
TCTTTCTTTCTTTCTTTCTTTCTTTCTTTCTTTCTTTCTTTCTTTCTTTCGTCTTCTTTTTTTTTTAAGCAACATACGAGAATGGGAGGCAGGAATTTGCAGTGGCAGATTTTTGAAAGAATACATTTCCCTGCTTTTCTACACTCCAAAGACATCCCACATACACAGATGTGACAACTTTTTTTCAAAGCTAATTTGAGCGAATGCCTGTCTGGCGACTTAACTCTGGGAATAGTTACACTTGCCCAAACTGAAGTTCTGCCTCTGTAGAGGTGACACTGATGGCATGTGATTTGTGCACACTCAGAACAGAGACTAGAAGAGGGAAAAAGAAAAGTAAAAGACATGAAAATGAGAAACGTGGTCGTGTTTTTGAAGAATCTTTGTTAATGGAACTGGAATAGAAATGTTCACCCAAATGTGACTCTGCTTTTGTGAAAATAGCTATCTGGGAGGCATCTAGTTTGGGCTTCTTTGTTTTTCTTAATAAAGATGTTCCTCAAATTTAGCAGAGACACCAAATATAGGGACTCCTCTAAAGACTCATGGAGGTGGAGGGTGATTAATGTTATGGGAAGATTTAGTTTTAAATTTTACCTTTTCCACTTAATGCATAATTATTTGAATCTGAATTGTTAGGTTTTTCTTTCAAAACAGATATTTTCCAACCAAACTGATGGTCTATTAGGTAATAGCTGAGATTATTGCCAAACTGCTTGATGAGGACAAGTGAAGGCATCTCTGGAGGGAGAAGCCAGAACCTGAGCTGAACTTCTGATTGCCTGTCATTCATATGGACAGCTGCCCTTCTTTCTTCCTTTCCACTCCTTCTCTGCATTTTCTCTCTTTTCTTTCCTTCATCTTCTTGTGTTCATCCTTTAATCATGCAGCTTATATTTATATTTCTACTTACTTAATGCATTGAGGGATATGGGGAATGCATAATGCATTTGTGGGAACATAAAGAATATTATATGCTGCTCTTGCCCTCAGGAGTTTGCTGCTATTTGGGAAGACATGATATATATGCATGAAATGTTGAATAAAGATCCAAGATTTGAATAGCAATATAGGAATATAAATCAGATGAGCAATAAGTACTATCATCATTTAGTTGAGAGTTCAGCATGGACTGCATGGTCAGAAAAAGCTTTGTTAAGTTCTTTTGCCCCTCTGGAACACACAATGCTTATATATACTTGCAAGATTATAGTGCTCTGCCTATCTGTTTTTTTCAAATGCTTTTTAAATATTCTCAACTTTCAAAGTTTTGATTAAATTTTACCTTCTCCATGAATTCTGTAGTCATGCCAGCAGGCAGGTACCTCCCCCTCTAAGATTCTGTGCATCACTATTTCTCAACCACTTATCCAACAATATGCAGCATGTTACTTAATTTCCTTTTTGTTTTATGTGTATAAATTTAGTCCTTAGTTCCTTTTTGTTTTATGTGTATAAATTTAGTCTCTTCTCTTAAAATATCTCTTGTTTCGGAAAATACAGCTTCATGTTTTGTATTTATATATAGTGCGTAGTGTCAAATGCAGTATTGGGTCCATCTTTTGTTAGATAAATGTTTACTGATTTAATTTGTAGCCTAGAGACTGGAATAAATTCCTCTTTGAAGTTACTAGAGTCTTTTCCAAGTTTAATATCCAATGAGGCTTTGTCCTGTAACTTGAAAGCAAGTTATTCTTACAAACATCTATGAAACACTTCTAGCTTGCAGTGATCACATTAGAGATATAAAACAGTTTTAGGAGACATTTTAGGTTCTCTTAGAGTTTAATGCCCAATGACACTGGACATCACTGACAGCATCAGCCCGCAGGATACAGACATTTAGAGGGGTTAAGTACATTTGCAATTTGTGTGACCATCTTAGCTCTCTAATAAAATTTAGCCTTTGAAATTTATTTTTCACAATTTTATTTTAAAGACATTCCAAAGGCCATTCAATTGAAGGCAGTAGGAGAGGATTTCCAATGCCCCTCCAGGATCTGTCATTCTAAAATTTCAAGTATCAACACACACACACACACACACACACACACACACACACACACACATACATTTGCACATATTCTGTATCCAGGAATTCAAAGGAAGTTGACAAAGTTCAACTTTTTTTCCTGCAGACCTCCCATTTTCAGATCAGCACCCCAGCTTTTTCTCTCTCTGACTCATGGGCTCAAGTTCTCTTTGGCCGAGGAACCAGAGCAGTTGTGATTCCTGGGAGAGTATCTAAAATGACAGTTGCTGAAAGGTTACAGCAAAATCTATTAGAAAAGGAAAGTTGAGGAAAATCAGGTGAGCTCATAGAAGAAAATAAGGAAAGATTGGCTCCCTTTTGGGATTAGGTCTAATTAAGGTGAGCAAGCAGCTGGGCCTGTTTGGAATAACAATTGTGCTAGCATGTCACTTTTTTCTGCTTAGTTGAAATTTATATAGTTTGGGAATGGTGGATATAAGAAAATTAGAGCTCATTTAGAATCTGTTGAAAGGACAGTGTGCCTTCATTATTAGTTTTGCATCTGAATTTTCCTGGGGCAGTCCTCTCTCTGTTATAGGTAATGGATTTTTCCCCAGATGTAATTGGATGAGTTTAATTTTTTCTTTCATTACCTGTCGAGGAGGCCTATGCCCCTACTTCCCTTTGTGTTTTATTAGGACTGTAACCCCTATTTAAATAAAGGCTTTGATTGTGCTTATATATGTTCAATCAGCACTTTCTGATTGAATAGTTCTGGTCACACAATGCTCTTGCCTAGCATTTTTTACTAATTACATTTTCGCCCTGGCTGGGTATGGGAAAACCTCTGATGGTGTTTGTTTGCTACTTTTGATTATGCCAGAGGTTTGGTCCACCACAGCAGCACAGTGGTGAGAAGATTGATCTTCAGACTATAATCCTGCTGGTCTTGAAGGGTGACTTGATTGGATTTTATCTTCTATTCAGGAAGCCAGGTCATATGCTGATAAACTCTCAGCAATTTTTTTTTTTTTTTTTTACGAAACAACAAACAAATTAATTACGATTACAGTTTTGGTGGATTTCCTGGTGACTCCTCCAACCAGGGGCTGATTTCACTGTAACAGTTCTGCAGGTAAAACTGGGAAGAAATGGACCAAATAAGAGTTCCAGAGCCAGTGCCTGAGGCTCCAGCACATTCCAAAAAGTTTCAGTCACATTCTTGCCATCCAGGGTAGGGACACTACCCTCTTCATTTCATGGTTAAGGTGGAGACAGGCTGCTAAATTGCCTTCACTAGGGTGTGATTTCAGTGAAGTCTGTTCAAGAATTCTATCCTTATTCTATAGCAAAAGTATTGTAAAATGTTTTTCTGCCTCAATTGAAAAACTCAGAAATATAATGGCTAAACCATATAATACGGAATTAAATGCACGTTTCCTCAGATATTCTTTAAATATTTATATACTTTATTCCTTTCTTATATATTTTGAAAATCTTAGTAGATCTACTAAACTAGAATTCAGAAGTCCTTAGATTTTGTCCAAGCTATCGCTAGTGTTCTCTGTGTCCTTGGGTAACACATTTAATATCAGGACATCTTCAATTTACTCATCACTTAAGGAAAGAGAACAATTGTGCAATTTTAAACTCTCATAAGAAGTTTCTCATTGCCACATGGATAGCGTTACTATTTCCTTTCATGGAACTTTTATGACATGTTATCTTCACATATCCTAAAGCGTATTTTTAAACTACAAACTTAAGTAATAATTTGCTTACATAAGCTGTATCTACAATTTAACTTATGTTAATGGGTTTTAAGTCTGGATGGCAGGAACCAGCCTTGATTCTTCTTCAGATGTTCCTCAATATTTAGCTAAGGTATGGAACAGACTGAGGACTCAATGAACCTGCGAGGAAGAATTGTGGCTCATTTTCACTTTCCCTGGACAAGAATATTTATATTATAACATGAAATAATTCAAATAAAAATATTTAAAAAGTTAAAAGTGCGTTGTCAATGATATCATTTTTCTTTTCCATTGGACAACTTTTCTAACATTTGATAACTAGGAAGGAGTTACACTGTTGACTTTTATCTTTTTTAAATATGAAATTTAATTTTATCCCTATTTTTCTACTACAACTAAGCATTCTCAACAATCTACCAAATTGCTGAGTGTAAAATCACCTCAATGAAATTTAAATGTGAACAACTTCTAAGTGAAAGGGCCATCCCACTGGACCACGATGCTACTTTGGCTTCCCAGTTCCATCTACCATTTCGCCATGGCCAAGGCAGTTGGTGGGGAAAATACACTCTTGACTCAAACTTAAATTTAGCAGTGTTGCAGAGCAACAAGGATGGTGACTGAGGATGGGAAGACAGGCTTTTCTTCAGAATGTTGTCACTCTACCTCTTTAAGTTACTATATTTCTATGCATAAAATAGGAAATATAATGTCATCTTTGCCTCCTAGTATCAAATAAAGTATATATAAGAAAAGAAACTTGAATATAAAAGTGCTGCAAGATAAAATAATCTCCAACTTTAACAGTTCTTCATTGATCCAATGACTGATCACCAGGCAATGTATTTCATAGATGGTAAGTAGAAGTTTGGAAGCTGGGAATGATTTCAACATAGAATGGGATCTGGAATGATCTGTTTCTGGCAAATTGAAGGATAAAATAGTGCTAACATCCTCCTGCTAGAAGCATGCTAAAAGAAATGAAATAATAAATGGCTCAAAAATATTTAACAAAGGCCCGAGTTTGTTAAAAAAAAAAAAAAGAAAAAAAAACTTTTTCTAAAAAAAGTGCAAAAAACAGAGATAATAGGGTCAGAAAGAGCTCATGCCTTGGATTTTAGTCTACCTAAAGAACAACTACAATGACATCAACCTGAACTAAGGACTAATATTGAGATTCTCTAAAATAAAACATGCACCTGAAGGCTACAACCCAAGGAAAAAATAGTCTTTACACTTGTTGAGTAAACGTAAAACATAAAGTGTCAAACAAAAAGTTTGAAAGTAAAATGATTGAAAGGATGAATACTTAAAAATACTAGCTAAAAGGAATGTAGAATGATTTTTAAATAAAAACCAATATGCACTGTAAGGGAAAAAATTGAGAGATTAAAGAAATTCATGTAATTCTAAAATGTGCAAGTCAAAGAGAATACATTATTATCCTGAAAAATAAACCCTTGGAAAAGCTTGAGAGAACTCAAAGGAAAAATGCATAACTCTAACTAGAGTTGAAGGTTTGAAACATAATTTTCTGAGGAACTTGCAGGTCAGCAGGTCATCAGACTGTAAATAACTTATAAATAAAAAGGTGATTCATCTGAAGCAATTTTAAACTTATGGAAATGAATGAAGTGTAATGAGTCCTTTCATTTAAATAGAAGAACTGGTCAGTTAAAAAACAAACAAAAAAAGAGCTAAAAGTAAAGAAAAACATTATAAGCAATTTGAGGATAAAATAAACTTCATATTTACAGATCCTGTAAATATTAGCATAGAATATATAATAAAGAGACTATACAACAAGCCATTGTAATTAATAGAAGACTTCAACACAATCTTTTAAATTGAAATTATCAACATAGGAAAATTTGGTGGTATTTTCACATACAAATAACAGATACATTAATTTCCACAAAGATAATAATTTATAAATACATCCACAAAGAACCTAAAAATAAATCTAACAAGAGATATGTAATTTACAAAGATAATTTTAAAAAGCCACTGAAGAATATATAATACTATCAAAATTACTGGAGTGGTAAACCAGGTCCATAAATGGAAAATACCAATAAGGCAAAAATGAAAATTCTCTCATAAATTAATTCATAGGTAGCACATTATTTCCATCAAAACAGTAATTTTTTTCCCAAAAGAATCTGAGAAGCTGAACACACAGTTCATTTGAAAATGGAAAACACCAAGCGCAGCCAAGAATATTTTGAAAAAGTAAAAAGAAGTCTTTGAACCACCAAAGACTGGTTCCAAAGCAACAGTTATTAAAATAGTGAGGTTGACAATTATACCATAGAACAAAACAGAGAGTGCCAAAGTATAACCACTTATAAAATGGAAGCTTAGTATGTGAGAAAAACAGCATTACAAGTCAGTGGGAAATAAATCATGGACCATTCCATCATTGGACAGTGAAAATTGACTTTCTTTACTGAAAGATTTAATGCTACTCATATGGATTAAAATGCAAATATGTGAAAATAAATTGAAAGTTTTAAGAGAAAATCTGTGGCAGTATTTTCTTCATATCTATCTATCTATCTATCTATCTATCATCTATCTATATATCTATCTATCTATCTATCCATCTCTCTCTACCTACCTATATACCTAGATAGATAGATATACAGATAGATAGATAGATGGAAGGATTGATGGATGGATGGATGGATGGATGGATGGATGAATGGATAGATGGATAGATAGATAGATAGATAGATAGATAGATAGATGATAGATAGATAGAAGATTTAGATAGGTATAAAGAAACAAAGCAATGCTGTATATCTTTTATGGGAATATATATGAATAAAACATACAGAAACATACAAAAAGATAGATTAGATAGGTAGTCCATAGAGTAGCAATGAAAAATAGAAAGAAAGAAAGAGAAAGAAAGCGGGAAGGAGGGAAGGAAGGGAGGAAGGAAAATACTTCAGTGACTGCCTTTGGGGAATGGAGAAAAAAAAATGTATGAGATATATAGTTCGTCTTGTATTATTTTTTTTCATTAAAATTAAAAGTGCAGATTTTATTTCGAGCTTTAAAACTCATGCTATTTTTTGTTTACCACTACGAGGTTTGCAGAGTGACTGACTTTACTGTCTTTCCTGTCATTGACCCGTGTGCATGGACAACATGGGGGTTCTGAAAAGTTACATTGCAAAGTTCTGGAACACAGGCACCCCTACATGAGTCAAGGGCCATTCTAGAGTTTCTGTCAGGAGACTGGATGCAGGAGGTATTTGAATTCTGAAAGTCAAAAGGGACTTTTGCTTCAAAACTGTTCAAAACTGGGAACAGTTTTGAAGAGTTAGAAAGTTCCTGCTGAGACAGCATTTACTCTTATTCTGTTGTTGTTGTTGTTGGGGGTGGTTCTCATTATACTTTTTGTTTTAAAAAAAAGTTAATTATCATAGGTGACAATCCCTCTGATAATTAAAGCTATGTGCCTCAGTGCTCCCTCCAATCTTTTCAACAGACTCACATGATTATTTGCAGTACTTCCTGCTCTCTACAGACCCCTGTTTTTTGTTTTTTGTTTTTTGTTTTTATTAGCACTTTCAGTAAGAGAGGAAAAGTCCTAAATGGAAGGGCATGTGACACGAACATTTTAAAGTCTGCTCCCTTCTGCACTTCGGTATCTAAAACATCTCTGAAGAGTGTGAAGGGATTTTGGTGCTGATACTTTTCATCCATGATATTATTACGAAATGCCTTAGCCGTGGGTGGTGATGGGCCATCTCTAGGAGAAACACTCCAGCCATTGCCATCCTATTGTGCACACAAACAGCCTCCATCCCTCCATACATATTTATATAGACAGGAGACTTGGGTGATTTTTTTCATATCATGAATAATTTTAACACTACAGACGTTTGACTTTGAATCAACAACTAGTTTCAGAGGATCATAGTTGCAGCCAAAGAAAGTTTCTAACTAAAATTAGTTACTTTTCTTATTTAACAAACTACTCCCTGCCGCATTTCCTGTGGTCTCGGCTTTCATCTTCCTCTCGTACAGTCACATGTAACAATGACTTCTTCGCTTCCGTGTCTATTTTCTTCTTGGCTTCTCTAAGTGTAAAACTTGCAGTTCTTCCTGCCAAGTGACTTTCCAAGGCTGTGCCCAGGAGATGCCAGCTTCACACATGCTCATCATACTCAATCTTATATTATTCTCAGATTTCAGTGGCTTTAAGTACCTTTGGCCTTTACACATATCCAACAAGTGGAATGTAATCTTCACATAAAAACAAAACAAAAAAAACCCTGTGAAAGCAAGAATTTAAGCAAGATCTCTGGGTACAGCCTTACAGAGACAATGTGGTAGGTGCTTTCAAGAGTTATACCTCACTTAATCTTTATATGCAGTAGCTATCATTACTCTATTTCACAGATGGAGACCTTAAAGACATTGCTCATGTCCTGCCAATGAATCCAGGACTTTGATGTCTTGTTTGCCCTATTTAAAACTAAAAAAACCTTTCATCCTCTTTGGATCAGGCATGGTTGTGCCTCTTTGACCACCTGTGTTCTCCTATAGAAAACTTATTGGTAGGTAAAGGAAATGCCTAGTTAGCATGATTCTTCTATTATGTGACTGACCTATTATATTTTTAATTTTTTAGTTTTTTTAAATATTTTTTTGAGGCAGGATCTTGCTAAGTTACTTATGGCCTTGCTAAGTCCTGAGGCTGGCTTAGAGCTTACGATTCTTCTGCCTCTGTCTTCCAAGCTGCTGGCATTACAGGTGTGTGCCGCCACGCTTGGTGCAAACATTTTTTATTCAACCAATGACCACCAATTCTTGAAGGCTATGTGACACTGTGTGACACTTATTTAAAATATGGGTGCTGGGAGTCTATGATTCTGGCCTCAAATTCTAGCATCTCCACCCAGTGTATCCAAAATTTTCATGTTACTTTATGTCCGTGGTTGTCACATGTATAAATCAGAGACACTAATAGCATCTAATTAGGCACTAATAATTTATTCTGAATAGGTTCTAAAGTTTTAGCTTGACTGTTAGCTGTAGTTTTTTTCCTAGTGCAGTATCTCAGTTATTACAAGATCATAAACATTTGACATTTGACACTATCTCATTTTATTTTCATGTTGAGCAATAGGTAAGTTTTCTATAAATTTTTGTTTTTGAAGTTGATAGTACATTCTCTAGAAGACTATGTTAGTTATAGTAGGTTTATAGACTACACAGAAATAATGGTTTGATATACTGAAGAAATATCTGTTACTTATTTATTCCAATGTCTTTCCTTCTTTCTTCCAGAAAGCAAAGGGAAAACTTTATTTCTTAGAACTTGGTAGTAGCCAGATAAATTAATCACAGTCCTGGTATTACCTAGACTTCAATTTCCACATCTGATTTTCAGAGATTTGAACTAGAACTTTAGCAAAAAACAACTATGCTTTCTTCTGCCTTAGATTTAAGTATCTATGACTCTTACTCTGCTTCCCATCTTATTCAGATTTGAGATAAACGATTCTTTATTTTGTTGTCTGAAGTGTACACAAATGAATTTACCTGTAATTATTTGGGTTTGCTTTATAAAAACACTATCAAAGACAAATAAAGGTTAGAAGGACAGATTTGCTCTTCATATTTGACTCAGCTTACATTATAAATTATGGTTTCTACAGAATTAGATTTTGGGGTCAAGACCTGTTTGGGTTTTACAGAACCATTTGAGAGGACTGAGGTATGGGAGTGAATCAATTTCCTGCAATGAGGTGATCACAGAAGAGCCTGATTTGCGAAACACTTAGAGATTTTGCTAAGCACTTCTGTGCTGGAGTTAGCGGGGCTGGCTGGGGCAAAGTGCAGAGATATAGCCACCACTGGGACCATGAGGGTTTGTAGACTATTTATCAGACATGGCATCTTGGCTTATTAAACCATTTTGAATCTATATCCCCAATCATTTCGACTGCTGTTTTTTCTTAATTCATGCACCTGCTTAATTCTGACCTATTATATAAAAGGAATAATAATTTCTTCTACCCTGCTACCCCCATCAGCTACATCTCCCCCTACCACCTCTTCCTCTCTCTCTTCGTGTGTGCATGCATAGCAGCACTTGAGAGTCCTAAGAAAGAAGCAGCTGTTTTCTCTCCATTGTTTCATTCCTGCAGTAATCCACACCCTGGGAATTTTATCCTCATCAGATTATTGGGATGAGAGTTTCTGCACCTGTCTTTTTACTTACCTCCCCCCAGAGGAGTTCAAGTGATAAGTCCAGCCAACTATTGAGTCAAGTAAACACATGATCTGTTGCTATTCACTTGAGTAATTTGTGGACAGGGATGATGGGGTGGGAATGAGACAGATTCACTATCCATAGATTCACTATCATCACTAAAATGTTCCCAAAATTTAGATTTGAAACTGGGTAGAAGCTGAGCTTGGATTTATCAGACTGTATCCGTATCTGTTTGAAAGAGTCCTGGACTGCATTAAAATCTGACACACTGCTCTCTCTGGACTTCTCTGTTTGGGTAAACAAAGTATTGTTTTCTAAATGCACTCAAAGCTTTCTTAGTACCTTTGCTTTAATTTTACTCTTTCTCCTTATATGGTTCTAACTTCGGAAATGGTGATTCCTTAGACTTTATCTCCCTGTCACTTAAACTAAAGCAGTACAACCCCCTTTTTTTCAAATCGAAATGAACACTTTCATTTGGTATTTTAATTTACATAACTTTTTAATCTCTCCTCTGTGACTGCAAACTTCTTGGATTGAGGGACAACAATTTGTTCACATTTTTAATCCTCTAAAATGCTTAACATGATTAGTGTTCTGTATGCAGTGAAATCTCACTATTTAATTGTTAGCTAAGGAAATAAAATTTTAAAGGATAAGTATTCTAGTCATGCCAGCAAGAGAAGGTGTGGGTTTGTGTTGCAAAATGTCTAAGTAAAATAAACTAATTAAAAAATAGGGATGATTGGTTTCAGCTGCCTGAGAACTTGAAATTTTATACAAATTGTAATTGGTGATATTTTTTAGCTGTTAGGCATCATAAAAAGAAAGTCCTTATCTCACTATTTATATATTTGCAATTGGTCATCCTAACATTTTTTTTTTAATTTATTGGATATGTCAAGGTAATATCTATGGCTAAATCTGCCAATTTCAAAAGACTAAGTAGAACAGTGGAGATGGCCATCCCCTGGATATCTATACCAATTATTTTCAGCCCTGGTATCTTGACATTAATCATAAATAATGAGTTCAGAGACCTATTGCTAATAACAAAATTAAAGCACAGAACTTGTGAAAACTTTGAGCAAAATGAAGGTCATTACCATTGCCTGATTTATGATGAAATGCTCACTCACTGGCTCCTGAATCATTTGGGGAGGAGGAGTGGTATAATAGATCTAACATAAAATTGCACCTTTTGGGGAGGGAAAACAAAAAGTTTGAAAATGGAAGAACAATACAATGAAACATTTGGATGAATTACGATTTACTTGCCTGGTATCGTACAGGGGCAGTTAGAGTCCATGCCTCCCTACTCTTCCTTATCTTTCTTTCCAGAGTGTAGGTAAGTCAGACTGATGCCTGAGCTATTGCTAACTTGCATAATTCATATAACCCAATCAATAGATGTGCACAGCTGGGATAAGAACTATGCAAGCAGCAATTGTTTGCCATATTTACAAATATTTCTTAACTTGGAACATCTAAATAATCCAGACATTTATTTTGTCTATGACTCAAAAAGCAAATAATTTATTCCTAAAATCTAGACAAAAGCTATCTTGGAAAATGGTGACTGCAGTTTCAGAGAATTATGGTGAGGTAATATTAATTTTTTCAATCAAGATCTTCATATCTTGTTAGTAATATCTCACCACATTAACATATTAGCAGTATCCCATTGCATTGTATTAATATTCATATCATATCAGAATTTATTGTTGCTTATACAGTGTTAAAGTCATATCACATTAGTGACTTTCATATCAGATTAGTGAAAGTGGATCCTAATAAGACTTTCATATCCAATTACTAAGGTAACAGTTTTGTCTTTCCAAGTCACTTCTAACTCGAGCCCAGAGTACAAATTGATGAATGTGGTAATAAAGCAATCTTTCTGGCTGAAGATGGATGGCACCTGGGACCGATGGGGCTGTGAATGTAAGACTTGAATAAAGGGGCAGAGCAGATGGGAAAAAACTCCTGCCCTTTGCCTGCAGAGCAGTACTTCTAAGCAAAGATTTCATGAACTTAAGAAGCTAAAAATACAAACCTACATCTTGGTAATTTACACCCACGTTCATCATCCTATAGTAGCCTAATGATTTAGGCCACAATAAAAGGAAGAGGAGAGAGAGAAGCATAAAGGGAAATTGTAGAAGGGAATCAGAAGGGATTGTAGAAAGGGAATCAGCAAAAAGTGGTATGTGTCTTCTATTCCTTAATATTCATTCCCAGATATTATTTGAATTTTGAAGGATTTTCACTTTACAATTGGATGGGAAGTTTGGACATACTGAGAGAGATAAATATTCCACAGACTCCTTAAATATACTACATAACTATTCAATGTAGTGGATTATACATAATTTTTAATATCTCTTACAGGATATAGAAGAAATGGAAATGATGAACGTATGCATAAGTTGATTGGATCTTGTTGATGGCATGGACTGTGGTATTTTTTACCTCTTAAACCTAGCACCCTGTGTTTGTTAGATTTTCCATTACTATAACAAAATACCTGATATAGATCAATTTTAAAAGATAAATGTAGTTTTGGCTTATGTTTTCAGAGGTTTTGGTCCAAGGTTTGTTGGCCCTGTTGCCTTGGGCCTGCATATGGCGGGCAATATTTGGTGGAACAAGTGTTCACCTCATGGTGGCTAGTATCTCTCCTCATCTCAAAAAAAAAAAAAAAAAAAAAGAAAGAAAAAAAAAAAAAAAAAAAAAAAAAAAAAAGAAAGAAAAAAAAAAACAGAGAGAGAAACAGGAAGGTATGGGACCCAATATCTCTTTCGACATGACCCCAGTGATCTAACTTTTTTTCAATTAGTCCCACTATTTCCCAATAGCACCAAGCTGAGGACCAAACCTTTAATTAAAGGGGGATATACCAGAACCAAACTATAGCATACCTCTTCTCAACACATGCTCATATATGTATGTGTGTGGTGTTTATATAAATAACTTTTAATATTGTTTTGTGTCTCTGCCTACAATAAATTGGACTTCAATTTATTAGGAACACTTTCTAAATTTCTCCTGTCTTACTTCTTTTTTTTTTTTTAATCACAATAATCTTTGCTAAAGTCTTAATGCTTTCCTCCTCAATTTCATTTCTGGGAATATTAATACATATGGATTAATTCTAAGTGAGAAAAGTAAGATCCTCTCCCTTGGCTTAGTTCTTCTCTCATTATCTTATTCTTACTTCTTTGTAGAATGGGTCTTCCTTCCTATTTCCTTCCTTTTTTCCTTCCTTCTTCCTTCTTTCCTTCCTTCCTTTTTCCTTCTTTCCTTCCTTCGTTTTTTGAGTACTGGAGATTAAACCCAGGACCTTGCACATGTTAGGCAAGTGCTCTACCACTGAGCTATATCCCCAGGCCTGGCCTATGCACTTTTAAATGTCTAGACCATGTTTAGAATCTGAACATCATGTCTTATCAGCCCGTTACAGTCTGACTTGAACTTTAATGGCAAGTTTCCTCCTGTGATCAACAGTGCTTTGTAGGGTGTACAAACAAGGGGCATCTTTTCAGTCTATGAATTCTGACCTCTGAGTCCATTGGTCATTTTTTCAAACCAAGCACTTTGTTTGATTTTCATCTCTTTGCTTTCATGACTTTATTTTGGATTTATTCCTGCCTCTTTATCTACTTGTTTTCATCCTGCAACCAGGCCATATCTCCAAGTTCTCCTGAACTCTGCACAGCCAATTGAATTGATTAGATTCCATGCCTGTATCTCCATGGTTTCAATCTTTAGTGTGCAAGAAAATCACCTGGGTTGTTCAAATTTAGATTTCTAGACCTCAGCCCTAAGGTTTGAACTAGAAACTCAGGGGTCATTATTGTCTGCCTGCCTAAAGTGACTCCCCTTCCCCCACCCTAGAACACCTGCCACCTGGGCCACTGATTTAACAATTTCCTGTCTTATACCTGTCTTGACCACTGCTTACCTGGATTAAGCAATAGCTTCCTTACTATTATCACCTCTAAGAAGATAGTAATTTTATTCTTAAAAAGGATCATTCATTTAAAAATACCTTGATAGTACCCTTATCATTTTTTTAAAACTTTATTTTTAATGTATTTGAAAAAATACTAGAGAATAAATAAATTTCTATTATATCTCACAAAAGAATGGTTACCTGACTTTGCAGAGTCACAAGGAATTTGGCAAGGCCATCTATTTCTAGTAATTACCAGGGATTTCATAAGGAAAGGATAGAAATAATAAAGGGTCTATGATTTCAATATGATTATTACTTTCTGGGATAATCCACTATGCTAAATAGCCTGTATACATAGAGTTGGACCCACATTTTGTGGGGCTTGAAGCTTATAAAAATTGGGAAGCCCTTTTTAGAAGGCAAAAAATTATGGATACAAACTCACTGAGGATTTTTCTAGGGATAGTGGAGAAAATTAGGGATCCTGAAGCAATAGTTGTATGACCTTTCTCCATCTCTGCCCTAAAAAGACATAGAGGCTACTATTAGTGTTATGTTACATATGAGAAACTTACACGTGCAAAGATAGAATAACTTTTCCAGGATCTCACAGCAAAGAGGTCAGATTAAGTTTACAAGAAGGCATGTCTAACTTCAGAATCCATACCCCAACTCCCTTACTTTATTCTCCATCTGCTCTGAGGCAAAGTTAACCAGTTCTTCCTGTGAATACTTGCTAATGATGATAGTCTCTTTTTCAAAAGCTGATCATTCTCAATTATAGTTGAATTCTGAATCTTCACTGAAAGTCTTAAAATGTCCTTTATAAGGGCAAGGTTCTACTGTAGCTCTTATGCTTCAACCTCAGCATGAAATGCTTTCCAGGCCAGATTAATCCTATGCACACAACAAAATCACCCACCCCACTTCTGCACCATCATCTATGAACACACATTTATGAATGATTGGGCCAGTCTCCAAATGTTAGCCAAACTTAATCTTCATTCCTGGGTACACTCATGGCTCAGGACAATTTCCTTACTATTTCCCATGAGCACATGGTCTGGTCTGTCACTCCTTTTGCAAGGGACTTGTAGCAGCACCTTTGCTAATTCAGAGCTCCACCTGTAGCTATAAATAGCCAATGTGATTTGCTTCTACCCACTGTCCTTGATGCTGTTAAGCAGGGCCAGAAAGAATCACAAATAAGTACTTGCTAAAGACATGCTGGTTATACAGCTTTGCCTCTTGATGTGGGAATCATTACACATTTACATTTTCCTTAGAAGATTGTCAACTGAATGGCATTGTCAAAGACTGCAAGTCACTGAAGGACCTAGGGTGGTAGTTTATTTTAATCTTAAAATTATAAGTAAATCTATTTGCCTATTCATCTGTGAAACTCATGAGTCCATATAATTGAGCAGCTTTTTAAAAACTCACGTTTCTCTTTATCTTAGTTGGTATTGTGGGGACTTTCAGAGTGTGTCTCCCACCTGCTGGGTACTATGCTAGGGAAAAAAATAGAATATTTGAGTCTGAGTTGGAGGGTTAATCATTTCACCTATATGACAGCAGAAATTCCTCAGAGATTTCTGTCACCTTCTGCTTTAATAAGCTCACTCCCTTCCTTTCTAACACAGACCTAGCCCTGCTGCTTTCTGAGGCTTCTAGTGATCTGGTCATCCTAAATCAAAATCCACACTAGTGCAGAACACAATAGAGATTTAGAGACTTTGTCTTTAGGGTCCAACAAAGATGCCAGAATCTCTTTTGATAACATTATCTTCTTCCTTTCTAATTTCTTTGCAGAACACTTTCTAAAAATTGAAATCCTTTATCTTAGAGCCAGAGATCTTAGCTTCAACCCAGTTGCCCTTTAAATATGAATAAGAGCTGGTGTTGAATGCTATCTATCTAATATTCCCCTGGTCTACTTGACTTCTTAATATTTTGTGATGCTTGAAAGACAGATTTCTTCTCTTATCCCCACTGAATAGTTCTTTGTAGCTCATGGGAGTTTAGTGACATATTTTCTATATTTTTGTTCATCATCCTGGTTGGGTCCAAGTTATAACATGTATCAGAATTACAATATGGATTAATTTTATATATTTCAGTTAGATTAGTATTATTTGAATTATAAAATGATACGAAAAATAAAAATTTATGCTGGACATGTTGGTGCATCTAGACTCCCAACAACTAAGGAAGCTGAGGAAGGAGGATTGTAGTTTCCAGGCCAGCCTCAGCAACTTTGAAAGACCCTAATAACTTAGCCAGATTCTGTCTCAAAGTAAATAATAAAAGGGACTGGGGATATAACTCAGAGGTGAAGCACCCCTGGGTTTAGTTCCTGTATCTAAGTAAATATAAATTATTGTGAATTTACAGTTCGGTTTCACTGTCATACATTATTTAATCAAGAATTCTTCTTGTCAATCTTCTTATTCACATTTATATCATACTGTTTGAGCAGGTGATGTTAAGGTACAACAAAAACACACTCTGTCTTCCTGACACCACCATTCTCCTGTCAAGAAGCTAAAATGGTGTTAGTGTAAGAGCCAAATGGAAATGAACAAGTAACTAACTACCTATGTGTCTAATTTTGAATATTGGCAACGTCAAACAATGAAAGATATTTACTGAATGTGAGACAGAATTTGCAACAATAGGCTCCATTGTGAACATTTTAAGTGGACTTTATAACTTTTTTTAAGCTATTTTGAGCCGAATTGCATAGCTCTTTAAGCAAATAAGCAGTGTTGATTGTTTTGGAAGGATTCAAGGAAGTCCTTCTGACAAAACTTGAAAGATAACTATGGCTGAGACTGGAACTATTTACTTCAACCACCGAAATTTGTATGTTGAAATCCTAATAGCTCATGGGTTGGAGATAGGGCCTCAAAGGAGATAAATAAGGTTAAGTGAAATTATAGGAGTGGGACTCTGAACCCACAGAACTGGTGCATTTAAATGAAAAGGAAGAGACACTGGAGCCCCATCTCCACACAAGAGGCCACAACAGAAGGAGGAGGGAGCCATCTGCAAGTCAGGAATAACGTCCTCACCAGATCCCAACCATGCTGTCACCCTGCTCTCAGATTTCCAGTTTCCATAACTAAGAAAATAAATTATGTTATCTAAGTCATTCAGTCTATAGCACTTTGTTATGGGAGCCCAAGCTAAATGATGAATCATTAGCATATAGAAAAATATGTAATGACTTCCAAATACAAGAACAGACATTATCAATAAAGTAGAAATTAATGGTTTTGGTTAGCTGGGAGTTACAAAAATAAACTAGAATGGTATCTTGGTGTTAAAGGGCAGATTTAATTCATATACATACACAGAAAACAAGTGGAGGAAAAAAGTGTAAGTTTTTTTTTTTTTCCCTATGGCAATCATGAATCTGATTTGTTCAGACCCAGTGTTTATTTATTGCAAAGACATACACAGTAATAAAGGAACTTGAATAACCAACCAGTGGTCAGGAATCCCCATTTGGTGATAAAATAGAAACATTTGGGGGAAAAAAACGAAATATTGGATTTTTGCACTATACTCATGGTGGCAAGTTATACCTGGCCAATTAGATAAACTAGTATTACTGCTCTGGAGAGGGGGATTATGCCCAAGATTCATAGAAAAAAATGTACAATGTCTCCTATAAGTGATACTAAGGAGAAACCGGGCAGAAAGGTGAACATACATGGGGATGCCAATCTGTGCTTCTTCTAGGTATTTTAACAGGAATTGAACAGAGAAATGTGGCTTGAAATTCTTCATCTGCCTTCCATTTGCTGTCCTGAGATATGTCTTTCATGAAGAGGAGAATGAGCATGAGGAATGGTATACATCTCCCACTTTTCTCCCACAAGCAAAAGTGTTTCCATTTCACTTAAACACATGGGTCCTGAATGTAGAATGGCAAGACTGTAGAGTTTGAAGCCAGAATAGACAAAGTGCAATGCTGGCTTACCAATATGGCAAGCTTTAGATCTTGGATTAGTTTTATAACTTCTCAGAGCTCAGGTCTCCTTTTCTGAAAACATATTTTCCTTGTCAAGTTTTCTTGATTACATGAGTTCAGATACAAAATAGCAGAGTACAATAAATCATTACATAATAGGCATTTCATAATTGTGTGGAGTTTTAAAACTACTGTCTCACCTCTACTTTGATTTATATCGACATGACAAACCTTCATTTTATGGGAAAGGCTGGCTTTATTTGGTCAGTCTCTACAACAAAAAGAAAAGTCATCAAAATCATCCTCTTCACTGGTTAAATACATTTTGTTATAAAATGTGTAATGATTTTTTAGGCATTGAAATGATAATATAAATTTTAAAAATGAAAATAATATATATATGCATATATATATATTGAAAATTATAATAAAGTTTCTTTCTCCGCAAATATAAAATATTATGGTTTAGTTATTTTAAAAGCATGGCTTCGTCTAACAATATAAATACATTTAAAAGTAATGGTAGTACATACAAATACACTGTTGTTATTGATATTCATTTTTGGAAGCATCAATGATCCCTTAATGTCTCAGTGTCTTAGGAAATCATCTCCATAGTACAAAGTTCCGAGGCCTAGCCTTTCAGCTTGTGACTATTCCCCCATGTCCCACTTTGTAAATGTTCATTTGCTTGTAATGGCAATTTATGTCACTGTGCATTATACGGATGGCCTAATTCAAGGCCAGTCATCCAGTGGAGATGTCTTCACTTCAAGGGAAGTCAGTTAATGGTTGGAACCAAGACATTTTATTGTACCATATCACTGAACTGTATTTTCTACAATGTCTTTTTACTGACTGTGCCTAAAAACATTTCATTATGTTCAATCATATATACTCATTCTCATTAGAAGGTTATCACTTCCCATGTAGTTTCACCTGCCCAATGCCTGTGATGTTTCAGGTTTCTTACACTGCCATAAGAAAAGATTTCATTTTAAAATGAAAATTCTTATTATTCATTAGGTGTCCAGTGGTTTAAATAAATGAAATATGCTATCCCTCATTGGAAGAGACAATGCTCCTGATCAGGGTCTAGCATATGTTCAAGTGAAGGGGGAAGCCTATATGATTTTAGGGGCTTCAGTAGTCTCTCCTGAATTCCTCCCAATTGCCTCTCCCACCCAACTATATTTTATTCCTACAAGAAGGTTGATTCTTGACAGTCCTTCAAAAATCACACTGACTTTTACTTTTTCCATTTATCCATCCTTTCATTCATCTATGCTTTTATTTTTATAAAATACTTAGCACAATAATCATTTTATGATTTGTTAAGTTCTGAAACTTTGAATATAAATAATTCAATGTTAAGTTTAAATTGAGGAATATGTAGTGGGTATAAAATGTATAAATGATTATGACCCAAAATTTTAGAAGCACCAATAGCAAATGTTAGCAGAACACAGGGCAAAACTAGTGGATTTCATTCAGTGGTCAAAATACCCAACAAGAACACCTTAGGGGAGGAAAAGCTCATTTTGGCTCATGGTTTCAGAGGATCATTCCATGGTGGGACAGCTCCATTTTTCTTGGTTCAAGATAAGGCAGAATGTCATGGTAGAAAGGTGTGGCAAAAAGGTGCTATTCAACCCATGGCTGTCAGGAAACATAAAGAGGGAAATGGATTACAGGCAAGATGAACCCTTACAGGGCATGTCCCTAGTGACGCACCTCCTCCAGCCACATCCAACTTGCCTACAATTACCACCAGTTAGTCTATTCAGACTAGGATGGATGGATTATATTAGAGTTGTCACAATCCAATATTTCCCCTCCATACATTCCTGCATTAACACAGGACACCTCATATCCAAACTATAGCATATGTACAATAGATCAAGTTAGCAATAGAGGGCAACTTAACAAAGAGAAGCACTGAAAAACTTTATAGTGAACAGCACTTAGAATGAAGGTATGAGAGGTCTTACTGTGTTCCAATAAGAGCAAAGAGTTTAAGGAGGTTTAGCAGCTCTATTGATGGGAGAAGAAAGATTATATGTAAAGGTGCAAAAATGGCTTGAGGTCATGGATGGAGAATGAATTAGAGTTAGGTGAAGATTAATCTTGCAACTATTGGTAGAAAATGATAGTACTAAGGGTTGAGATATTTTTACAACACTGATATTGACTAAATGTAAACTTTCCTGCAAAAAATATTGGCATCATTGTAATGATTATTTTGATCTGCAATGTGTCTACTGTATGTATCTTAGCCTTTATTCCCATAGTCCACCACCAGCTTTTTTCATGAAGTTATAGAAAGCCTTGAGTTAATTGTTTCCATCAAAATATACAATACAATATTACTACCATCCAATAAAAAATCATCTGCAGGAACCATTCCTCATACTACCAAATCCCTATCCTGACAAATTAAACACTAAAAAATCTTAATCAACTTTTCTATTAAAGTTTTTGTTCTAAAATTCATTAGTCTTACCAAAAATCTTCATAGCATAAAATAATTTATTCATTTACTTACTTAGGGATAAAATTTGTATAAAATTTACCAACAAGTGCTCATTGAGAAATTCTATTATTTCAAAGTACAGATTTTATGGACTATATGCTTGATATTTTCTGCAGGTTAGTTTATTTTGACATCATTTTCATTATAAAATGCTTATGGACATTCACTATTGCTTCCAATTTTAAAGTGTTTATTATGTTGTTGATTTAATGAGTTGAAGGCAGTACAATATATTGTATGAGGAGATCAGAGTTCTTTTACAGACATGAATTGACTACCTTAACTCACCTGTTAATTCTGCATCTAATAGAATATTACTCTTTATCTCTGCTGCCTTTCTAGTGTCAGTTCAAGTATGTATTTGTCACTTTTCCCAAGAAGTTTCACAAATTTTCACTGTATATATTCAGAATGCAAATTTCTATGTCTTGATCTATTTCATGCTTTATTTTTACATTATTTGATTTAAATATTTATTTTCATTTTATTGTCCCTAAGTCTGATCCTAAATTAAACACTTATTTTATAGAAATTCTATAGGATGGCTAAAATCCACATTTTAATGAAATGAGATAAAAATAAATCCACAAAGTGAATCCTATTTTTTATGATACTAAGCATAAGAAAATATCAGACTGTGTATTTCCATTTTATAGATGAGTCATTGAGAATGAGTAGTGTAACATGATAGGAGATACTGTCTAATTGGAATTGAAGGTTGGTGATATAAGGTAATAGACAGGCATGTGCTTATGAGCTCATAATTTGGTCACAAGGTCTTGTGTTGTATGTATGAACAGAGATGCATTATTTAATAAATAATAGCAATAATAGTGACAGAAAGAAGAAAATTATCATTGAAAAAAAAATGCTACCTGCTTTCAGCAGAATCAAGACAGAGAATCTGCCTTGCCATTCACTAGAGAATGCTGGGAATTTAACAATTAAAGGCTGTTTCTCTAGAGACCGGAGGCTGTGTTTCCCTCCACATCGCTAATGAAGTGTAATTCATTTTACCTCACCCCCACCTTTAGAAATCAAAGTTCAAGCATCCGTATCAGACGTGTTTGAAAGGCGAGGTCTTCTCTCCCCTTGCAGAGTTGTGTCTCCTCTTCAGGGAGCATTCTCCTGTTCTATTAATTATTGTGCTTCGATGACATTATTATTCATGGACTAACATCTCCAAATACTTGACTTAGCACTGGGTCTGGAACTAATACTAATAAGTACATGGCTGAATAGTGGGTGAAGTTTTTCTCCCCCTCTTCTTTTTCTGTTCTGCACACAAAGAGAGAAAATGCTTTTATTCAAAATCCAGTTGTTTTGCACCTCTAAACAGAATTCAGTCTGTTGGCTGGTTAGGGGCAATGCCACAAAGGCACGCACTAGCAATGCCTTCCAAAGAAATGGGATCCCAATTCCGAATTTCCACAGACCATCAACAGAGAAAGCAGAGAAAAAAGGACATTTAATTTGTTATGATTTGAACACATATATGATAATATTCAGTTTGGGGTGGGGGATCTTTGTTCACTATTGTGGGGTCAGTGATTGTAAATATGGTATTATACTGGTAAAATATTTTTGATACTTCAGGTAAAATTATGATATAATGAAATTACTTTTAAAAAATAAGCATAGAATATATCCATTCAAAAAGGTTAATCCTCTTCAAATTAGTCAATAGGAAAAGATATGTATCTGTTAGGAGGTGTAGTCCTAATTTTTTTTCTATATCTGGCTTTTGTTTATTTATTTTTAATTTATTCATTTTGATTCATTGTACAAAAATGAAGTATAGCTGTTGTTTATCCGGTTGTACACGAAGTAGAGTCACACCATCTGTGCATTCATACATGTACACAGGGCAATGATGTCCGTCTCATTCTGTTATTATTCTTACCCCTCCACCCTGACCCCACCCCTCCCTTCCCTCTATGCATTCTATCCTTCCTCCATTCTTGCCTCCCTTCCACTCTGCATGTTAGGAGGTATAGTCCTAATTATCAGCTGTATATAAAAATGGCAAAAGCTTTTTATCATTTTTCTCAAAAAATAACATTGGCATTGTTTCACCTGTTTTTGTTAATAAAAACAAAGTCAGTTCCTATTTTTCACTCTGCTGTGATGATGAGATCATGATGGCATTTGCTTATTATGTGTTGTCAAATGTTGCATGATAGCTAACTCACCTTTAGTTCTGAATTTATGTTCAATACAGAGAAAGAGAGAAATAAGTAGTTCCAGTGAACTTTTTCTTCTCAAGTCTTTTTCTAATCAGGAAATTGAAAGAAGATTGAAGACATCCTTCTACCTCTTCATCAGGAATTGGAACTCAGGCCTCTCCTACCTGCAAAGACATTTGGAAAGTAGGTGTGTGATTTGTATTCCCTGTAGTGGGAGGTGAGCAAGGGAGAAGATCCCTAAGATTGAAGGTGGTCCTGATCACAGAAAAGTCTCCACCATGGCATTAAGTTATTCAAGTTGGACTCCATTATTCGAAATTCTTCTTGGAACTGGGAGTGAGCTCAGTGGTAGACCATTTGACTAACATGCATGAGATCCTTGGTAAGATCCCCCACGCTGCAAAACAAAAACAAACAATCTAGACCAACAAAAACAAAACTCTTCTTCATTAATTGACTTCTTTAGAATCAAGACAAATTTTCCTCAAAGGGAAGAACATGCCTGCTTCCATTTAGTGTTGTTTTCTTCAGTTCCTGGCAAATGTCTCACAATATGAGTATTGAATGAGTGAATTCATGACTGAATAAATGAACTAACAGATGTTCTCCTTCAGGTGCCTTAGGTGTACTGTATGCACTCTCAGGCAAAGGGGGATGGACTATGGGCAAATGGTAAATTTGGTACTAAAAATATTGCCACATTTTTAAGTGGATGGGGTGGAGTAGCTTATTGTGGATGGAAATCTGAGAACAAACCAAGCAAGCCATTCCAGCCCATGCCTTCCCTGGATTCCCCAATCCAGAAGTTGGTGTGGCTCATCACAGTGACAGTGGCCTGGAAATGAACCTGGAGACCTGATCCCTTCCCCTATTGATATGTCTCCTCGTCACTCCTTCCATATCTTCCTGGCAGCCTGTTGGTATTATTTAGTCCCAGGTCTGCATAGTGGCAGTTCCAGCTGAGAGGAAAAGTTTCTATGGAACTTTAATTAGTTTTTCATTAATTCCTTTTTTTAATAAAGATTTTTTTTTGTTCCTTTCACCTAATACTTATAAGCTACATGCCAATCTCCTAAACAATACTTCTATCACTGAAATTGCTTGAGCTGCCTGTGAGTTTATTGAAAGTCATGACTTTTAGGAGTTTTCAGTGAATTAATTTTTGAGAAGCTGAATGCTGGGATTGCCTTTGTATTCTGTGTTTGAGAAACATCCTGGCTGGTGTCCATTCTACCTGTTGCTTAACTGAACAGCTGTGGAATGATGGGCAAAGACAGTAGTGTGAACAAAGGAGAGAGTAGGACTACAATCCTCCTGGAACAATAATTCCACCATGAGCAATGAAAAATATGGATGGGTTTCCTCTGTGCTTGGATTTGTCCTTATTTTCTGCCCTTCATCCTCCATTTCCCCTCAGCTCATGTTATTCCCACTACCACATGACCCCACCTTACCTATTTTCTAAGGTTCACCAGTGTTTCTTCTCTCCACTGTCACAACAAATTATTTAAATTACAGTTGCATGTTATACATTTAGAACTGTCATAATCATTACTGAGGTTAATCATTTGAGTGATTCTATGAATCAGATGAATGTGATTTATTTCTATTTAATAGAGTTAGCATAAACTGGGATACTAGGAGATTAAATGGGATCAAACACAGACTTTAGGTTTAAAATGATGCATTTTTCTATCTATACCAAGTATAGATAGTATCAAATACTCTCAATTTTATTATTTTAAGACAGAATGACCACTCCCTTGATTAAATAATTTATGTGTAGCACATCAGGCTCAGTCTCAGGCTGAATTTGAATAAAATTTATCCTCTTAATTTATCCTCTATAAATTTTTAAGCATGTCTGATAATCTTCATGTTAAAACTCAGAAGATACTTTGGAGCTTCCTAAACTATAAAAAGTTACCTACAAAATATTTTTTCTTTAGACAGTTTCCTTAAATGAAGTAGAGAAGTCTTGCATTTGTTGTTATCATCTGCCTGTTGGTTTCAAACCATGATTAGGAAAGCACAAAATTGTCACAATAGATGGCTGAAAAAAATCATTTAGTGAAATTCAGCATAATTCATGATTATAAGCTTTTAGAAAAGTAAGATTAAATGAAAATTTTCTCAATAATTGTTAAAAAAGGCTATATATAAAAGGCTAAATCAAATGTTATCCTAAATGGGGAAATGTTATTAACAGTTCCTTCAAAATAAGAAACAGGGCAAGACTTGTCATCTAGTAGTACTTCACTTCTGCATTGTATTGGGACACTAGTCAATATAATAAGAAACAAATCAACAAAATGGTAAAGACAATAGAATGGAAAAACATTGTTCTCATTATTTATATTTGATATGATTAAATATTTATATAAAAATATCAAAATTTCCATAGCAAAACTTACTAGCAGTTTGGTAAGGTAACAGGTCTGAGGTCAATACACAATGCCCTGCATTTCTATACAACAGACAAAACCATTTAGAAAATAAAATGTATTTGAAGTGTTTGTTAAAACACCACAATTATCTCACCACTACCCAAAACCCTGGAATTTGAAATTCAATTTTGCAATTCATGTCTCCTTTTAGCCTGCTAAAGTTTTTTTTTGTTTTTTTTTTTTTGATACAGTCTCCCTAAGTTGCTTAGGGCTGGGCTGAGGCTGGCTTTGGACTTGTACTCCTCCTGTCTCAGTCTCCTGAGCCACTGGGATCACAGGTATGAGCCACCAACTACACTTGGCCTCCTGTGCTAAGTTTCTAAGTGACCATCCTGAAGAAAGGAACGTTATATTTTTGAATAGTACTGAAATCTTACTACCTATAGAGAAGAGTATATTAAAGTTAATTGATTTTTATTTTATTTGTTACTATTCCCTCATTTTTTATTGTATTAGGTTAACTTGCTCTACTTTCTTTAGTTTACTAAGATGGAAACTAGGATTATTGATTTTAGACATATACACACCCAATTATATCATAATTATATTATAATGCTATAAAATTTTCTTCAAGCATTTCTTTAGTGGCATCCTATAAATTTCATTTGTATTTTCATTTCCTGTGAGTGTGAAATTTTAAAAAATATTTTTTGAGACTTCTGTTTTTGATATTTTTAGAAGTGCATTGCTTTATTTCTAAATATTTGCAAAATTCCTAGATATCTTCTTGCTATCTTACTGATATTCATTTTAATTCCATGCAATTTGAGAATTGTTTTGCATGTTTTTTATTTTACTAAATTTGATCAGATGTGTTATATCACATGGAATGTAATTAATGTTGGTAACTGACTCTTCTATGTGTATTAGAGAATAATGTATATTCTACAGATAATGGATGGAATCCTCTATAAATATCTATTACATCAACTTGTTTCATAATGCCACTCAGGTGTGTTTTATTCTTACTGATTTTTCTCCCTGCTTGATCTATTAATTACTGAGAAAGGATTATAAGTCTACATAATAAATGTAATTGCAATTTTTATTGTTTTACCTACTATTCCATCAGTTTTTGCCTACTTTTTTTGAAGGTCCACTATTAAGTGCCAACTAGTTCAGGATTGTTATGTCTTCTTGGAGAATTGGCCCTTTTCTTCATCATGAAATGTCTTTCAATATATCTGAAAATCTTCCATGGTTTACATTCCTCTTTGTCTGAAAATGCTCCAATTTCCTTTTGGCTTGTGTTGTTATGGTATATTTTTTTGCCATTTCTTTTTTACTTATCCCATTGAAGATTTATAATCACAGTGTTTCTTATACAGAAGAGAGTGCTTTTTATCTAATTTTTAATTCATGCCATTATATTTAACATGGCTATTGATAGCTGACTTAAAATTCACACTCTTTGTGACTGTTTTTATTCATTGCTTTTGCTATTTTATACCCTGTTGTTATATCTTGTTCATTTAAAATTATGCATCCTGTATTATTCGGTTTCATCTGTTTATCAAATCATTTATACTTTTAAAAAATTCCACATCTTTAGTGTTTCCCTAGGTTTACTTATTCTAACTTCCTCAACTATTAGTACTAAAATACAAACATATTCTAACACTATCTGATTTCTCTCTCTCTCTCTCATTCTTTGTGAAATTATTTTCATTTGCTTTACTTATCAGAATGCTACAAATAACCAGTACATTGTCATCATTATCATTTCAAAAATATGATTATCTTCCAAGTTAATTAAGATTAAGAAAAATAAAATATTATTTCTTCACGTTTATTCTACATTTTTTTTCTCTTTTTCCTTCTTGTGTTTCACTGATTTTTCATTTCACTGATTATTTTCTCAATTGCATCAAGACTACCTTTGATTGACTTCTCCTCTGATGGATGCTGTGTCTGAAAGCTCTCAGCTGTGACATGGTTATAGTTACAGAAGGACTGAAAGCTTGTCAGCATCACATGCTAATAAGACATGTCCACAGAGGTGTTTTGAGGGGTGATACTAAGTTTCTGATTAGAAGCATAGGTGCACAGTGGCCATGGGTCCAGTGGATGTGATCTTCATAAGTGTTTCTATTCCTGTTTCTGTTTTTCTATCCCATCTCCTGTTTGCAGAGAAGCTTTCTCCTTGATGTCTATGACTTATTTTTCCCTTTAGTAAGAGAAAAATCAGAGTAAAAATAGTGGGGCAGTCAATTAGTTCAAAATTAGGAATTTTTTTGTTTTGTTTTGTTTTTGTTTTTTAAAGGGTTAATCTTTTTTACCTCTGGATCACATTTTTTGATATATCAATTTTGTCACTGGTTTTTGTCTTCTTTCAACCTATTCACAATATTTCCTCTCCTTATTTCCCACTGTTTTTAATTGAAGTAGTTAAATCTTAATAAAAATCTAAAAAGATGAAATGTGTAAAGTAAGAAAGTCTTCCACAATTTCTCAGAGCTTTTATTTAGAAGTAAAATTGTATTTTGAAGAACTCCTTTTTTTAATGTTTACAGACCATTCATTCTAGAACATGTCAAATATGTCTTCCAGATATTTTATTATTAGCTCAAAAAATGTTATTAGCTTGCTTTGGTAGTGTGCACTAATTATGAATGATTGAGGTAAAAAGACAATCTTAACATGTATAAAATAGCTACAAATATTCCTTTTAAATATATAATTATTAAGATTTAATTTAGTCCCACCTGATTCCTTTTAGACATTTCTGCCAAAATAAAAAGCACAAGAATAGGTTTTTCAGTTCTGCAATTTATTTGCCATGTCATTTTGCACAAGTTTTTCAACTGCTGTAGTTCTCAGATTATTATGTGCCAAGAAAGTAGGTAAACTCTCACCTGTATTTTAACACTTTAATGTTATAATTCTGCAGTGAATGTTTAGCAGTATGATTTCAGATAATGAGAAAGACAGGTACAGGAAATGCCCTTCTGGAGGCTCATTTGTCAGGCTTTGAGGTATTTCTAGCTGATCCTATGTTTACTCTTTACAGTTTGAATTTTCAGTAATTTCTTTTTTTCTCAAATAACACAGTGGTTAGGATAATAGACTCCAGAACCAGACTATGGTGGACTCAAAGGAAGCTCTGACACTTCCTTCAGGTGTAAACTTGAGCCAGTTACTTAACCTCTCTGCTCCTCCCATGATAGTCATGACCACAACTCCTCCTCTGTGGCTTTATAAGGATCAAAGGAATCTTAGTTGGTAAAGACTTAGAACACATGGCAATGGTCATCTCCTAAGTGCATGCACACTTTATGAAATAAAATGAAGTAATTGTCGTATAGCTTCAGTGGTTCACGTAATAATAAAATAATGTTATATGATTATTTATACTTTTAGAGAAGAGGATAGAAACAAATAATAGAAAAATCAACAGTACCTTGAATCAGAGTTTACTTAAGAGTAAACTACTTTAAGGAAATTAGTCAACTTTTGAAAAAACATACAGAAACTATAAGTTATATAGCTTCTCCAAAGAATAAGCTCTATCCTAAAGTGAGAAGCAGAATGTCATAGAAAATTAGGTTTGTATGTATGTAGGCATATATGTGTATTAAAACACAGCTTTTCCAATGCACATATCTCTGGTCACAGAATGTCAGTGT
Organism: Glaucomys volans; assembly: GCA_020662805.1. Taxonomy (NCBI): domain Eukaryota; kingdom Metazoa; phylum Chordata; class Mammalia; order Rodentia; family Sciuridae; genus Glaucomys; species Glaucomys volans. Next base: position 272,759 of record JAJEJO010004426.1, read on the forward strand.
TCATTTGTGACCTGCCAGCTCTTTTCTCCTCCTCATTCTCCATTGTCATTGCTATTGGCAAAATTATAATTTATTTTCATCTGATTATTAGAGTGTGTCCAGGCTGACATGTCCAGGAGAACTGGGTTGAACACAGGAGCTGCTTTCAGAGTGAGATAAACAAACAACAAACAAAAAGCCTTCAATTTATCAGTTCCCTAAAGTGTGTGATTCACGTATGAGTCATTCTCATGAAGTGGATAAAACTCCCATTTACAAAATCAGAAATGAAAATAAAATTGTTTTTAATTTAGGAGACAGAAGAGTAGGATGAAATATCTAACTCAAGAGGATCCTTCTGAAAATGGATTTCTAACAGGAAAGTTTCACCCCTCCGAACACAGAGATGCAAATTTTGCTCTCCATAAGCTAATAAAGACTTTTTCTTTTGGCAAGAAAACAAAGGAAAACCATTCTAATCCTGAATAAACCTGGCTTTTTCCTTACTTATTGGGTCTCAAAGGAAAAGCAGATTGCAATGTTTAACTCTGTAATATATGCAATAAAAGATTTTAGTGATACTGTCAAGCTGACTACTTAGCCATTTAACTCCTTTCATATTATACACATAGCTGTGCACTGTTGCTTGAGATTACTTCGTGCAAGAAAGCTTTGTTAGGACAGAGTAATTTGATGAATGTCAAAGCCAAATGTATATAGAGAGATGTAGATATAAGGGATGGGGCCCATCTGATTTCTATTTGACTTCCACACAAATCACATTTCCAACACATTTCAATGAATCACAGTTTAGATGCCAGGCTGGCAGACATGACACATTCTGGCCATGGTTAGGAAGATAGATTTGGGATGTTTCAAAGATGGTTCCATGAAGGGCATTTTTTTTTTTCAAAAACTTTATTTATTTTTTTTTTCAAAAACTTCATAACACTGAAATTATTTTCCAGTATATTTTGGTTTAAAAATCCAAATGAAAATCATATCACACTTAATGTGTCCAAGCAAATATTGCTGAGTTTGGATTCTTTGCAGAGGGGAATTATCCTTCATGATATCTTCCCATATTTCTTAAGAAGGATGTTAGTTAATTATGCAGAGATATGGCTTCTGTTACATGAGTACTCATTTATGAGTGGGTTAGGGAACAACCATCAGAGAGGTGTCCTCATCATCTGAGTAATAAGAAGACCTTTTCAGGCATGTGCCTTTCACTCCTGCTCCCCATCTTGCCTATAAAGGAAGAGAAAAGAGGTTTTGAGTGGTGGTATTTCTCTATTGAACTGTTGAGGTTGACCTTGCCTGACTAGGTCTCTGTCTTTGGTCTTCTCCTTAAATAGATAGTACACATTTGGTTTTGGTTCTTCTGGAAAAGTTGTGGTTATTTAAAGCAGAGATATTGTATTACTGAAATACTCTTCAGTTTAAGTTAACGTGTTGCTACCAAACCTCCCTTGTGTATGTTCTGTAGGTTTTAAACATACAAATATTTTTTATATTTAATACATTTAAATGTATATTTTTTAAATAACTCTTTCTGAAATACCTACATTGAATTTCATCTCAAGAATGAAATAATCTGTGTTCAAGCTCCAGCATCACACAAAAAAGAAAAGAATAAAATATGTTGAGTGTTGTGATCTGACCTCATTACTCTTCTTTTCTGATTCAAGATTCTCCTTTGTTTACTAATTTTCTTAGCTGAGAATATCACTGATTATCAATATCACTGATGAACATTGTTGCAGAAACCTAACTATGAAAGGTACAAAGTAGCATTAAAATACAGAACAGTCTATTTGGAAGGACCACAGTACCTCCAAGCCAGAGAATTAATGTTCTCAATGAGGACATGAAACATAGAGTGATTCTTCCCTCAGTCACAAAGTTTCTGCAGGGATTTTCTAAACTATCTTCTCACTGACATCTATTGTCAATTCACATATACCATAATGTTTGCTTGAGTGAGAATCACTATAAATAAATTACCATCAATGGACAATTGCACCCTCCTCTCACAAATACCTTGTCTCTCTCCAAATCTCCACCATGGAGATCAAGAAGACCCAAAGCTCTTTTGAAGTCCCCCAAAGTTGTCTACGCTGCTCAATATAAAAGAGAAAAGGTAAAAATAAATACTTTAGTTGAACAGTGTGTGTACGTAGTGTACAGATTAGAATTATGAATTCTAGAACTACATTGTTTGGTTCAAATCACAGCTCCACCAAACTTCTGTTTTTCAGTTTTCTTATTGATAAAGCTAAAGTGGTCCTGACACCTGATTTTCTAGAGTCATTATGAATTTTGAATCCCTTAATAAAAATGCTACAAGAAGACTTGGTATGTAAACCTGTTCCTTGCCCATAAGCAGTGCTATAAAGTCATTGGTCATTACTATCCTCCAGAATTTTAGGGCTATCGGAAGAGGAGAAAGCTTCTTGAATATAAAGGTCTTCCTTAGTGTTTCCTTTACCAAAAAGAGCCATTTTTTCTCCTTTGGCTTGTTTATCTAGTTAACTCTTTTCATTCTCCAAGAGATAATTTGAATGCAGCCTCCACCTAATTTGTTTAGCTATCTTGAACAGCTCTGCTCATCTTAAGCATATTTCTGTATCATTTCATGGGCCAATTTACATTGATATCATTGACTTACTTATGTGTATTCCCTATTCAACTGCAAGTGCCTAAGTCCAATGTCATAGACGTGCATATCCCCAAAACCAAACCAAAGTGCCAAGTATATATATTATATGCTAAAAAAATCTGAATAGAACCAGCAAGAAGCCTATTTACAGTTATTTTGAAGTCCACAATGATGGAGGAAATGAAGGGAAGACATGTTAATGTACATATGGAAGGAGGAAAAGCCTAAGGAGCTGAACTAAACTCTAAGTGTATGATTGAGTTCAGTGTGGAACTTATGGCCAAATTCTTCAACTTAAATGTGTCAAGGAAACACAGACCTTCCACAGAACACAGGTTAATAGATGCAAAGTGGCAATGTATCAATCAATCAATATATAACATACATAATTCAATAAGCACAGCATCATTGCAAATGTCAAATGTGCCCATTTGAAAGATAAAGGGGAGTAGATCAATGTCTATAAATATCTGGAGATACTAGATACTTTATGTAAAGAGAGGTAATATTTTATTTATGGTGATGCAGTGGAATAGCCCATTGCTATGATTTTGATCAGTGTCCCCCCAAAGGTCCATATGTAAAGGGTTGGTCCCCAGAGTGAAGGTATTGGGAAGTGCTGTGGTCCTTTAGGAGGTGAAGCAGAATGGAGAGGTCCTTAGATCACTGGGGACATGCCTTTGAAGAGGACAATAGGAGCCTGTCTCTCAACTTCTCTCTGTGTTTTAGCTCACGATGTCAGTGGTTTGTTCCATGATGCACTCCCTGCCATTGCCATCCAGCATCCACACCAGAGTCCCAAAGAAAATGGCACTGCCAAGTCTTGGACTGAAGCTTCCAGATTCATGAACTTAAAAAGGTCTTTTCTCTTTATGATTTAATTGCCACAATTATTTCATTACAGCACTGCAAAGTTGACAAATACAACAATTGCAGGAACCAAGACAGGTTTAATGCCTCCTATTCATTTACACAGCTATGCTATAATCATGCACTTATTGTGCATTGTGTGCCAATCCCCTTCTTGGTACTATGAACAGCAGATCAGCAGTTGGGAAAGGTGCATAGTCAAAACCTACCCTCAAATAATCCAAGACCAGTAATGTAGGAGAAAAATCTGGTATCTTGGCAAAATAGACTGGCTTCAAGCCCTTTCTTCCTCTGATCTTCTTGGCTGTCTGTTTTAAATATTCTTTTTTTATAAATGCATAAATGAACATCTGTTTTTGAGATTCCACGGGGAAATAAAAATATTCATAATTCAGGTCACTACCACAGCTCTACTAATACCCACAAATGTTATAGAAAGAATATATTTATATCCAGTAGATGCTGGTCAGCTTTTGTTAAAAAAAAAATACCACAACTATAAGCACAAAAATAACAACAACAGCATTGAACCCAGGGTCCCTCATTTCCACAAGGTCTAAACTGAGAGAACAGTGGTAGAATCAATGGGTAAAGTTACTTATAATGTTGAGCATATTATTAGTGATGTGCCTTGAGTTTGCAGTATCTTGCTTAGCCTCTTCTTACTTTCCTGGTTTGTCTCTTTCTTTTTCCAAGGAAACTGTAATCTCTTGAAAGTAAAGTCATTTCTTCTCTTGGCTCACCTTGAGTGATTTTGGTGCAGAGCACAAATTTATTTAAAGATTGAATAGACTTTAAAGATATTTTTATGATGAAAATATAAATAATAATAAGATGGAGGACAGTGTGTAAAATCCAGAGAGAAAAGGCTGACGTAAAGCTTGCTTGATGAGGAATATCACTCAAGGACTCAGGAGCAAAGTGGGCTGCGTCTTTATCTGCCGATCACCTGCTTCCTCTTAGATCATTACAAATAATTTCCTTCTCATGCCTCCTATTGTGAAATTCTCTTTGAGGGAATTCAAGAAAGTGTCCTTTGCTTTCCCTTTTAGAAATTAGGAATTCCATCTGTTCCTAAGACTCTAGTTGATAGTTGGTTCCCATAATATTTTTTTTAAACAAACTCAAACCTAATTATCTAAAAGACTTCTCTAAGCACAGGGCAAAGAAAGCAGAACACTGAGCAAAGAAGAAGGGTGTGTAGAGGGAGGACAATCCCTTCAAAAATGCCTGGATTAAAGAAATGGTCCTTTTGCCTAGGGCTGTGGTTCAACATGTCCTTATTCTGTAAAACAACCACAAAGGCAGCAATGTTGTTTTAACATTAAAATAATGTGGTAAATTTCAGTAGGGATATTTATGTTCTATTTATATTTTTAAACTTTTATGGGCTTCTTGTTCAGGAGGAAGAAAATTCAGAAATTTTTTAAAAATCTAGTGGTAGTGAAGCTAGAATTGGACAGGCAGTTAGTGTAGAAATCAGGGAATCTAGTCAAATTGAGGAATGGAGAACATCAGAGTCTGGGAAGTTGGAGAAGCCCCTGGGAGATTGGAATGTCAGTGCCTCCAGAGCCCTTTTGATCACCAAGGTTACCTGCTTAACTGCCCCTCCCCAAAAGCTGCAGGCAGGGAGTTGCTAATTAATGCCACCTGGGCCCCCACCTGAATCTCCATGTGGCCCTTCCCCCTGCCATTTGCTTCTCACCTTCTGCTGTGTCACTGGGCCTAAACACATAGGCAGGAAGGAGAGATAGATAAGGGTCCAAGGAAAGAGCAGAACAAAAGAAGATCATAACCTATAAAAGATGTGGGGTGCGCTCACTTCTCAGGGATTCTAGAACATCAGCCATGGCCCCCTTCTCCCACCAGGGAGAAGTTTGTATTACTATTTTTAAATAAATCCTGCTTAATATGTTTGCCTTGGCATGCTTCTTTGGTGTTAAACTTCAACACCTGACGAAGCAGAACTCCTCGGTAAAGGGTGGTATCAGTAGTGATTAAATCAAAGAAATTTTCTTAAGTGCCTGCCCCATACTTGGAACTCAGTAGGTGCCCAGAAGACCCTGATCCTTTCTCTTCTGTGTCCCATAACACCAATCTTAAAGGGAGGGGCATCCTCAGTTATAGATGGTGCAAGTCAAAATTGGTCCATAAAACTTAACTACATTGTATTTTTTAGTTTAGAATGATGGACTCAGATCTCATTTCCTTGTCTTTTTCTTCTGTTTCATAACAAAGAGACAGTAGTAGTTATGTTGGTTGCTGTATCCTGAAAATGGCAACTCCTTTACTAATTTCCTATAGTGTGCTTTCATTTCTTATTCAGTGAGGAATGTTAGATTTCAGTGTAGTTTAAAGTTTGCGTTTGAGAAGCACCATACACAACGGACTAACGTAGAAGGCCAGGAAACTCGTTTCAATGGCTTACAGTATTCTAAAGCTCCCCTTGTGTGTCCCTCCCAAAGCCAAGTCTCCCATCTCCTGGAGCACTGGCATGTCCCCACAATGGAGAGATGAAAAGGTCTCCTGAATGGGTGCAGTTGCAACATAAACCAATTCAACAGGAAGATTTCAGGCAATAGCCATAATTATAGAAATCAGTTCCCAAAGCATGCAATGATTGTATTGGTATCTTTCCAATTCCCTGAATACCTATTTTCTAGCTATGTTCAGAAAGAATGGAGCTGAACCCCTTTCATGATAGAAAGCTCCAGAAATCTAAGTAGTCTTAATCACACTGTGTGTATTTCTATTCTCATTTATTCTAATAGCCAATACTGTTTATAGTACTATATCTCACACATAGGTTTATTAAAAGGGGAATAGAGTTGTGATGGTTTGGTTGTGAGGTATTCGCCCAAAAGCTCCCATGTGAGACAGTGCAAGAAGTTTCAGAGCAGAAATGATTGGGTTGTGAGAGTCTTAACCCAATCAGTTATTTAATCCCCTCATAGGGATTAACTGAATGGTAACTGAAGTATAGGGTGTAGCTGGAGAAGGTGGGAATTGGGGCATGGCTTTGGGTATATATTTGTATCTAGCAAGTGAAGTCTCTCTCTGCTTCCTGATCATGATATGAGCTGCTTCTGTCCACCTTACTCTTCTGCCATCATGTCCTGCCTCACCTCAAGCCTTGCAGAATGGGGCCTGCAGTATATGGACTGAGACCTCTGAAATGGTGAGTCCTCAAATAAACTCTTTCTCCTCTACAGTTGTGCTGGTCAGGTCATTTCGTCACAGCAGTGAAAAAGCTGACTAAAACAGTAGTCAAGGATGACAAGGACCAACTCACTCAATCCCTCAGTTTAGAAAAGAGCAAACAGACCAGGAGGGACTTATCCAACATCAAATACTGGTTGAGGACAGTGCAAGGTTTGATATTATCCCTGCTATGTAGCAACATCTTTATTTTTCCCTTGGGGCTTTGGAGCTTAATGTGGGAGCTCCCTGTAGTCAGGACTCATCTTGTCTCCTTATGGAAAGGAGCTTTGATACAGAACCAGTTTTGTGAATTTAGAACAGATGTTTCAAGGGTTTCTTTTTCTCCACCACTATTAGAAAAGGATAAGTTCTTTTTTAAGTTAGCACTTTTATCTGTTGGCTAAAGAGTTCTCCATGTCCATTTTACTGGTGCTTCAGAGGTTGCCCCTGGAAAGTGTTCCAACTTCTGAAATAACCCTACTGCTGAGGGAGTCATTCAAATTCTGTCAAACTAGTCTGAAGGAGATGGGCTTTGGTGACATGGAGGAAAAGAGGGTCTTTACAGTAGAATGGCAGAGCCACATGCATAAAGCCACTTGCTCTGCTCTGGCTTAGGTACCTTCAGTGAGCTTCAAGAACAGTGTGGCTGCCAGATGTCCTTGTTTCCTGCCTGGTCCACCAGGAAGTCTCCTGTGCATCTTGAGTCGTCCTTAGGGTCTCTCAATCTGAACTCACTGTCATTTTATTTTCCATTCATTTACCAATTAAGTTTTCACAGAGGATAGTGTTTTCTTTGTCCTCTGATTCATTCTATTCTATTCTATTCTATTCTATTCTATTCTATTCTATTCTATTCTATTCTATTCTATTCCACTCCATTCTATTCTATTCTATTCTATTCTATCTTGTGTATGTCTTGTCTCACAGATCAAAATGTGAGCTTATTGGTTCTAGAAATGGAATTATTTATGTCTTTATTGTTCTCATCTTTCTTCATATGGCATAACAGTGTCAATAAATAACCATTATCTGATTATCATTGAAACTCCTTTGCATCTGATTTGCACATGTGGTGCCTCCTTTAATATATCTGGGACTACACAAAGGGGAGAAATGTTTCTTAAATACACAGTTCCTGCTGTGTCATGGAAGATAAGAAAATTGAATTAAACTAATAGCTAGTATTTATTAAGCATTTATGGCAGGTACTATAATTAGAACTACATTACCAACATCACCTTCAAAATGAACAGAATATTAATACCAGCCTTCACAGGTCGACTGTGGGGGATGAATGATATCCTGCAAATTGTGAAACATGATTGAGATATGAATTGGGATGATAATTTTGACAAAGAAAATGAAGATGAGGAGGAGCTGTCTTACCATAATTGTTCCATTAGAATTTGGAATGCTCAAAAACCTATGGGAAAAGATGCTTAAGGAGTAAATATCAGTGAGGAAAAATCCACTTTAGGAAAAAAAATTCTGGAATGCTAGGGAAAGCACAGATTTGAGGAAGAGAGGGAAATGTAAAACCAGTGAGGGGACCCAAAAATGTATTTGGAGTTGTTGATAAGTGCTACCCACTTTCTATTTCTGCCTAGAGCCACTCCTGTTCTTTCTCTAAAATTGCGAACAATATGCCTTTGATCTTGCATATTTTTCTTGATCCAATCATTGTTTTCTTTTCAATCTACTTCCACTTATCCTGAGGGCTGCTGATTCAACAGTAGGTCTGAATGCTCAAGCTTAAATGATATATATTTTAACTTGTTTTTAAAGGAAAGCTTTGTAATTCTTATAAGAAATGAATCATTAATTCTGCCATGACATTATATATGAAATCTACCCAGGAGCTCCCAAATACTCTCCAATTCAGAGGAGTCTAAAGTTCAGCAAACCAAGCTGATGTAGTATTATATTTGCCCTTTAAAAAAGGTCAGAATATTGTTCAATTGATGCCAACATCCATGAACTAAATGAAAGGGGGCCTGAGAAGATTGGATGTGGTTAAGGGTTTTGCTGAATTCATGAGGCTCCTTAGTCACTATAAAATAAAACTCCCTAGCAAAACTTCCTGAGAGTAAATCCTGGGAGCATTTTGACATTGGATATGGGCAATCAGAAGGACTATTTTCACTGAGTTTGGATAAGCAAAGTCATTTTTTTTTTTCAGTTTTCAAGATTCATAGGATATTATCCCCTACCCCATTTAAAAAAATTATTTATATCTTGAAGAGTCAGGGAAGAAAGGAGATTTACTTAAGGTCAAGTTTTAATTAAGCTTATGGCAGAGCCAGGGTTAATACTCATGACCTAAAATATGTGATTTGGCATTAAGATACTTGTATGAATATTTAAATTTTCTAGCTTGCTACTTTTGGCAGTGCTTAGAATCCATTTCAATAGTAAGTGGTCTTTGTTCCACCTGTTACTTTAATATACTTTACTATAAAGCCATATATTTTTATGCTGTAATATTTTCTTCATTTTATTATACTTTCTGTCTGAAAAATAATATTTTAAATTAATTAATGCACTTAGATAATTTTTAAGTAGTCAAATTATACTATGAAACTCAAAATAAGAAATGGTAGTGACTTCTTCCCTGCCCTCCACTCCCAATTTCTACTCACTAGGCAAGAAATCACTATAATTTAACCTATATTTCCCTTTCTATTACTCATGGACTTGTAAATGACATGCTTATATTGATTTGTCTAGTTGGCAATATATACTCTGATGATTGGCTTTGGATTGCTCAAAGTGGAGATTCAGTGCCCGGACATGCTTCATGTCTGCGATCTCCCTTTTCCACTCCCTCATGTGGTTATGGTAGTAGATCAAATTTGTCCTCCCAATGCATGTTTTACTCTGTAAAATTCATCCACGACTGTGTCAAATATGCACCATGTGGACATTTTATTTCAAGTTCAATGTTTTGCCATTGCTGGAGGTAGTTATCAATTCACAGATAACTCATCAGTAATAGGGAGGAGTTTTTAGAACCTAGCCTTGATTTGGCACATATCTCCTCCACCCTCATTCCGTAGAGCAGAACTCAAGAACACCATCATCTCCTTGCAAGGTGGAGTCTAGGAGGAGGCTATAGGAAACAGACCAAAAGGATTTGGTGAATCCTTTCAGCAATCTTTGTAGCATATTTGTTTTTTGCTTTTTATTTCTTTACTTGCTTTTCTGGGTTTGGAAGAGAGAGGAGCTTAATTCATTGTCTTTAACTAAAACTTTAAGATTATGCTCCTCTCCTCTCCTTCTTCCCTTTATTCCTTCTTACCTTCCATTTTTTATTTTTAATTTTTAAAGAGGTTTCAAGAAAAAGTTTTATTTACCCCTCTCAACTTACACTTTATTAGTAGGAAGATATTAGGGCACTAAATTATTATGTGAAGACACTACAATTCAAAGCATCAAGTAATTCCCCATCCCCATCCTCATATCACACAAAGGGAGTTGAAGTTTTTGCGGAATCCTTCAGAAGGTTGTGCCCTCCCTCCTGCTCCTTTCCAGTGGGGCAAGGATCAGCAATCATTTTTTTTTCCTCTGAATGAAAGACGATGGGAAAAAATGAGGCACTGATGCTAAAATGCCATTTATGGAGCAAAAGTAGCCATTATTTTCAGCAAATTTTCATTGGCTTGATTGGGTACCATATCTCCTAAATTCAATTCCTTTTCTCTCCTTACCACTTGATGGGTGAACTTCCACATCAGATGCAGAGTTGACTTCTATCCCATGACTCCTGGGCTCCAAAAGCAACCTATCAACACTTATTGACTCCACACAGATGGAGACCTTGCATGATGAAGGAAAACAGGACCAAGTGCAATATGACATCCTTATGCTATTGTGCACAAATCAGGGCTAACAGGCACAGTATCAGAAAAGGGAATTGAAGCAAAGTAGAATCTACTCCTATCTCCTGTATATATAAAAGTATTAATTTCACATCAGCATAATGGACTGTCTGATAACCCTATCATTAAATGCTACATCTTAAGGAATCTATGGGAACAGAAGGAAGGTATATTTGTTGGGTCAAAAACTATACACCAAGATTTATACAGCCTAGCCCAATCAATATTTATAACTCTATTTGTAGTCTTCATTTTTTTTTTCATTTAAAAAATATACAAATAGAAATGAAAGAGTTAAAAAACTGACACCACCTTTGGGGGAAGCATGGAACCTGGCCCAATGCAGAGGGAGATCCTGGATAAATGGCAGAGACCAAGAAGACGAATGCTGCAAAAGACATCAAGGAGAACAAAATTTTAAAAGAATGCATGTTTAAGGAGAAATAACAGGAAATTGGTATTTATCAATCATTGCTGAGCTAATGGAAGTTATTGATGAAAGCTGTCACTTGTGAGACTAAAGAGTTGGAATTTGAAAAAACAGGTCTTGTGATGGAGAAAGGTCTTCTTTAACTGGTGTGAAAGTCATGACACCAGAATTCATCTGCATAGTGCTCGTCTGCCCTAGTAAAAATGAAAATGAAATCAGCAGTATGGGTGTTTGTCTAAGTGTCATCAGCACACCGAAGTTTCTGAGAACCTTGATGCTGGGATTGCATGGCTCTCATGGTGGCAAACAAACTCTACTATCTTTCTTCAACTTCCCTTCATGGAATTTTAATGGAGGAAAACACGTATATCCATAATTTGCACTTTTCTCTTTCCAATTGTGCCTATGTTCATAACAAAATTTTCCAAGACTAGTTCATTTATTTGCACATTATCTCTTGAATCTTCTGCCTTCCTAAGTGAATGTTCTGTTTTTATTAGGAGTGACTGCTTTAAAAGATGCCCTTTTCTTAATGAAATCCACCCAAATCGTTTTTATTGCCCTATTCCTTCCCATTTTCTTTCCTCTGTGGCACATAGTCTACCTGGTATCCATAATTGCCATTTTACCTTGCTGTCATTTAACCCAGAGTTCATTATTTGCTCTTCTTTTAAATGCATTTGTGTTAATTTCCCCCAGAATGTCCTTATTGCCAGCTGGTCTGTTCCCTGCAGATTTCCTGTGGCCAAATGTCACACCTAAGCCTCTGCACCCTCAGTGATTTCTTGGAGCATTTGTTTAGACCCTATCAATCATTATCTTACAATAAACAACAGCTTTGCAAATGGAGAGCAAAGCCTCACCCAGTGATTGATGCTTCTGGAAGCCTGTCTTTTCTCCTTTCGAGTATCATGGGGGCCCTCTCTTATTCTAAGGGCTCTGGATATACCTGCCATGGTTTATGGGAAGACAAGGCTAAACTGCCAATATCAGGGACTCTCTTCTTTTTCCCTTACTGCATTTCCTTATCGGTTGTGACAATATGCCACAATTAATGATAGCAGAAATACCCATGTTTGATACCACATGCATCACACTTAGGGGTGATGGATTAGCAATCAAGGAAATTAATTCTGCCATTACAAAGTAACATCTGAACTTTCAAGTTAGGCAATTGCATTGTATAAGGTTTTGTTATGAATCCAGGCATAAATATAACATTAGGCAAGCTTATTTAGACTCAGAATAGATTCAACATTGTTAGCTTTTTAGTATCCCACACAATCGTTTGCAATTCTTTTCTACCAAACCTTTTTTTCTTCCAAAGGGATATGAAGATTATCAAATTTCAAGGTCAGAGAGATATTATATAATACTATGTATTTTTGATCCAGTAAATAATACTTCTAATAAGTGCATCATGATCATAGATCCTTTAAAAATCAGTATTTTTCTGAAATGAGTAATTTGATGGAAGGCATCATACTTATTGCACATAATTTTTTGTTTGAAGAAGTCCTGGAATAAACCAAAGTCAACCAACTTAGCTATACTTCCTGCAAAGCTTCCCTCTGAGATATTTTATGCAATGTTACACAAAATATACACCTTTGGAACTTTCTTCTACTTTCCTCAGTCTCAACTTGCTAGTCTTTTGCACATGTTCAGTTGGAACCAGTATATACCAAATAGCCCCTGGGATTTCTGAGGCTGCCAATTAATGACCAGATCAAATCAAGTAAAATAAAAAGGATGCCTTAAGACATTTCCTACAAGATGCATACATATTTTTTCATTAATTCCAGTAGCATATTTCATTAGGGGGCAATTTTATGTTGATCTTCAATATACATTGACAAAATCATACTTCTAGGCTTGTAGATAGAGAATCAATTAATACTCATGGATTTATTAGTTTCACTATATTTCAGGTAAAGCCATTCTGCATGGGACCACTTTGGTAAAAAGCCATTTTAATACTGGTCAGGAACAAAGGTAGGCTATGGATTTGAATCTCCTGATTATCAAAGGAGAGGCAAAACCTTCTTGTGTAACTTGTGGAAGACCTTGGTGAGAGTACAGGGAAAGAAGAGGTTAAGAAAAATGTTGACTTTTACCCCTCCCCATATCTTCCACCAGGGACTCCAACCACCCATTTCCCCTCATATGTTCTCCTTGCTATTAGGCACTCCAATTCTTATGAAAAAACACTAAAAGTGCAAAACTCTATGAAGTCTAGTAAATCTCTCCCCCTTCAATATTTGCATTATTTTGGAATCAACTTAACAATAATCTGAATCCTGGATGGGGCAACAAAAAGGTGTAAAAACTAAATAATTTGCACAGCATATTCAGAACCTGATTAAATTCTCAGAACAATGTCTGGAAAACCATAGATCCTTTCTAAATGTTTTAGACACACTAATTTTCCTTGTACGGATTTGATTTGTTAATTATAAAATATTATTAATTCTATAAGATGATTTCTCTGGAATCTATACCTAGAAATACAATGTTAAATTAGTTACGAATTCATCAGAAATGCCTCATTTACTTAAAATCATTCTGATATTATTTTAATATTTAAAATGTCATTTCACCCACATCAATAAAGCATTTTCTTATTTATTTACATATTTTGTTTGTTTAGTTTCATCTTATTTAGTTTAATGCATCTATGAAACAGTAGCTGAGGTGGGACCTGAGAATGAAGAACAATTACATTTAGAAATTACTGTCTTTATCATGCCTAGGATATCACAAAATGTTTTTGTAGGAGTTAGCTCACAATGGCTACTAAAGTTAGAGAGCATATGCTTATCAGCCTCATTTGCTACATGGATACACTGAAGTCAGGCAGTTAGCACATTTGTAGCAAATCCAAGTGTGGAATCCAGAAGCCTCCATATTCTGATTCTCAATTTTCTGATACATGGTTATATTACCTCTTTTGCTACCCATCTTGAGATTCTCAAAGTCAAAATAGATGCTCAAAATTCAAAGAGTCCATGGAACCAACCTAGATGCCCCTCTACAGACGAATGAAAAAAGAAAATGTGGTACATATACATAATGGAATATTACTCAGCCTTAAAGAAGAATGAAATTATGGCATCTGCAGGTGAATGGATGGAACTGGAGACTATCATGTTATGTGAAATAAGCCAATTTCAAAAAACCAAAGGCTGAATATTTTCTCTGATAAGTGGATGCTGAACCATAGTCGGGGGTGGGTAGGGATGAATGAAGGAACTTTGAATTGCACAGATGAGAGTGAGGGGAGGGATGAAGTGGATGGGGAGGGGAAGGATAGTAGATTGTGAGATATATATCATTACCCTATATACATGTATGAAAAGAATTTTTTTAGAAAAATTTATCACTGTCAAAAAAGTTAATGAAAACAAAAAAATTTCTAAAAGTAAAAACAAACAAAATGGGTGAGGGACTAGGGAAGAATAAAGTTACTTTAGATTAGGTAGAGAATTGAAGGAAGGTATGGGGACAGGAAGTATAATAGAATGAATCAGACATTATTACCATATGTGCATATATATAACTATATGACCAGTGGGATTATACATCATGTATAACCAGAAGAATGAGAAATTATACTCCATTATAGTATCAAAGTGCATTCTACTGTCATGTATAACTAAAACAAATAAACAAATTTTTTAAAAATACAGAAAGTCATTTAAAATGTATCAACAACAAAGAAAACCCTACATCAGTTGTTAAAACTTGAATAGACATTTTTTATAAACAAATTTTAGTCTTCCATCTGATGAATGCCTTTTAAGAACTACTTTCCTGGGTTTTACTGAAGATTTGCTAATAAATAATATACACAAATATGTATTCCAAAGTAAAGTAACCAAAATTTTCATTTCTTTAATGCAAACACTATCCCAGATATTAGATCAACATATTCTTCTAACATGGGCCTCTTGTTACCATGTTTAACTTTTTTTGACTATTCTACGTCCTGATATAAATTGAAAATAAATTGAAAACCTGTCATAAAATGAACAAGATTTTAAAGCAAAAATAAGGCATAGAACTGAAAAATGCGTGTCAGTCTGATTTCCTGATCACTCGATCATGTGATCTTCCTCATACTGTCATGTTCTTCACAGTTATTTGATCAGGATGGTGGCGAAGAAGGGAAGGAGCATGTTTCACTGAATTTAAAAAGTGCGATTTTTATTCCCTACAGTGACAGCAGTGTGATTTATGTCCACAGAGTTAGGTGAGGTTCTGGATGTTAGTTTCAGGCACCGATATGCTTCCTTAAAAACTCACACAGAATGAATGTCCACATGTGGCAGTGTGCTGTCCAGACTGCAAAAGAGAAAAATCTCAAGGTGCTGATACCAATTCAGTACCATTATTTACGTTTCCAAAACCTAAGTTAATTCCTTTTTGGCTTATAATAATATCGTACAGAAAGTCGGGTATGTGTACAGATGTGCATATATTTTATACATAAGCTTAAAATAAGATGTTAAATTCTTCACTATATCTCATCTTGGTCCTAATGGTCCAAATTCAGACTCAGGGTAAATAAACAATATAATCATTGACTGATTTAGTTAGTTTATCAAATGTATATATATATTTTTTACAGATATAAAAATGTCAAGTTTTATTTATAGATTTGTGTCCACATTGAAATATAAAAACACTGATAGCCTTTTCTCAAAGACATCATAAAGGGGATTACAATAGGTTAAAATGAATTAAAATCATGCAAATATATAAAAATAAAAAATCACATCATTGCAGACACAATACCTTTATTTTATTTCTATGTGGTGCTGAGGACAGAACCCATGGCCTTATGCATGTGAGGCAAATGCTCTACCACTGAGCCACAACCCCAGCCCCTCAAATGTATATTTTAAAGCACAAATTGGACTTTGCTTGTACTAAGATATCACAGAGAGGTGGAAGTAGGCGTGGATGAAATGTCCAATTTCTTAACCATTTATTGTCATGGCCATTGCTCAGAAGGAGAGGAAACGGCCTAACAGGTCAACAGACAATCTGGATCATGGAAAGGCAAAAATGGGAAGCAGGGGAAATGTTCTTGAGACTTCCCTTTTCTCCTTCTTTTTCTTTATCATTAATTTGTCTTTCCCTTGCTCCTCCTAACCTGCTTTCTCATGCAGCCCTGATCTCCTTATCAGATGCTGTGAAGTCCTTTGTACTTATGGTCTTAAGCTCTTCCAGGAGACAGCTGGGGCAAATATATGCAGTGGTCACAAAATACAATGATGTGACAGAGCAGATCTTTGTTTTCAGCTAACATAACATCAACGATATGTTTTAATCACTCAGTATTCCCCTTATTATAGTATAATTGAAAGCACAAGATTCACAACCATACTCCTTGAGTTCATATTCTGCCTACTCACTAGTCATGTGGCATCTGGCAAGTTACTTCTGTGTCTTATTTACCCTAGCTGCAAAATAAAGGCACCTATTTTACAGGGCTGTTACAAGAATTACTCAATGTATAAATTACTTATAACAATGCCCAATGTATAGTAGAGTACATATTGATTTTTCTTGCATTTATGTACAAATGAATTTATTTCATGCCCAAACTATACTAATAAAGAACATTAAATTGTTTCACGTGATAAAGAAAACAAAGTATTAAAGCCAGCATTTGGACTCAGGGTGGTTCCAGAAAGCACAATCATTTTGTGATGACTTTAAGTGTTTGGGAACACTGACTCTATGCTGAAAAGGTCTAATGCTACACATAAGAAGCACAGGTGATTTTGGAAACTGTCTCAAACTACCCAGAGGCAGGTGAACATGGTGTTGGTGTGTTCACATCATGATCTGCTGTCTCTGCTTTGTTTTTATGCATGTGAACTTAATTCCTTTATCTAAAGTATAGATAGATTTGCTCCCCGTTGTACTACCAGTCTCCGGACTAAGATGCTCATCACTGATGAATGTAGCTGCTAAACATGTGTTCATAGATTAAACTTGTAATAATCCTGTCCCATGGAAATACAAACCCATTTCTGAGAATAAACAGAAGAACAAATTCCTTGATACCAACAATTAATTGTCATAAAAACCCTACCTCTAAAAGCAAGTACCTGAGTTCTGCATTCAACGCCTAATAACTCGGATTTAACATACCACTTAATTATCTGCTTATCCATATCACAACATAGTTCAGGTTTGAAATTAGATAAGAGAAAAAGTTTTGTATGAAACAGGCAGGCAGACATTTGCAAAAAAATTATACATGATAACCATAAAATGCTACACTGAAAATTTAAACCAAAGTGTGTATTTCCAGATAGCACAGAAATAATTATAGTAGTAATTGTGAGTTATCAAGCAATGGTTAAAAGGTATTTAGAACACTTTGATGAGACAGGTTAAAAATATCTCTATCACAGTTTATCGAAATAAGCTCATATTTTACTTTTGAAACTAGATTCTGGTTATCAGGAAATACCATTCCCTTATAATGACAGATAAATTAAATGATAATTTAGTATGTTCTGTATAGAACACAGCAGTTCTATAGTGATCATTAAACATATATATTCTTGTTAAACTGAAAACTCATTCAAATAGAGATTGAAATTTCACAAAGAGGCCATTCACAAGAAACATTGGTCACTCTTGATAATATGCATCATAATTAGTTTTATAGATATTACACTTAATGTTCAGAATAGAGAAGAAACATAAGAGAAATCTGGAGGCCTGCAGATATTGAATCCCATACAGAAAATAACTTCTGAAATTGTATTCCGTTCTTCTGCTTCCTTAGCTCATAATTTGGTTGTGATTGGGAAAGAAAAATCTCTGAAGATTCAGAGGTTCAAATCATATTAGCACTCAAAAGTTTGGATGTGTCTTCAAACCTCCTGGGCCTGAAAATATTGGCTGGAAATGCCACGAAAAACAGCTTCTTCACAGCGTTTCTGGCAGTTCGACTCCTGCTCCTGGCTGGAAGTTCAAGTGCAGAGACGCATGAAATTGAACAATGATAATAATAAAAACTTTTCTGAAACCATTTTGAAGCTGCAAAAAGTGGGATTTTAGGTCTATCTAATCGGGAGGAATGGCTCAGGTACAATTTTATAGTCAAATGGGTTCATCTTCTTTCCTTCTTTCTCATTTGGTTCCTAGTGCATGATAATTTTACCCCTTTATTAAGGAATTCAAACTTCAGCACCACTGAACTGATACCTACTAATTACTTGGAGTTGGATTAGTTCATTTGTTGGCTGGCAAGACCCCTTTGTTCTGTCCTTTCTTTGTGAGCCATGGGAAATTCAATTCAATGAATTTTGCTCTTCTCTCACATTTATGTTATGAGAGAACTGGTTAAAAATAGTGGGTGAACTACAATGAATTTTGAAGACGGTCTCTGCATTTCATTAATCGCAGACCTTCTGCCTTATGATATTGTGGGGAATATGTTAAAATCTACATCCTAACATTCTATGGGGTCGTTTCTGGAGAAAGTATCTTTATGTAAGAAAGGAGGAATACTTCAGGAGTAAACTTGTTACGAGAATTCATCTGTGAGTTTCATATCCATGCATTCAACCAATTGTGGGTTGAAAATATTTGGGGGGAAGATTGTATCTGAACTGAACATAAACAGTTTTTTGTTCCTTCCTCCTTATTTCCTAAACAATGCAGTATAATAACATTTCAGATATCATTTACTTTATTTTATGTATTATAAGTTATGCAGAGATGATTTAAGTTACATGGTAGGTAAAGAAGAATGAAATCATGACATTTGCCAGTAAGTGAATGGAAATGGTGAACATCATGCTAAGTGAAGTAAGACAAACTAAGAAATTCAAAGGTCAAATGTTTTCTCTCATATGTGGAGGCTAGAGTAACATAGAAGAAATGGGGATGTAAGGATAGGATATTGTAAAGATAAAGGGGAGATCAGTAATGTAGAAGAAAGAGATCAAGAGGTAGACTGGAGGGATGGAAAAGGGGAGGCAACACAGGATTAATTATTAACAATCATGTTATGTGCATGTACCAGAGGGAATTTCACCTTCATGTATAAATAGAAAGGATCATTCAAATATAAATAAATAGATGAACAAAAGGAAGTCTATTAGAATAAAATGAAGAGAACAGAGAACAGAGGACAGGAGGGAAAAGGTGGGGATCAGGAACTGAAGTCAAATTGCATGCATGTATGAGCGGTTAGGATGAACCCAACTATTATGTATACCTCATACATAATAGAAAAAGAAAATAAAATATAAAGGAGGATGTGCATTAGAATATGTGCTGATCCTATGCCATTTTATATAAGGGACTTGAACATCCACATATTTGATATTTGGGGCATCCTGGAACCAACCTCCCATGGATACTAAGGAATGGCTTCACTGTCTCTAACTCAGGAGCATGCAAAAGGGAAAATGGATGCAGCTTTATTTGTTCCCCTTTCAATATGCTTTCTTTTTCTCCTCTTTTAAAATTCTAAATATTATTACTAGGATGGAAAGAAAGTCTTAGAAGAAGTGTAAAGGTGAGTGAGAGATTTGTTAAAATTTGTAATCTTACAAAAGGGATGTTTATGGTACCTTTAACATAAGCAGATGTTAAACATTACCTATCTGTCACTTGACAATGAAAAGGACCTTCCTCAGTAGCAAATTCCGCTCTGCTAACATAACTGGGGGATTCCCTGGAGGCCTCTCAATGCAGGGCATCTCAATTATGCCTGATACATGATTTAAGATGGTACAGATGGGAAATGGTGAGGAACGAATATATTTATTCATTTAGTATCTATGATTGCAGGAAGGAGCAATATTTGTAATATTTGTAATATTATTTTACAAAGCCCATTGTATATGTTCAGGTTCCATAAAGGGTTTGTTTGGGAAAGAGCAAAATATGGAAGATCCTTTATTAATTTGCTCCCACGTGGTATTTTGTGTGGTTGTGTGAATGTTCCATTCATTTTTCCTTGTAGACATATTCATTTAGTCAAGGATTATTTTTATGTAGACGGATTATGGTGATTAGAAGTTTCCAAAGGAGTTTGCATTCACAATAAATACTGATGATTTTAGCCTACTGAGAAGTTGTTTATAGCAGTTTGTTTTCCTAGCTCGAGTCCATAAGTCTACCTTTCGAAGCAGCAGGACTGATAAACCATGAAAGACATATTTTAAGGGCAATTCAGTAACTCGAATTGTTAGAAAAAAGAGAAAGTAAGAATTTTAAGAAAAAACAATGCTATTGACTGGTGCATACAGTGGATGGTGTTCACCTTCATCTGTGGAAAATTGGACTGGAGGACACAAATCCATTGCAATACAAGGCTTTCCTTACAAGACAGTTAATGCACCATCAATCAGCTTGTAGGAATAGTTTCTGTGTTGCAGTCTAAGTATGTTTTCATTCAGCTCATTTGCACTTCAAAGCTGAAGTCGATAATTCAGGCCCAAGTAGGTGCAATTTGGGCTATTTCCTTTTTGTAGCATATGAACACAAGCTGAGAAAATCTCTAAATTCATTTGCACAGGGCATTACTGGCCAGAGTTGGCAAAGCAGAGACACTGCTTGTTTCCTATAGGTAAGTATTATTGCTATGAATAAATCCTTTGGGAGCAGGGGGCTCCAGATAAACATGGTTTGCTCTCTATTGGTGATCAATGATTTTATTACATAAAACATAAGGATACTCTTTGCTTCACAACAGATCTTAGCATCTTATCTTCAGCAAAACACTTGTGCACTGAATTAACAAGCCAGAACAATCATCTTCATGGATTAAGAAATCTTTGGTGGATGGGGAGAAGGAAAATGTAATGGGGAAAGTGAGCTTTGTCTGCATCAGAATAATGTGACTAGATCATTGTCAGCAAGTACAAGAGACCAGAAAAGTGTTGGCAAAAGACACTAGCAGTTACCATTTAATAAAAACTCTCAGTGGCCACTGTAGTATAATATAATAAAAATGGAATATTGTGCTTCTGGTACTTTATTCCTTCTTATTTTATTCAATTCCAGAGTCTACCAAAAAACACTTAGTTCCTGATTCCTGCAGAGAAGCCAATATCTCAAATTTCACAGCAGAATTCTGCAGTCTGCCTAACACCACATTGTGTCTCCACATACCCATTATAGTTAACATAGTCACTTAAAGGTTACTGTGTTGAAGGATCTCATCACCATTATTTTTAGAGCTACTGATATAATTTTGGGAAATATCATCACATTATAAGCAATTAATTCAAGCTAATGAATTAGAATTGTTTGTCTCATTTTTTGAGTCAATATTTATTAGATGCTTTCTTTGGGCCAGGGGTTGTGTAAAACACTTTGCATCCATAGCCTTATTCAATCATTACAATGATATTATGGGCAATGAATTAGCACTATGACCATTTCACAGATGAAAAACTTGAGGCACAAAGAGGTTAGATGATTTGCACAAATTAATATCACTTTCCCAGGTTGTTTCGGTAGTACAGAGATCCTAAATTCAACCTGATTCTGAGGCGAGAGTCTTTATATTATACATACGGCTTTTCGTGCCAGTGTTACTAGGTAATACACTTGACATATTTCTTGGGATGCACACTACTGGCTTCTTTGGAGGAGATAGGAGCATTTTCAAAAGGGAATAGCTCAAACTACAATGAGGACTGCCTGGCTCCTCACTTGCTCCCAGTCATGACCCACCCTCACTTTTCCATTCTCTTCTTTCTCTAATACTTCTCTTTGCTTAAACCAGGACATTTTCATACTATTCCTTGTACATCCCACGCTTGGTCTAAAGCTTCGTATGTTTCCTTCCTGGAATGCCACTTCCTTCATCCTTCTTAGATCCTCGAATTCCAATATTGAGACTTTGTGAGATCCCAGTGCATCGCTTTGATCCTAAGTGATTTCCCTTTAATCAATTTCATATGAATTCACAATTTATTGCATTCTGTCTGTCATTGCCTCCTGTCGGTAGTCTTGAAATTAAAAAAAAAAAAAAAAGATATATATCCTAAATCTCACACCTGTGTATCTATGATAGTCTCATTCACACACAAGAGGGAGCAATTATTTTTAATCTTTTGTGGGTGTTAGAATCCTGCCATACACTATGCTAAGGGTCCCCAAAATCTGCCTGGGAACTAATCTGTGAAGTATCGATCTTGGTGATCATTTTACAGGACAAAACGGAGGATTTGATAGACAAGTAAATTAGCTAAGATCATTTCAGAGTCAGAATTCGCAAAGCTTTGACCCCAAAGTTCATGTGTATCTCACATGATTTTGATTATTTCCCTCAGAGTGATTTTTTGTTTGTTTGTTTATCATCCCACTAATTCATATAGTGACTTCAAGTGTTTCTAATGTAAGAGTCGAGAATGCTCTAGAATGAGTCCCATTCAAGCACATTGATCTGACTTGGATGTACAAACAACATTTCTTTAGATACCTCCACTCACATTAAGGCAAGGCCCTACATTTTTAAAAAAACTCCACTTCCTTAAAGAATATCTGAATAGTAATCATTGCTGTAAAAACATAAGGATGCTTTAAGCAGAAGTTTCTACAATGATTTTTTTTTTAAATTTGCGTGCATTTGTTTCAAAATTTCTGCCTTCATCTAATGAAGAATAATAGGTTAAATTATTCAAAAGAAAATTTTAAGCTAAACATAAAATTAAAATCTGCTAATGGTGAAATCCATTTGATTCTATTAGAAGCACTATTGATTGAGTCACTTGAAAGAAGACCCTCACTCCCTGGAGATTATTCTGACACAGCATCATGCCAGGGGAGAAAGGAGCAGATGGAACCCACAAGTCCCTCAGTCTCTAATGTGGGTGATTTTTTCTGAATTCCTTCATTTTGCCTTCTTGTCAACAAATCCTGCCATCATTTCTCTCACATCTTTGCAGCATTTTCCAGAGCTGTTAACAGAAATCATTTCACAGACAGTGGGAAAGAATGTCATTTTGTCATTTTCTTGGGGGAGTAGAATGGAGGAACAGGCAGTCTCTTCTCTTAAGGCTTTCAGAATGAAAAAAAATAATAATAATAAGAGAAGGAGGCCTGACTGCTCAAAAGGCCTAAGATACCACTTTGCTTGGCATTCATGCAGAAATAGGAGCCAGAATCTCTCAAGGTAAACTTTCTCCCTTCTAACTAGAAGGAAGAACAGTTTGGGCCCACAATGATACCCCCATATTTATGAGCACTAATGAGCTGTGTGAACTTAATCATTACATTACATCTGAAAGGGGGGCCTTAATGATCATCAGGTGTAACCTACTTCTTAATGCAGGAACTCCTTTTAATTACAGAATTCCTGTGAGAGGGCCATTGGAAGCTCATTAGTTCATTGAACTCTCTGTCCCATGGTTGTTTCATTTGTTAAGAAAGTCACCTTTTCATTGAGCTGGGATGTTCATTTGTTAGTATTTGCTTTCTTCATTGGAATAGTAATAATGTATGATAATGCTAATCATATAATGAGGATGATATGAGTGGCAGATTATTTTCTTATATGCTTGGTGTGAAATAAAAATGAGCATATGTAAATCTTAATTAATTATCAAAACAATCATATGTAATAGTAATTATTTTTTCTCTTAATTTACACAAGCCAGAAGACAAAGTAAGTGAGGGCCACAGAACTCACCAATGGAGAATTAAAATTTGAACTCAGTTCTGTTTGAGTGTAGAACTCTGCATACTGGACTCACACCGAAGAATTCATTCAACTTCTTATTTAATGCATTCAGAATTCAGTGTCCCCTAACTTCTCTTTTTTTCCCCCCAGGTTACACATCTGAGCTTCCTTAAACATCTCCCAATTAATATGACTTTCAGTCACACATGAGTATAGTTATTTCATTTTAGAATTTTCTGGATTTCTTTTCTCAAAGATGGAACACTGAATTCAAAAGAGTACTGAAAATATGTTTTGACAAGTGTAGCATATAGAAGAGTCTACAGGCACACTTCCTCACTTTTCCAAACCAATCTTCTGCATCTGCAGAAAGTATTAAAGCAAAGATGATAATTGGCATCAGAAGAACATAAAACTTAAAGAGAAGAAATCATATTTGAGAAGACCCCATTATGATTTTCAGATTCAAAAGACGTTTTGTTAGTTGGAAGCATCACTATGTTCTCCATAAAACTCAGGATAGAACTTAGTTTCAATCATTCACCTCATCTATTTAAGAACACAGCATGGCTTCTCCCTCACTCTGCTGAGATTTGAGGTGAATGTACTGCTCTCTCACCTGTCCTGGGTGCAACCACACAGAGACAGCATGGATTCAGCAACCCACTACCAGCTCCTCAGAGAGGTAATGTAGCTGAGAAGCACTCAAGCCTGCAGATTAGTCAGGAAAAGAAACATGACCTAAGTGTGACTGTCTTTGGGTGGCCAAGTAAATCAAGGAGCAGGGGACCAGAGCACAAATAGGTATGATGTACACAGATTGAGTGGGAGTGAGGGTGAGTTTCTGTCTTCTGACGCCTAAACAGAGTGTCTCAGGTGAACTCTGATGCTGATGTGGAAATTGGGCCTAACAGGAAGGTATCTTTGAAAAAATTCTAGTAAGCTAGTATGGTTTCAATGAACTCTTGAACATTCCAGGAAAGTAATAAGGCCAGTGCCAAAAGAAGCAGGTAGACCTCCTTAAAAGAGGAAAACAGTAGCAGTAGTAGCAGTGAGAGTAACACAGGGAGGTTACAGACAAAAATAGCATAATGTCAGTAATATGAGGAGTAAAATGGAAAAAAAAATGGGGGAGGGGGGGCGTTTGCAGTCAGGCTACACCTCTGCTTTTCTCTGTCTTTTCTGTGAAACTTTTTGTCCACAGCCAGAACATCTTTAAGAAAGTGTGTTGAGAGAGGCATCCAGGTACCATGAAAGGTGGACAACCTTAAATGTGGGAGTTCTGAGTTTTAATTCTGTTTATTAAGTAGTGCTCTGATTGAGGGACCTTGTAATGTTTTTATATATGTGGGGAAATAACAATGGGAATGCAAAATGCCTTTTTAAAAAAATGTCTTTCTTGTTCTGCTTCTCTCATTTTCCTGTCTTGTTCTAGGGAAACTCCTTTGCTATTTGTAAAAATTTTTGAATCTTGCAAAGAATACATGCACAGCTCTAACCAAGGTGCACTACCTCCTAAATTTACTAAATATAAGCATCATCATTTTCTATTCCTTGAAGAATATTTAGCTCTTTTATATTACCCCCTACTTTTCATCTTCTGCTCACTTATTAGATAATATTTCAGTTGGACACATTTTAATCCCATAATTTCATTAGAAATCTTTAATACTTGTTTCAGAAGCACATATAGTAAAATTGAAGCAATGCAGGGAATGGTCTGGCCCCTGCTCAAAAAGGACATGAAAATTTGTTAAGTGTTTCATATAATTTAGGGAATATTATTCAACCTTTAAGAGGAATATATTTCTGACATATATTATAAAATGTATGAATCTTGAAGAATTTAGGTTAAGAAATAAATCAGATGCACCAGGAAAACAACGTATGATAAAACTTACGTGTGGTATTTAAAGTAGTCAAATTCACAGAGACAGAAAATAGAACGGTGGTTGTTAGGCACTTACGACAGTGAGGAAAAGAAGTTTTTGTCTGGCAATTATAATGTTTTAATTTGGAGAGATGAAAATTTTCTGGAGATGAATGATGGTGACTAGTACAGTTTGAATGTTTGTCACCTCCAAAACTTATGTTGAACTTTAATTTTCAATGTCACAGTATAGAGATGGAACCCTCTGGTGGGTGACTGTGTCACCAGGGCTCCTCCCTGATGGGTGGGATTTCTGTCAGGAAAGGACAACTTTGATCCCTCTCTTATTCTTTGTTGTCCTTCCAACCTCCACCATGGATGACACAGCAAGAAGGCCTTCAACAGAGGCTGGCCTCTAGATCCTCGACCTCCCAGCTTCCAGAACTCTGGGAAACAAATTCCTATTAATTATAAATTACTCAGTCTCAGCTGTTTTGTTATAGCAGCACAAAATGGATGAAAATAATGTGAATGTACTTAATGCCACTTACGTGTGCAATTCAATGGTTAAGCTGGTAAACTGCATGCTATGTGTACTTTATCACAATAAAGATGTATAATAATGTTACTTGATCATTCAGCTTCCTCCCATATCTCTTAATTTAACCCACGTAACATTATTTTTACATATTTTCCCCCAACGTTCCTCCTTGACTAGAACAACACTATGTTCAAGTATTCATGAAGACATCTACAAGCGATGGTTGGAGATATCAGTGCAGTTCCTAAATAGGATTTTTCTATTCTCTGCTCTCTATACACATGGGGGAAGCTTAACTTTCAAGATATCAGGTCTCTATTCAGCCAAGAGACCAGTTTTGGCTAGGGAATTGAGCAGCAGCAAAGTGAGTTATGCTCAAATCTGAGCATTTATCTCTGTATTATCACTGCTCCGCTACAATATTTAATGGCATTGGAGATAGCTGCTTTGATTCTCTTTTTCTGAAATCTCCAAATAATATGTTTAAAATTAGAATTTTCCCATCCATCTTTTTGTGTGATGAGGTCCTTTAGAATAGATTACTTTCTACAGATATTCAATATTTTCCTGTATTTTATTTTGCTTATTTCTTCTCTTATTCTTTTCTCCTTTTAGAGCCCATAGTTGTTGGATGCTGGCTATTCTGGGTTGTTCTATGCCTTTCTTATTTTATCCCCTCTTTGGTGGGTCTGCCCATTTTTGCTCTAAGTTTATGTTGAGCTTCTTGACTTTTTCTCATTGATTTTTGTTAGCATCCTTCAAATCAACTCTGAGAATACTAATCGGATTTTTTTTCCTAGCTTTTCTCCCTTTTATGAGCTATTTGGTTTTCACTGGAATTGTTTCATTTGCTTATTTTATCATTTCAATGCTGTTGTTTTATTTAAACATCTGAGTCACAGGTTTTCTGTGCATATTTCAAGCAGAAAGTATTGAGTCAACCTTTGCATGTAGTGTATTAGATTTTCCCTGCCGCAGGGTAGGGAGGCTTCTTTTCGCCACAAGGATTTTATTTCAATCCTGAGGCAGACCTAGCCAACTGGACACTTCAATGCTGGGGAGCCAGGCTTTGATAAGGAATTGTCAACACAGAAAAGGAATTATTTTTGGTGCTGGCATTCAGCTACTACTTTTAATTCTGCTCCAATCAATCAATGCATTGCATTTTTGTCATTTTGTGGTCATGTTGTTATTTTCTTTGTGTTTTTAAGGCTTAAATCAACATGAAAGTTCTTGTACACAGTTAGGTCTATTAACAAGAGAGAAGATGACTGGGGAGTTAGAATGTTTCTTGATACAGAGAAAGAAATTTAGTAGATCCTCTACTCTTCTCCACCCAACAATATTGGCCCCTTTCATAATCCTACCCTCCTTATCTACTAATTTTACCACTTTGGTGTTCTGCCTGGAAGATCAGTTCCCATTTTCCTGTTCTCTGTTCCCGTATGAATTTTGGACTATACAGTTCTAAAACCTTCTTTGTTCAAACACATGGCTCCCCACTCATTTTCCATCTCTCAATAATGCTTTCACACGGAATATTGGATGATGGCCCTTCTCCTATTCTCTTTCCTATTAAGGTTTATGGTTTTAATTCTGTTTTTATTCTCTCATTTTAATGAGAAGTGGAAGCAAATGTAGGCACTTGATCACCCTATTGAACCAGAGATCACCTTGGGCACTTGAAAAAATAAGAATTTTGCACCTGCAGGCACTGACTGTTTTCATTGAGGGCTATTACTGATGAGTTTGGGGACCTAGAATACAGGAGGACTTTTTACCGTTTTCTGATTACAAGGCACATAATTTTTAAGATGTTTTCTAAAATTTCATGTGTAGGCCAATGCAACAAAATTTAGAGTTGGATTGGGTTATAAGAGTTTTAACCTAATCCATGCTTTTGTCCCCTGATAGGGATTAACTGGGTGGTAACTGTACACAGGTAGGGTGTGTCTGGAGGAGACAGGTTGCTGGACTGTTCCTTTGGGGTTTATATTTTGTCCCTGGTGAGCAGAGCTTAGTCTCTCTCTCTGCTTCCTTGTTACCATGTCCTGAGCTGCTTTGCTCCCCCACACTTTTCTACCTTGATGCTTCTGCATCATGTCAGACCCAAAGCAACAGAGCTGGCCACATAAGTACAGAGACCTCTGAAACTGTGAGCCAAGTAAGGTTTTTCTTCTGTACATTGTCTTTGTCAGGTCTTTCGTCACAGCAGCAAAAAGGCTTAGTAAAATACCTGGACCTTGGAAGAAGTCAGATATGACCACACACAAAAAATCGATTATTAAACTGGCAGTTCCGACTTTAAACATATCTAATTCCAATAACGTAGCTGAAAATAAATAAACAAAAAAATGCTAGTTGTCAGTTTGAGAAAAACATTTTAATATGTTTTCTGTTCACATTTTAGGATAATTTGTATCCCAAAGAACCTCAAATTCCTGTTTCATTCTTCTGATTTCTGACTTCTATAAATATTTTCCAAGTTGCTTTCCTTGTTTACAAAAATGTCTTTGGTACTCCAGAAAAGTATTTTCACAAGTGCTTGTAGGCAATTTATTGGTGCTTAAATCTGTCCTGTGTTTGGGGTATAAAATCATGCCTGCTCAAAATGTCCAGCATAGACAGCAGCAGAGTTCTCATAATCCATCCAGGCTGCCCTTCTGCACACCTGCTTTTATTAACTTACCCTTGCTCTTGCCCCTTGTCTTCCCTGAATTTCTGGTATAAGAAGTACATAGTCTGGTTCCACATGCCTCAGCACCCATTCCCTATGATTTCCCTTTTGAATGTTGTCATTTATACCATCACTGACTGTCTTATTCAGTATAATTCTATTTTGACTATAGGTGCTACATTCCTTTGCTGTTCATATTTTCAGATTAGACATCAATTGTGGAGGGGAAGAGGAATCAATAGATTTCTCTGACCTGAGCTATGTGCAGCAGAGTCAAAACTAGGTTACATAAAAGGAGAACTGTTGGACAAGCAAGACTCGTGGTGTCAGGTGTGTGAAGTAGTAGCATTCTCTTTGCCATTGGAGCATGAAGAAATAGTTGGGAAGTCTACCGAAAGTGGGATCAGGAGAGTATCAGAGACAAGGGTTAGAGTCACAGCTGTGTATGATGAACTCAGTTGTGTTTGGTGGTTTTGTGTGTGGTGATACTGTATAAAATAGAGAAAATATTTCTAGTACAAATTGAGTCTGTCTCAATATTATTAATTAAAATTAAACACATATGACATGTGTTTATCAAAAATATGATAGACAAACATTATGTGATACATTATGAAAAATGTAATGGAAAATTCATCTGTAAGTACCATTGGAGAAACTTAGCATATGGCTGGAGAGTGAGAGGTAAACACACCTCTAATGGAGAAATGGAAGTGAATAAGGGTTTGACACTATTTTGCAGGTGGTAGCATAAATTGCTAACGACCGAAAAGACACAACATATTTAGAGGTATAGAGAAAAAAGTTGTTTAATCTCCTGGCCCTTGGACCCACATAATCAGTGCTACGTTTATTCCCACAGAGGAGCACAGGGGACATGAAACATGACAAAGCCAGCATTCTCAGCAGCTTTATCATGGGCCTTGACAAGGAATAAGGGAGAGTTTCCATCTATTGAAAATCTGCTGAAGGTGGCCAGAAAAGGACTTCAGCCTCAGCATTCTTATTTACCTATAAAATGAGAATACCTTTTTAATAAAAGTATTTTCAGTGACTCCACTGGGTAAGTTTTCTTGCTTAATTAGAAGTCCAAATCTTTCCATTGTTTTTCTATGAGAATTTGAAGATATTATTCTACTTCTTCAATCCTCTTTAAAAATGACCAAGAACCAGACTGCTGCTGATCTTTTGGCATAACTTTGGATGTTTCTTGAGACAACTGTGACTTTTAAAAAGTTCTGTTCATTAATATGTTGGGTTATATACCTGTAGCATATTTCATTTACAATAGTCCCCCATTTAAGCATCTTTCCAAAGGAAAGGCCATCCTGTGATTAATGTCATCTTATTTAGAGAGAACACCTCAAGCCACTACTGGATACAACTTAGTTATTCTACTCAGCAGAGCTGTTGTTCTTTTTTGTTTTTTCTTCTTCTTCTTTTTCTTTTTATTTCATGGCCATCAATGTTCTAACAATCTGGTAAAATCCTGCATTTCTAGCTTCCAAGAGCACAGAGTGAGAGACAGAAATGTTTTTCTGTAACAATAGCATACGATATAGGGTACAGTACTCCAACACAAATAAGTCCCCATTGGGACCCATTTGGCTTTAGAATTGTAAGGTTGGACTCATTGTGAAAGAGAGAAAGATGCTACCTCCAGAGCTGTCAGGCTGAGTTCCTCACAACTTCAAAGGGTGACATCACAAAGACTACAGTGAATGGGATTCTCTGCAATCCTCTAGAGTGCTTTGGCCAACATCAGTAAAAATGAAGACAAAGTTTATTTAGGGAAATGCAGAATCCTATTGCCACATACAAGAGCAATTTGTATCAAATTTTCAGGCTATGTTATGTTAGTAACATCCTATAGGCATTAGGATGCCTATAGGAAATATATAAAAGAATAGTTAAAATTGAAATGTGTGTATCATCCCATGCACTAAAAGCAATCACAAATGATTAATTTGTCAAAGATACAATAGGCATATATTATGTACAATGCACTGGGATAAATATTATAGAAAAGTCAGATGAGTAAGTTGGAATCCTCAAAGGAACTAGGGATCTGGTGGCAAAAAGAAATAAATATTTAAGATTTGATGAAGTGATGGAAGACCAATGAGTGATAGCTGGAGTTGAATGTGGAGTTATCTAGCCTCCTCAGGATTATGAAAAAGAACCATAGTTCTTATGATGTAGACTACACATGATATATACCAGCAGGATGAGTGAAAATAACTATTTTAGTTTGTATATGAGGTTTCCCTTCAAAGCTCCTGTGTTAATGCAAGAATGTTCACAGGTGAAATGATTGGATTGTAGTGACTATAACCTAATCAGTCAATCAGTCCATCCTAGTTTGAATGAACTTACTGGATGGCAACTGTAGGCAGGTGGGGCATGGCTAGAGGAAGTGGGTATCATTAGGGATGAGGCCTGGAGGGGTTCATCTTCCTTGCATCTCCTTCCCCCTCACCCCGCCTCTCTTTGTCTCTGTCTCTGTCTCTCTCTCTCTCTCTCTCTTTCTCTCTCTCTCTTTCTGTTTGTGTGTGTCTCTCTCTCCCCACTTCCTGGCTGCTGTGAGGCAAGCAACTTTCATTTAGAGTACCCTTCTGACGTGATGCTCCCCTTCATTCAGGTCTAGAGTGATGGAATGACTCATCATGGATTGAACCTCTCAAACTGTGAGACAAAGTAAACATTTCCTCCTCTAAGTTGTTCTCCTAAAGTATTGGTAATAGCAATGTAATGTTGATTAATGCAATAACTATCATTGAATTCACAGATCATTCAGATGTCCTTCGATAGAAATGAATCTCTATGTTTTAAAATATGGTATTATATTACTTTAGACAGATAATAGACACTACAATATAGTATTAATTGTGAACACTGTACATGGTCAAAATGTGGATAGATAATGAGGCAAAATAAACTATAAGCAAATGGAGGGGGGGAGGGAGAGAGAGAGAGAAAGGAAAAATGAAGAAAATCTGGGGTAAATGTTATACCTACCCACAAATATGAAACAAAATTGATTCATGAAATGTAATTTGGTTTAAACTCTTAATCTCAAGTGCAATGGTGCTTGTCTGAACCTAAAGCTAATTTCAATCTCTGATGTTGTCACTGATGTGTTCTGATTTCAGCTAATGTAAATTTCAGTGCGGGATTCCCTTAAATCTTATGAACATCATTGCAATATGTAAGGTTTTCCTGAAGCTATTAACATTTTTTCAACAGAAAAAAAAATGGGAAAAAGGACTGCTGATTAATCGATATGGTGATTGTTTTTCTCATTAATGGAAATGTGCATTGATATATTTCATTATATATAAAACACACAAAGGGTAGAGACTAAATATTGAATATATTCATAAATACACTTGTGTATCAGGCAAAAATAACAGAAGTTGATAAAATGAAAAGCAGGTGTTTCTTTAATTGACATATACACTCCCTCCTCCTTCTACTCCTTAGTGCTCTGTTCAGGAGTGCTCCAGAATTTGATTCAATCTGGAATCATGTTCCGCTACACTAGCTCCCAGAGCTGGCCAATTATCTATGAAGGTTTCTTCTTGGATGCCCTCAGTTAGCTCTGTGCATTCAATGGAAAACTTGTGGTACTGAATTCATTGTAAATGACAGGCAGAAAAAATCTCTACTATTTGAATGGCAACTTAAATATACAATACAAGGTATTTGATTTAACTTAACTTAAATTAATTTAATTTAGCCATCAAAGCCCAAATGAAGCTTAGTGTTTCGTGTGATGTCTCTTTGTTAAACAGAAGTGTGTGTGTGTGTGTGTGTGTTTGTGTGTGTGTGAAAGAGAGTTCTTACAATTTCCCTATACCTTTACAATGAAAGTTTTTGTTTGTTTGTTTTCTTTTGTAAAATTAAGGGTAAACCAAACTTACATTAATCTGTATGGAGTTGTACAATATGATAAAACTATTTTCATTTTAATTTACATTACATAATTTTCAATAGAGTTTCTTATAACTCCTACCCTGTACCATAATTCTAACATAACTATCCATAGAGCATCTATCTACCAAGCACAGAACCCCAACAAATTGAAAGAACAATTGCTACTAGTGTGTTCTCTCCCATGGAGATATAGCCAATCAATCAGTATGCCAATCAAAAGTCAAATCAAATCTGATGATATCTTTTATACCCAGTTATGTGCCACATAGTGTAGAAGATATGAAAACATAGGGCATATCACTACTTCCCAAGACAAGTTGGCATTTACCTTCCAACAATCACATACATTAAAATGGCCATATGAGAACAACCAATACTGACCTGGATAAAAAAGAGAATGCATCTGAGAAGATGAGATTAGGGATGTGAGAAAAGAAATGCCTATCAATTTAATGCAATTGTTTTTCCCTTGGAAAGAAACATCCTCACCATGAAAATTGTACTGTGGGTGGAAGACAAGGAGTGAGAACTCCTATTTAGTAGAACATGGGAGTGTGGTCTTAAAGCCTTGGGAATGGAAGTGGAAATGTGGAGTAAATGGTCGTGGTCCATAGGTACTCAAATATTCACCTCAAACAAAATAAAATTCTGGGGACTCCCAGCTAACTTTATTTCAGCACAATGTCTTGAGTAGTAACTGAGACATAATTTTATGATTCTCAGGATATTTTTTGATGGAATTATGAGGAAGCTTCCCCAATACTTCTCTCCACTTGTTACTCTTCTCCTGAAGGATGGATACATGATGTTTTAAGAGGTACTAAGTTCTGCTGAGAATAGGCTAATATGATAGTGAGATTTGTGTTGCTATATTACAATATCTAGGGCTTAGTATTTTATAAGTAGGGAGACTTATTTGCCTCATGATTCTCACATCTGGTTGGTGCAAACAGCACAGTACTGTCATGCTGACAAGAGCCTCCATGGTGGCATCAAATCATGGCATAAAAGCAGAAAGGGACACAACTAGGTGCACATGAGGGATTCGTGTAAGCAATGATGCAAGAGATAGGGAAGGGGGAAGGCTAGCTCTTTGAATAATGACCTTTTGTTGCAGGAACCTATCAGCTCTTACCAGACAGGATCAAGAGACACCATTAACCCATTCAGGAGGAAAGAGTCCCATGACCTAATTATTTTCTATTAGTCCTCTCATCTTTAATGTTCCAACTCTTCAATACTGCCGTGCTGGGACCAAAATTCTTACCATGAATCTTTGAGAAAATAACCATATCTAAATCATAGCAACAACCATTGCATATCAACCAAAAAGGAAAGAATTATTATTGTTATTAAAATTTTGGTTTTGGAGTAATACACATCTTTATCAATGGGACTAATGTGTGGGATACCAGAGAAAAGCAAAGAAATTTAAAGTGAAGTTGCAGATAGTCAGATAGTGAAAAGAAGCTAAGTAGTTCCTAAAGGATATTTCCAATGAATATTTAGAAGACATTTCTGCTGCTAATGGAATAGTAGTCATCAAGAACACTCAGCTGGTGAGGAAGCTGCATTCAACATTAGAACAGGCTAGGAGAAGATAGGAAAATAAGATTAATAACAGCATCTTCACTATAAGCAATTTGAGTTAGTTTCAGGACATAAACTGTGTCTTATACAAACTTCATCATATAATGTCATACTAAAAATTGAGACATCAGGATCCTCCAAATTAGTAAAATTAGAATTATTCTTATCATTCTTCTATCTGTAGTTGTGATGTTAGAATTTAGTTGTAGACAGGCTTATTTTCTTTTGTTCTGTTTACATTGATCAGCTAATAATTGTCTATATGCATTGCCTATGGAAAACTATACATGTTTTAAACAATAATTCTACTTCCTTAAGAAGTTAACAATATCATAGATGAGCAAAAAAGTTACAAATGTGAAAAAATAAATGATTTTTTCTTTACAGTTATATATTCCCATCATGTAGAATTTTCATTTCCTGTTACTTAGTCATAAATGAATGGTGTCTCAGACCATACAATATTGCTGGTCAAAAAGAGGGCACACTTGTCTCTTTACCAACCCTCTAATTTACCCATATGGAAAAGAATGTACAGTTTCCTTGCTTGCTTCAGACTCAGCTTTCCATCAGGAGTCATGTGTTCAATATGCACACAACTACCTTCAAAATAATGTAGCTCCTTTTTTTCCCTGTGAAGTCATTTCACAAATAAAAATATAAATAAATAAATCAATTTTTAAAAACTTCCAAGTGAGTTATTTAATATGTGATAAAGAATGTAGCAAAGACCTTTACAAGTGACAGGATTTGACATGTGGTTTGGGTTGTCACTCATTTGCCAGTTATCTCAGACTAAGGAAATTGGTGGAGTTTCTCAAAATAATCAGAATATTAGATAGTCAAGATGATACCTAAGTGTATCTTCCATAAAGATTACTTTAAGACTTTGAGTGCTAGA
This sequence comes from Glaucomys volans, assembly GCA_020662805.1. Taxonomy (NCBI): domain Eukaryota; kingdom Metazoa; phylum Chordata; class Mammalia; order Rodentia; family Sciuridae; genus Glaucomys; species Glaucomys volans. The sequence goes on from JAJEJO010004426.1 coordinate 307,967, forward strand.
TGCTTAAAGTATGTTTATTTAGTCAATAAATGATCAGGACTCTCAGAACATTCTTTCAGATATGATTCAATGTGCCCTATTCAAAGTAGCTTCTCTCCTATGTTCTGCACTTCACCCCTCTCCCTCTCTCCTCTTAATTTAATTGAAACTAGATTTTGAAGATTACACTCAATCTTGCAAGTAAATTTCTACTAATCATTCATTTTTCTTTTGCCATATGTTTTAGTTGACTATCTTTAGTCAACTAAAGATACCTGCTGTTCCTAAGAGGAGATTGTGATTCTGACACATGTCATTCCACAGTTTACTTTAGGATTCACTCTCTATGTGGTACCTTCTATCTGTTTTGATTAAGATGTAGTGGTATGTAGCCTGCATTACAGAATCATACCAAAGAGTTCTTCTTATATACATTGCTGTGTGTCAGTTAATTATAGTTCAACTTCACAGGAATCACTCCTTCATTCTAGATGCTTCTTCTTCATTTCATAGAGGCTGTGATGGCATCTCTCACACTAAGGTCCTAACCCCTGCAGTTTGTGGTTAGCAGAAGATTGAAAGATAGAAACTGAGCCATGGACTCCAGGTTCTGCCAGCAGACACTGCATTATGTCTACTCTGCACAATGCGAAATATCTAACTTTAATGTTAAAAGTCCCAAGATTTATTAACATTAGATTTTCATGATAGCAGCTGTTCAGGCATTTTTAATATTTTAATTTTTGCTAACTTTTTATATTTTGTTACTGCATTATAGTTATATGTAATACTAGGGTTCATTTTGGTATCATTATACATACATGAAATATAATTTGCTCCACTTCAGTCCCCAGTACTTCCTCTTTTCCTCCCCTCCTCCCTCCCCTTCTTCCCCTTCCTCTACTCCAATAGTCTTCTTTTTACCCTGGCAAACTTTCAAACATGTTTGGAAGTAACACAACATATGTATGGGCTGCCAAAAAAGCATAGACGGCAGTGAAAATTGCAATCCAATGTTTGCAAAAACAGAATTGTATATTTTTTAAAATTCTGATAAATATAGAAAGGAGGTCTCCCAGTACTGCAAATCGTTATGAAGTGAGGCTAATGATAATATTTACATTTTGCATAGATGAAACTGGATTAAATTTTTTCCATTTATTTATTCACTCAAAAACTTGTTACTGAGCATTTACTCTGTGATGGCCACTCTACTGAATATTAACTATTAAGGTCAATTTGCTTTTATATGAGTCTGAATTTTTCGGGAGCATAGTAATGTAAAGCTTCACTGCACGCAAGGTGCAGACATTCTTTCCAATCATGTATATAGAACTGGTAATATTTTTAAATAATGAAATACTAAACACAAAGATAAAGTATGAATTCCCACTTGACAATGGTGGCTGGCAACGGCAAGTGAGAGAGTAAGATCATGGTAGTAGTTGGCACTTGATAGCAAAAGAGGCAATTTCAAGATGGCAGCATTGCCTCCTCTAATTATTAATAAATAAATATTGACATTAATTTAGCACTTTCCATCTTCAAAGCACTTTACAATTATTAATTAGTCCTCTTAGGACTATTTGAAATATAACTTCCGAAGTTTGCATTTAAACAGGATTTTCATGATGGTGTTTTCTTCGCTTCAAGTACAACAGATTCTTTTTTTTTTATTTAATTCTCAGAATTATTTTTTTTCCCAAATTAAAGACAGTAAGATGAATGCAACTAAACAGACATTCTAGGAAAGGTTGTTTCAGGACAGTGAGAAATGTGGCCTGCTAAATTTGCATATTGCTATTGACTGAGATCTTGGCTTGGTTTCCCTAGAAGCCTCTAGGCAAGGGGATGTACTTTCAGGTGGTTGAATGAGCCTCACATTTGTACCCAAACTTTTATAGTGTCACCTCCACCTAGAACTTCCACTCTGCCTGCTGCCATTCTCCTGATGCCTGCTAATTCTTGAGCATCTCAGTTTCATACTTTGAAACAAAGAAACATTTCCTAAATTCTAGAGTTTTTATTATCCTTCAATTAACATTTATTAAGTTGCTCAATAGAAAGTTAATAAAAGTGTAGATAAATAAATGCATAGATTCCTACATCTGAGTGCATAAACTAATAAGCAAACCAATAATTTCTTACACAAATAAACACTGTATGATATAATAAGTTTTTAAAAAACTAATAGTTTATTTTTTCTTAATTTTAGTTTTACAGAAAAATTGAGGAAAATGTGAAGAGTTCCCATAGCCTGTCTATTTCGACTCCTACCCTTGAACATGGCCTGTCATTATTAGAGACTCAATATTCAAAAACTTTAAAAGATAAAAATAAAAACAAATTTAAGAAATATATGGGGAGAATAAATAACATAGAAAATTAACTTTCTGTAATGCTTCAAGGAGATAGTTTAAGGAAATTTTTAACTTTACTGCCCAATTCTCATTTCTAATGAATTTGTAATGGCACAGAAAAGATGAAAGGAAGGAAAAGGTATGTTAGGCTTTGCAATATCACACCATAAAATCTTGATCAGAATATTATATGTGACTCAAATGCAGCCCCTTTTGTCCTAGAAGGTCTCCTCTAAATGCCACATTGAATCACTGAGGAAAAAGACACTGATATCAATAAGGGTGAATCTCCATTTCTTCCAGAGAGGAGACCTAGTGACAGGAAATTTCAGATCCCCATTAAAGGACCTCAAGTCTGCCCAGAGATTCATGGCTCCCTAGAGAATCAGGACACCCTTTTTACCTTGGGTGTCCTCTGGAAAACTTTCCCCATTACCCTCCATCTAGACGAGGAGCCCTTTATTAGTGTCCCATTAGCATGTGGTAGCCTCTCTCATTTTCCTAATGTGCTGTATTTGAATTGTCTGGATACTTGCCCTTCATCTCCAACAAGCTTTAGGCTACATTGTGACAAGAAGCCTCCTTGCCTTGCTTACCATTTCATTTCTTCTGCATGGCTTCATATTTGGAACATAATATGGGAGGAGGAAAGGAAAGGGAGGGAGGGACGGAAGAAGTCAAGCAAATCTCAAATATAGGAATAATAGAAATTCCCTAATAAGCTTCTATACATTAAGGCTTAACTATTTTTCCTAGAATCATGAATTATAAGAGAGCTCTAATCTGTTTCTTTTATGCCTTTTCTTTGGTTGACTGTGACTCATTTGGTTTTATATGTTTTCCATCATCTGAGATGACTTTGACTTGTTTCCTGTGGAGTTTGTTATTCATACATAGTAGACCTTATTCTTCCACAAAATTCATAGTTTTTGGGTTTATTCCTATAATGCATGTTACTATTGCTCATTTTAACAGTAGGCAGGGATTGTGACACATTTGGCAATATCTTTCAATGCACCGTTAATTACATTGAATAAAATAGCTGCTCAATATGTTTTAAAAGAAAATGTATACAAGATGAAAGGAATTTTCTTGGTTCAAATATAAATATTTGTTTCTATTTCAATTCATACATATTTCCTCCAAGCTTCTAAGATTCTAAGATTTATATTAAGAATTTAAAATACACAAGAAATTGTTTTTAAAAACCAGTGATATATTTGTACATGCTTATCTGTGCTTTCATTGAGTAAATAAATAAATAAGATGTTCATTAGTTTCTTTTTAGGTTGAATGTCAACTTCCTAGAGTTAAGAGATTCCATTGCAAGCCATGTGTCCTCCCCCCACCCCACCCCTGCCCCATCACACTCCTGCACACCTAGGAGGATACCATCTACAATGGTGTCCCAAAACACTTCTTAGAAGCAGAAGGGTCAGAAACAAAAAGTGCTAAATTCAAGAGATTTAAAGACAAGTTATCAGGGTTTGGACTGGAGTCCCAAACCATACAAGCTATAAGGTCAGAGCTTAACTGCTTTTCTGTTTTTATTGCTCAAGGACAACAGAACCTGATGCATGTGACCCCAGCACCATAAACTGCCTATCAAGGTGGCCCTTTCATCAGGTATGGTTGCAAGTTGAGTAGTGACCACACAATTTAAATTGACAGCAGCAGGGCCCTGGTGTGGATGTGAGAAGCAATGTCACGCACAACATCTTTTTCCTAATTATTAGGACCTGGACAGGTGGCAGGAAGGGAATGAGGGGTGGGGTGGGAGAAAGGGAGGGGTGGGAGACACAGTGACATTTCCCATCTCAGGAGTACAAGATTCATTACCTCTGATGAAAAGTCACCAGGCAGCAGTGAGTCCTGACACACTCCGTGACAGGAGAAAGTGACATGGCCGTTTGACATTCAGGGCTAGAAGGTTGCCGGTCTGTAATCACTAGTTAAAATTGAATCTTGTACATTGCACCCTGCCAGCACAGCTCAACTCTTGATAATTATTTGGATGCTACTGTATTTGGATTTTATTTCCCCAGCAGAGAGGGGAAGTTGGATTTATAGTCTACTGCTGGGTTAAGATTGGAACAGGCTAGATCTTTTTTATGGTTAATATGGCAGAGCCAAATAAATCTGGAGATGTTTTTGTCCCCATTTTAATTCTAAACCACTTGGAGGTGGGGATGGGGAACCACAAAGAAATCAAAGGGCACCTCTTCAAGTTTTTCACAAACAAGTTCCAATTCTGTCAGTACTGATGTTTTCCTTTTTTCTGCTTTCACTTCATGATGCTTTAAACCAGCCATCTGGTCATGGAAGAGCTGGGAAATGCCATTTTTCAATTGCTATAGCCTAAGCTGCTGCATGGTGAGGACTTCTTTATGGTTGAGGACTTAAATGGCCAATGCCGCTTAAACAACCACTTGTCCTTTACCTGAGGGTCAGGGAAAAGACAAGAGAAGTGTTTTACACTAGGTCATTTAGTCTGAGCACAGGCTGGCTTTGAACTGTGAACTTGCATTATAGGCATGCTATGATTCCAAAAAGAAAATTCTCCCCTGTGGCTTCTACCCTAAGGCATGAAGGCTTCAGGTCATTGCAAAAGCACAGCCTATCTATTTACTCCATTAAGCCCAGAAGGACCCTAGATATCTGGCTTGACAAACTCCACCTCACATTTTGAAGAGTCACAGCCACATTAGAGGGGTAAAGTGATCTCCACATCTAACTTCATCCACACACAGAACAAGTTCTGCCTATGCACTAGAGTTTAGCTGTGACTGCAGAAGCAGGAGAACTAACTCAATTGAAGATCCCTCTGCAACTAAGCTTCCTCCATTTAATGAAGATATTGTATTTCTAAGGGTTCCTAAACAAGTGATCATTTTTCGTTGAAGGAAAAAAAAAAGTTCCCAAACAGCCACAGGGAGGTAAAACATGGTAGCAATTTTGTTAGGAGATCGCTTCAGTTGCTGCCTCAGAAATTTCATCTACTCTTGGGGGATAGGTCCCCCGTGGACCTGGGGGCTGACCAGGCTCATGGGAAACCTGACTTCTGCCAGCTGTGTTTCCCTCACTCACAGAGAACTAACACCCTCAAATTCAAAGGACTATTGGTTGAATTAAAATACTTATTTATGTAACTTACAGTGAGAAATAAAAATGCAACATGGTTAGGAATAAGCAATTTCCAACAGCCAGTGCAGACTTACAGGTAAACCAGTCACACTCTAAACAGAAAACTCTCCTGGTGATCAAGGGGTAGGAGCAAGTGGAGTAAAATGAATCTAACTCTTCATCTCCTTATTGATAGTATAGGTGTGGCCAAGGCCAACCTTCCTCAAATAGAGGACTGCCTGAAATAGCAAGAATTCTTAGCATCAAGTTCATTTTCTTCTGAATAGTACTGGGATAGGCATTCTTGTCTCCATTCAATCTTCAATAGCAATACACCACCCGCACTGCCCACCTGCCACTTCATACCAGAGAGACTGTGTATTAATGGCACAGCTCAGCCTTCAGGACGCAGTCATACTATACTGTCCTGGGGTTCGAGTTCTTAGGGGAAGCTACCATCCAGACTAACAGGATCACCAAAGAGGCACATTTCAAGTTCTTTATAGATACAAGCAATTTAGCATGAAGAAATTAGCAACTTCTCCCCATCCCATTACAACATATACTGGTGGGATCAAGGGCCTTAAAGAAAGGATTTCTAGGCCAAAGCAGAACTTTATGAACAGGGAACAGTCTAACAAAGCAGAGGAGTTTGAGACTTTAGGCAATAATGTGCAAATGGTACTACCTGGTGTAGGGATGTGAACAATTAAAAGGGGGAGGAGAATACAGAGAATTTTAGTCAGCTTTTTCTCCCTGTGACCAAAAGATGTGACAAGGACAATATAGAGGAAGAAAATTTATTTTGACTCATGGTTTCAGAAGTTCAGTCCATAGAGGGCCTAGTCCATAAATCTGGGGCAGGTTGAAGCTGAACATCATGGCGGAAGGGTATGGAGGAAAAAAGGAGATCTGCGCAGGGCAACAAGAAGCAGAGAAAGAGCTCCATTCACCAGGGACAAAATACAGACTCCAAAGACACACCCCCAGTTACCTACCTCCTTCAGCCACACCCTGCCTGTTTAGAATTACCACCCAATTCAGTCCTATGGGGGATTAATCCACTAATCAGGTTTAGGCTCTCATAACCTAATCATCTCACTTCTGAATGTTCTTGCATTGTCACACACTTGAGCTTTTAGGGGACATCACAAACCCAAAGCATAACACAGAACAAAATTAGAAAAGGGACAAAGAATATGGATAAAGTCAACAGATTGAAATTAAACCTACAGTTTTCTAATAGAGCATGAGGAGTGAAGGTAACCCAGTGGTTATTGAAATGAGGATTCTAGCAATAATTAAACTGAGAATTGAAATACCTGGGTTATAGATGCCACATTATCAAATGCACTATCAAATGTGTTGGTCATATTACACCTCAGCTGCTCCTCCTTGTAGAGATGGGATTCAGGGGACTTTTTCTTCTTCTGTGGCCTTCAGTTACCTTTGCTTTAAGAATGGTCTCATTTACTTATTGTCTAGGCCACTAGGCAAAAAGACAAATAACAGCTAACCAGGGATTTTACCACAGTGTGGCTCCTGGAAAACTGAAGAGTGGTCCTCCTGTCCTTATGGTTGGGAAAAGACCTCTTCCTCTTGACCCCCAAAGTAAATTTCAGGTATCATATATGATGCATTTCAACAATCCCTTCCCAGGGAGTCTCCCCTGCATAACCAGTATAGGTGATTTTTCTTTCTCTAAATTTCCACTGAATTTATTACTCTTGTATAAACATGTCACCTGTGTTTGTGTTTGATTTTAAAGTTCTTTATTTTTCCAATTTATACACCTTGTTTGAAGGAGCAATTAAATTCTGAAGGTAAGAAGTCTCTAAGACCTAAAGCTATTCTTTTGAACTCCTGGAAACTCAATTTTGCTATCTATTATGATGAGGAAATGGGAATGTGAACCTCAAAGTTCTCTTCTAGTCCTAATATTCCATCAAACAATATGCAATGTTTCTCTTTTCATCCCAAACCAGATGCAATGGAAAAGGACAATTGAATAAATCACAGAATAATGAAAATAATTGTTTAATTACTCAGGAGTGAGCTGTTTTATCACTTTAATTTACATATTCATAGGAATTATTTTTTTTTAACGTAAATTTTCTCAAAGTTCATCAGTCAGGCTAAACAGTCCCAAAGGTGATTGCATTCTCAGTCCAAAAGGTGATTGCAATCTTCAGTTCTTCAGTTTCCTTGTCCTAGAGAATTATGGGAGATAGGACAGAAAAACGTATTTTTCTTTGTTTACTGTATTATAACTAATTTAAGTAAAACACTATAAAAGCAATGCTTAGTACTGGACTTCAGGCATACCACAGATATAAGCAAATGACAGCTTCTAAAATATAATGCTGCCATTCTGGGTGCCATGCCCTTAGACTGCTGGGAACTCTGTGCTTCCATAGGATCAAATTGTAGTTTTTAACATTTCCATTCTAAAATGTTGTGTCACCAAAGTATTTCCAGCCTCATTTGGTTTGTGTACGTTGCTGGGAAGAACAAGCTGTCTAGAGTCTTCTACTAATGCAGCTCCTACCTGCAAGCTTTTCCCACAGATCCTGATGCAATGAGCATCCTGGAGGATTGAACAGAAGTAATTTTATCATGCAATGAAGAATGCTTCAGCAAAGGTTATGAGTTAGTTATTGCTTGAAACTGAAAGAAAGGAAGATTTTGAGAAGTATTCTTTCTCTAGGTAAAAGGCATATAGCCTGCAAACATTTGGGATATGGTGGCATTTTGATATTACTATACTAGTGTTCTTTGGGAGTGCATTGATTAACTTCATTGGCATTACATAAATAGAGATAAAATAATCAATAGCCCATTGAACAGGGGAGACAAGTAGAGAATTTGTGGCAGCCTCAGGTGAAGTCCAAAGATTAGACCACTGGATTTGGATAGATTTTCTTTATTTATTTTGCAATTTCTAGTCATAATAGAAAGAAGATTTTCGTTGGAGGGTGGGGTTCAAGGATATTACTGGCCTCAGAAATACAAGGAGCAAGATACTCTTTTCTTCCAAATGTCCCCTAGCTGTGACTTCTGCAAACATGTCAGCAAATACTTTCTCTCTGCTGTTCTAGGGGCTGTTCATTCAAATGTAGGGGGAAAATGTAGGTTTATATTTTCTGTCACTCTCTTAATCAAGGTGATTTTCTGAAATGCAACTGTAGAAAATAGACTCTTTTATTTTGGGATCAACAACAGTTTTTACAATGTTCTGCAAACCTGAGCCCCTCCTTAAAATGTCAGGAAAACAAAAACGGTTCCCACCTGAAAGGCCTCTTCACTTGTCTTGAAAGGATTTTTTCGGCTGTTCCCCTTAAGCTGCTTTCTCTTTCTGTGCAACTTCCCAATCCCATTCACAAACTGTTGCCATGGTAAATAATTATATCACAGATGAATTGTGTACACTTCCTTTTCATAGCTGGAAGAGAAATTGTAGAGGAAAGGAGAAAAAAATCAAAATCCTTTAAAATTACAGGGGAGATAGCTGAGGAAAGATTGCCTCCTCGTTAACATAATTAGCTCCATGAATTATAAATTGGTATTAGAACTTGCTCTTCATGACAAAAGGAGTAATTATATTTACTCATGTAAAATTAAACAATACCAAAAAAATTAATGGGACTCACCAGAAGCTCTCTTGACATTATCATAAAATTCAGAGATCTGAATATCCTACAATCTGAAGTGATTTAAGCAGCATAAACTTTAATGCTGCTTAAATTTGCTCTATAGAAATATATCTCCTGCCTAGTTTCTTATTTGAACTCTTATGTTGAGAAATGCACTTATACACACATATACACACAACCAACAAATGTTAAGTGAATTCTTCCATAGGTTGATGCACAGAAAAGATAGCTTTTCTGAACTCAGGTGGGTAGTGGAAGTATTTCTATGGAAGGATATCTATCTATCTATCTATCTATATATATATATATATATAGATATATATATACCATTACCATTCTAAAGTCAAAGCCTTCAGAATAGACAATGACTTCTTTATTCAAAGAACTCTCAAATGTATCTAAAAACAGGGCTGATGAGATGGAAGTTTGGTTTGTCTGCCCAGAATAGCACACCCAGAAAGATTTATCACTGGGGATAAATGGCAAAATATCAGAATGGTTTTGTGGTGAGCACTCTGCACATCTGGTGGAGCTCTAGTCAGTGACCAATAACTAGACATATCTCAGAGTAGTGGATGTCAGACCTAGGAAGAGAAAACAATACAGAGGAGCCATTCTTGGTATTCAGTTCTTTAAGACCTGATGTGGAGGATAGGCATACACAATTCTGGCCCCTTATAAAATTGTGGGATGTTTCTTTTATGTGTTTGCTTTGTTTTATTGTTCTTGGTATCAGGAATTGAACCCCAGGGATGCTTAACCACTGAGCCACATCCCCAGTTCATTTTTCATTTTTTATTTTGAGACAGTCTTGCTAAGTTGCTTAGGGCCTCGCTATGTTACTGATGATGGCTTTGAACTTGCAATTCTTTTGCTTTAGTGTACCCAGCCAATGGGATTATAGGCATGTAACAATGCATCCTAGAGGATATTTTCTGTACAACTCTTTTTTTATCCCTTTTCTTTCCTATTTATTTATTTATTTATTTATTTATTTATCAGTTTAAATTTCCTTTCGGAAGTTCTTACTCTATTTACTGTACCTGTTTTCATCATAATTTTCATGTAAAGGTTATATTGTCTGTTTCTTCTCACTGATAGATTATAAGACAGTGGACTAGAGATCCACTGTGTGTGTGATACACAGGATCACACATGGTACCGACAAATCACTTTTTATGGGATCTTCTCATATGCCATCTTCTAGAACATCTCTTCATTTCTACCTGCATTGTGTGCTTGGTATTCCCTCCACTGTTTACTCTTAGAAGGTAAATCACAGGAAACTTCTTTAAAATACATAACTAATCTAAAAGATAAGCTCTCTCATGAAGCTATTGACTCAACTGTATGAAACCAAAGGAATACTTACTTGTATTCTAGGAGGGGTACCTAGGAACAACACAGACATCCTTGGTGAGCATTTTAGTCCATGCATGCATTAAGCCCCTGAGATTATTTTTGTAATAGATCCATAACATGGACATCTGTACTCTGCATGCTAGGAATGGGAGAAGAATAGCAAAATAAAATTGAAAGATGTTCCCTAGGCTTCCAGAATTTATGAATCCTAGAAACCCAGCCCATCATTTGGAATAATATGGAGCCAAAATTATGTTTACAATGAATCCTTAAGAATATGACAAAATGATTAAATCATATGTTAAGTGAAAAAAAAAACAAGATGCAAAATTGTTATTCTAATGATGCCTGGTATGTGCATATGGGATGGCAATCTGTCACTGCTTTTCCTCCTGGCCATTCTTCCCACTCCAGGACTTCCTAGAGCCTAGATTGATTCACTTTGCCATTGGGAGTATTTTCTAGTCTATCTCTCAATTTGCATCTCAGAATGTTAATGTAGGCCAGTTGATAACGTGGGGTAAGCAATACCTATGGGAAGAATCAGCCTCTCCTACCTCAGGGTATCTCTCAGGGTCCCTTCAGAAAACAGATGGTATACTCAAATGGGGTAATTGTGGAGAGATTAATAAAGGGACTGCTTAAAAATACAAGCAGGAGTAAGAGAAAGCAATAAGGGATGGAGCAGTATCCCAGGGCTGACTACAGTGGGAGTCATTAAGACCCACTCAAAGAACAAAAGGATCATGGGGGTCACCAGAACTTGAAAAGGAAGTTGTAAAAGAGGAACACTGAACAAGAGATTTGGCCTTTAGTACAAAGATACAGTTAACCTGAGGCAACTGGCCAGTCAGGGTCAAGAGGAATGAGTGAGTGCATTTCACTTGTCTCATTGTCTTCTACTGGCATCTTCCACTAGCCAAGCCCAATGGACACCGAGGTTGGGTGCCCTTTTATTTAGTTCATGAAGATTGATTCTTTAGGGCACAAGCAAAATGGAGAAATGTATAAAGTACATGCAGAGAAACATAAAAAAAACAGCTAACAGAAACAAGTCAATAGCTGAGACAAATTTGCAGTTTTTCCACTGTAGAAAATAATATACTCTCCAATGAAAAGTGTCATTAAATTTTAACAATCTGATTTTTAAAAAATTGAGTATGAATCTTTGCTATGGACTATATTTAGCTAAAAGTATTTTTGAATCATATGAATCATATTAAGTCAAATATTTTTGGCTACTGTATAAAAATCTGAGTTGCCTCTCCATAACACATTTTCAAAAACAACGTAGTTATGTGAATATATGAAAGAGAGAATAAACAGGGAATGGAATTCCCTGGGAAATTTCTCATTATCTTTGGTATCATCCTCGCTGCATTTCTCAGATCTTTTTCTCATCATCTTGCTTTCTCCACCAGAGTAAACTCTACCTTCAGCATCCAAGGGGGTTGATCTTGCTTTTACCTTAAGTAACATGGCAAGAGACTCATGTAACATTTTACATTACGGCTATTTTGTAAAACAAGAAAAAAAAGGTTATCTTTTAATGATGTGGTATAGTTGATTTTTATTTACAATTACTATGTTATCATTTGTAAACAACTTATTAAATATGTCTACCATGCTTACTTACTGCAGGGAAACTGATAACTCTGAGCATTTTCATTTTTTCCTCTAGAATAACAAAAGACCAATATTAAATATATAATAGCAGAGACTATTATTGTCTGTTTTTAAATAGTCCATTATTAAATATTTTCCTTTTGAAAACAATTCTCTCTGCATTTATTTCCTACACTCTCAAATATATTCTATAAATCTGCTTTTTAGTCATGCTCTGATTTTATTGACACTACGTAATCACATAAATTTTTTAGTAATAAAAGATATCTTTTTTACATATAGAGACTGATATTTTCTCAGTGGTAGATACTAAAGACCATCAGAAAGAAAAGACCAAAGAAAGACTTCTAAAAATGGTATTTTTAGATACTGCTTGTGGTAAAATCTGATGGTACACACACAAAACAAGGTCAAATCCAGGAATGGAAAATGCTCCACACTTATATTGTCACATATGTCCCGCTCCCATGGCAGATGCCACAGATATATCACAGCCCAGCTTATCCTCCAGATCTTGATAAAGTTTTACAATCTTGCTCATTCTAGTACTATAAACCTCCCTGTTCCAATGGATCAGAGCCAACCACGGTTTCAACAAATGCCCACATTTTCAGAATTGCTCTTTTAGATGCTCTTTTTGCAAATGAAAGAACCTTTGAAAATTATGCATTACGACGCCATAGTAAGTTAAATGAAAATGCTTTCTTTTGCATTATGTTTGTTTTAAAAACGTAACGCATGATGTGATTTGGAGCTGTAAAATCTGAGCATGTTACATTACTTAGTATTACTTAGTATTCACTCAGTCTTCGAAGAAGGGGATTTGGAGAAATATACAATCTTATAACAGTGATGAAACTTTCATAGTTAGTAACATATGATGGTGAGCCCTTAACCCACATTACTTAATTGGACCATCTTAAAAACCCCAAGGGGCATTATTGTTTTAAATTGACAATGGAGGAAACTGAGGTTAGAGGACTATGTAAGTTATTCAGGGTCCCCCATCTAATTCCCAGCATATTCTCTACAGTAATAATGAATGGAAATTACTGAAGAGAGAATTTTTACAATTCTTTTACAATATAAACATTGTATTAATGTTATAAATGTGTAAACTGGATTTAGAGAATATAATTGACTTTTCCAATATCAGAGGTGCCAGGATTACAACTGGGATTTGAATTTGAGACTGCCATATTTTTGAGCTATGTCATCTTTTCTCCTAAACAAATATCTGCCTAAAAAGTCACGAATTTAAAATTGTATGAACTGCCTAATTCCAAAAGAAAAACATGTGAGAATGTGGATGTTAAAACCTGCTTCTTTCCCCATGGCTTTTAACTACTTCCCAACTTGGAAATAAAAACAAGAATTCAGCATCCATCACTATCCACCCCAAAGTCAGAAAAGGAAGAGGGCTGATTCAAGGTCACATGTGCTCTGGAAATAATGGAGATCATCAGCAGTCATAGGCCAATAAAGGAATGCAAATCAGATCATGCCATTAATAGGCAAACAATATATAGCAACATCAGAGATAATAGCCACCTGCACCTCTGCGTTCTCCATTGGCTGAGTGCTGAGAAACCACCTCAGGAACAAATGTTGCTGGAGATCTGAGTGGCATTCAGAATGGCTCCTTGCCTGCTGGCTGAAATCCTCATCAGGGCAAGCTCCAAAAAGAAGCTATTTCACCTAAAGCCTGTCGACTCCTATTAGATCACCCTGAGCATTAATTTCAATTTTCATGTTTCTGCACCATAAAAAAAGCAAGAAAAAAAAACTTCGCATGTGCCAAATCTTAGCTGCCAACTGTTGGGAAAAAATTTGATTTCTATTGAATACTGCACTTTGGAATGAAAGAAAACATTGTCTAAATGAAGCGGAGGCTCTCAGTCACCTATGCCTGTATTACTGTGAAATCAATTATGTGGGCTTTTTCGAAAGTTACTGATTGTAGCAAATTGAATGGCCTTCATTTCAGCATAATTTGGAGAGGTTGATGTAATCAGAGACCTTACACCATGGTGAGACACAAGATTCGTGATATTCAGATGGGAAAAAGCTACGGTGGTTAAGCTTGTTCCCTACCTTCCGCTTACTGGCTGTAATGCTTTCATAAGTACAAATGGAATTGTTTTGATGAAGGTGACAATGGTTGTGAAGGGATGTGTGAGAGGGTAAGGGTGTAGAAAAATGGTTGCTGGAAATCACACTATTGTCCTCATATGCAGGGAAACTGCAGAATCTAATCCTAGTCCTAATTGTCTGCAAATGAAACACTTTAATATCAAATCTTGAGTTATGCCCCAGAGCTGAGGTTCAAACTTGGATTTGAGGAGAGGTGAAATGCTTGATTTTTCTTGCTGTGAATGGTTGTTCCACTTCCTTTGGAAATCTAGAGGCTGGAATAATTTCTCTTCAAATAATAAATTGATTCTCTCCAACCTCAAGACAATTTTTGACTTAAGAAAAATCATGGCAAGTTTGGTTTCTTTACATTTGCCTAAATGAAAAGGATTGTATGCATGTCTATGTGGAAAGTGGTGTGTTTGCAATCAAGTATTCCTCCTTTGTAAAGGGTCAACCATCACTGTCCAATGTTGAGACAACGTGGTTCACTCCACAATAAGCACAACGTAACCATCCTCATCAAGCATCCATGACTTATGTGAACACAGGTCAAAGAGCCTTTGGGAGGTAGGACATGTTAAACAGAAACACATCTCTTAGATGATGCTCAGGACATATTCTAATTTTGAGAATTAGTGTGGCTTTGAATTGCAGGGATAGGTCCTTTCTTTGCTGAATTCTATGCTAGAATTCTTTCGAGCCCAGCTAGAAAATTGAAAAAAAAAAATGGGTGATCTTTTCTTTTGAATGTTGAAAGCTCTCTCATTTGGAACTGACTTGGTCTGAGTTGATAGACCTTCATGTAGCAAGAGCAAAAGGACCTTTGTTCAGTCTCAGTACTGTTGCTATGAATCCATCTTTTTTACCTGACTGAGCTTCAGTGTGTTCACTGGTACATAGGATTTATTTTGTATGGTAACTGCAGGAGTACAAAATGCATTTGTGTTAGTGGCCATGTAATATGTGTGAGGAAATATCACTTATTAATATCAATCAAGTAGATTGAAAGATTTTTGAATGTAATAGTCAGCTTTTTCTATTTGAATAAAATAACATATATTTTCAATTACTCTTGTTTGAGATAATAAGATAAAATGGAAAGAAAATGGATTAGGGTTTAAAAAGCTTAGTTCGATCTCAAATAGAACTATGCAAATCTTGAAAAGTGCATTTATTTTTCTAGGTATTCCTAAAGTAATTTACAAATCAATAGAATTCATAAAACCAACTTCAGAAATAAATTCTGGAAATAAAAAATTTATCTTTGAAAATGTGAAGTAAAATCCAACTATAATTTTAGTTTAAACTGTGTATGTATGAATAATGGTATATATTAGTCCATATATGTATTAACGAGAGAAAGAATTATTATAAGGAGTTGAATCACACAAATATAGGATCTATAAATTCCAAGATCTGCAGGTGACAAGCTCGAGGCTCAGGAGAAAATTAATGGTATATCAGAGTCCTGGTTCAAAGACCTGAGAATTAGAGAACTGATTGTGTAAATTTGAGTTCAAGTCTGAACACAGGAGAACTAGATTCCAGTTCAAATATAGAAAGAAATAGTTGTCCTTTTATTGATTTAGGCCTCAGTAAATTGCATGAGGCTCACTCATGGTCTTACTCAGTCGACCAATTTAAATGTTAATCTCATCCAAAAAGCCCTCAGAGATACACTCAGATGTGATGCTCAATGCAATATGTGAGCACTCTTAATGGATAGTTTGGGTCACCCCACCAGGTAAGCAATCATGACCAGCTGAGGTGCTTGCTGAGGAGACGAGAATATAGAATGTGTAGTGAGAGAAGGAAGCTATAAATACCACTTATGACCACATGATCAGTTACTGAATAAACACGGCAATTGTCATAAGTATTTTTTTATATGGTTGTAAATATATTTGTTTGTATAGGTGTATATGTTTACTTATAAAGCAAATAATTTATTTTAAAGACAGCACATAAAACCAATCATCACAGAATTCCTCTGAATAAAACGAAATGGTGCCACCACAAAGATGGAATTCTGTGCTCCCCCCAGTCCACATTGGAACCACAGCTGTGCCCAACCATAAAAAACTACCATAAATCGAGTTATTCTCATTTGTACACTGACTGAAATAAATACTAATGTTATTAGGCAAGAAAAGTGTTTCAACAACAAAGATGTGCATAAACAACATTGTAGGGATGATCTTAAGCTATCTCAAAGATAAAATCATTTAAAAATGAAACCTAGTAATCCCCACATTTGTCCATAGCATATATTAACTATCCTATTCTTATCTCCCTGTTATAATAGGTTAGAGGATTTTCATTTTGCGCCATCTCAGTTTTTACCTTATGTATTGAAAAGTTAAACCACCCACACACAACACACACAATTTCTTTTCATTAGTTCCATAATTCAATCAAATATTTGCTGAAATTAGTGGAAATACTACGATGTAACTTTTGGTTTTAAAGATTGCTTTATAATCATGTAAGAAAGTCAAATTACCTAAAAATTTAGCCTGTTTAGTTAACTGTTAGATTTTATGAGATCAGAAACAAATGTCACAAAGAAAAAAAAAATCACATAGAAACTAATTATAAAACAAAGCAGAGAATGGGGGCATCAGATAAAAATTAAGGGATACCTTAGAAGGGCAAAGAGCAGGAAATATCACTGGCATCAATAAAACACACTTAAATGGATTATCACAGTGGCCGCAGTACATATTAGTACTTTTTAAAAAAATTCAGTTTGAAGTAACTTATGTCTTAGACTAACTCTATTCATCTGAATACCTTTATTCACACATACACTTCTTAATACATAAAAACTAATATATAAAGCATCTAAGTTTTTTTCATGTAAATAACACAAGTCACCATTATAATTTTCTCTCACTTTTTATAGGTTGTATTAGAATATGTTTATTGGATTGAAAACAAGTATATTGGCTACATTTATTCCATTCTGTATCACTCTACCAAATAGTCTCTTAAAAAATACTATCCATATTACCAAAATCTTTCTATTTTTCCCTCAAACTGTCCCAGTGTCGACTCCAGATGAGATATATGCTGGGTTTGATCAGTCCTGTCACAAGAATTCACTCTTAGACTGTCAGTCTTTGCTCCTAACCCAATACTGAGAAGAATAAAGAAAACTTTAAGAAATCAAAGCAATGGCATTTCTAAAAGTAAGATTTTTAGAAAACTTGAAATCCCCAACGATAGAATAAATCAACTCAATGGTACAAAAAAACATAGGTGACTTGCCAGCTCTTTCCAGGCTGCTGGAAAAGAAATTGCTCATGTAGACCATGATATGGACTCTGAGACTCTTTTTCTATTCTACCTCCTCAGCCTCTTGCTCAGCCTTCCCTACTCACACCAACTATCAAACTTTCTGTTTCCCATCTTTAAGATAGAGAAAATAAAGTCTCATTTATTCTTTTTTTGTGATAGTATATTAACAAAACCTAGTTCAGCATATGGGAGTGAAGCTTGAGAGTTCCACCCCTCATATCACTCCCCAAATTTATGATACCTCCAATATCCTTTTCCTTATTCTCCCAGTCAAAACTTTTGCCCTTCAATAAAATGCATAATGGGTTTGTTTTTGTACATTTACATTGATAATTATTATCTGTTTTGATTTTGATAAGTGTCTCTCAGACATCGACGTGTTAAAGGCTTGAGTCCAAAGGTGGCACTATTGGGAAGTGGTGGAACATTTAGAAAGATGAAGCCCAGTGAGTGTTTCTTAGGTCATTGGTGGCATGCCTTCAGAGGGAATTGTAGAACTCCCATCTCTTCTCTTTTCTCTTTTGCTTCTTGGCTCATGGTATAAGCAGTTTTACTCCACCATGAACTCCTTGCCATTGCCTCCTGCAACCCTCCTGAGGTCCAATGTGAAGAGTCACTCATTTAGGGACTAGAACCTCCAGATTAGTGAGACAAATAAACTTTTTCTTCTATAAGTCAATTACCTCAGGCATTTTGTTATAGTAATGGAAAGCAAGTACACTACCATCTAAACATTTAATTTTCTCTACTTTGTCAACTTTTTGAACACAAATATACAATATTATTCACCTGAGTATCCTCAGGAAATGAACTGAATAATAACAATATTGTGCAATAATTGAGTACTAATACATGTAAAGTTCACTCTCCTTGTTTCTCTTTTTAATAAACCTATATTAAAAGTAGGATTATTGTTTCACATTTGTAGAGAAACAATTAACCTTTAACTTCAGGAGGCCTCAGCAACTTTCTGAAATCACTTAGCTATCAAAAACTTGAGAAAGGTTTTGAAGCAAGTCTGTCTGATTCCATAACTCATTTCTTAACCTCTATAGTATATATATAGTATATATATATATAGTATGAATCTGGTTTTCTTGACCTAAGTCTAGCCTTTGACAGTGAAGAGGAAGTTTATTCTCTCTGCAATAATACTCATCTTAATCTTAACTAGAGAATGGAGAGAGCTCTAGATAGAAGTTAGTATACTACTTTCCATATTCTGGGGTTAGTAAAAAAGAGCTAACCAGAATAGAGAATTGTCACTTACAAGGTTAGATCTAGGTATAATTAATAGGAGGTTCTAGTGGGTGGGACACACATTATCAGAGCCTGAAAACATTTCAGGAAAAGAACAATATTCAGAAATCCAATAAGATAGTATTTTAAGTTCAGTCTAGGCCGATCAGTCTCTCAGAGGAACTTGTTAGTGGAAGGTACAATTTTGAACATATGGGAGCTAAGTACCTAGACAATGACAGAGGTTGAGAATATCAAACAAGGACCTTGTGATCACAAAAGAATAAGAAGTTACTGGTTGCAACTTAGGATCAAGACAGGTATTTCCTATGCTAGGATAAGGGACAAAGTCAGAGACAAACTAGAGTCAAAATGAACATGATACAGAGGCAAACTGAAATAATTCAGTATAAAGGCAAGTTTGGTGAAGATGCAGTTATGTATATTATGTGTATGCAACATGTAGGCTTTGAGGGTATAAAATACTAAATAAATCTTTGTGTGCATATTTTGTAGGGAGTGCAAAACTGATTTCTGAAATATTATTGAGAATGAAGCAACATTAAAATTTACATAAATGGTTAGAAATTTTTTCTAGAAGACCAAAAACCAATATTTCATCATGGACAGACACAGCAAAATAGAGAATCTCTAAATGAATAATGATAACATTTCTGTTACTGTTCCAGTTACCCTTTTGTCTTTTAAACTTGGTCATTTCTCAAAATTGCCCAAAGGTCTTGTTAAAACACAGAGTTCTGGGCCATCTCCAAAGTTTCTGGTTCATTATATCCATGATGAGTCCCATAAGTTCTGTTTTAATAAATTCCCAGGTAATAAGGATGACATTGATCCAGGGACTACAGTTTGAGCACTATTGAATTAGAGGAAAACTTCTCGTAAGTATCACATAGTAAGAACTGATCAAAAACCACCAACTCTAAACAAAGAGTAGAAAACACAGAGAAAGGAAACAGACATGGCCAAAAGCAAGTTCCCTTAGTACATTGTGGAACATGAGAATTCTCAGTCTGAATTCATAAATCACCCAGTTCTGAATCTTGCCTGTCCATAACTAGGGCACCTGTTAAACCTCCAATTTTTAGAGTTCTATACTTATGTGATGATGTCAACTTAAAAATGATGTCAACTAAACTGTCTTCTCATGACATTAAAGTTGTCTTGTAATTATGCATCTTAATTTGCCTAAAATTTTTGAATCATATTTATAATGTGAGAGAAAATAGAGGTAAATAATGGGTCTTGCTTGAGTAGTGGTATGGAAAAGAGATGTGGAGCACAATAACATTTTATAAGGGGTTGAGATAAGTCAGGACTCATTGTTACTAGCAATGACAGAGTTGAGGAGCAGGTGTCCAGCATTAATCCACACAGCCTCATGACGTTAATGGGAGTCCTGTGGCTTCATTCCCAAGCACCACTTTGAACATTCATCCCAAGATATGAATTAACACAATGTAGTTCCTGCACTGCTGGGTCTTATTGCTTAATTAATGTGATCATAATGACAGTGGGGGACTTTAAATTTTCTATGTCACTTCATGTCCTATAAAGTTTCAATAGAGTAATGAGGTTCATAAGAAGATGAGTCATTTGCATGTGAGGGTTTAAGTAAGAGGCTTAAAGGCAAAGGCCACCATTAAAAGAGAGGTTATGCAAAGATATTGGCTGAGAATGACATATGATGTGCACCAAATTTTAATATTTATGATGAGCATCTCAGGGCTAAATTCTGAAGAATTAATTTCCATTCATTTTTATTCTATCTCCATTGTACTCCAAAGAGAGAAACAATCTGTTAACTTGGCATACAGTTGGCCATCAATTTTTCCTTTCAACAGGTAGTTATAAATTTTGCCTACATACTTGCCCTATAGCATGGTATGTGTGATGGAATGGAGAGATAATTCAGACAAATATACCTTATATTCCCACAACATTATACAGAAACTATTTACTCCATTTACTCCATGTTCTTAACTTACCGTTCTTTTCTTTTTTTTCCTCTCTCCCATCTGTAGGATGTGACATTGTCCCTTAAATTTTTTTCTCCCTGACCTGTAATCTCATTAAATTTCTCTCATCTTCCTTACATAAACCTATGGTTCTGTAACCTTGGATTATTTCTCATTAACATAAGCACTCAATAAAAGTAGCCCTTTGAGTTCTGCTCTTGACCCTTTTCTTTGCCTTTTCTTTACTGCTTTTTTTTTGGTTGGGAGTGGTTATCCCATATGCTTACATGACTTAAAATATTAGTCTCAAGAAGAGGGAAGTAAGTCATGCAATAGTCAGTGGAATTTCCATATTATATTTGATCAAAACTATCTTGGCACTAATAAATAGCAAGAAACAACAGGAATTTTTCAAAACTACAACTACTACAAATATAATTTCAACTTTTCATGATGTCCTGCAGCTTTCCAAGTCACATGTTGAGTTATAGCCTAAAGGAACAAAAAATCATTTATGTACACGTTTCTAGTGTACAACTAGAATTACAGACATTTATCACTAAAGGAGCTGACCTATCTACATTCTTACCATATCTGGGGTCTAGAAGGCAATGTGTGTATTCTTTTTCCAATTTCAAGGTGGTTATCAATTTTGCTTAATGTTTGGATTTACACTATTGTGAAAACAATAGGCTGTTCTATTTGCATGAGCTGGCAAGAAATGAGTGTCAGGATTCCAAGTTTTTGAGTTTTAAAATTCAACAGGGCACATTACAAATAACATTTCATATAGTTTTCCTAATATTTTCAAAATAAAATATTAAAATTTACAAAACATAAACAGAATTTCTATTTTACCATGGTTATCATTTGAGCGCTAGAGTTTTTGAATATATGGACCTTATATCCAGACAATATTTAAAGGAATTTAGATAGAAAACTGAAAACTTAACATTGGCCTGAAGACATAGGCACTAAAGATTATCTAGTCTTCTATGTGAATCAGATTTCAGGAATAGAGTGTATAAAAGTCTAAAAGGCCAACATGTAGAGCAAAAAGTCAATGAAGGTCTAGGTTTCACAAGAGCATCAACAAACAAAAAACAAAACTAGAAGAAATCAAGAAAGCTCCAGAAAAAGAAGTTGATTTGCAAAGTCAGCCCAAGCTCATATACTAGTAACTGCAGGCCGGGAAAAATGTTGACATGATGGGGGCTGTGGGATGGACTGGGCAGGTTGGACCGATGGGTACTAAGTTATAGTTAAATATGAGCACACATCTCTGAGATACTACTGCAGTGTGATGATTATAGATAACTGTTGTGTACTATACATTTCAAAAAGCTGAAAGAAAGGTATTTTCAGTTTTCACAACAAAGAATTAATAAATGTTTCAGGAGACAAATATGTTTAACCTGATTTAAGCATTAAGCAATGTATAATGTATTGGACATTATATGGTACCCTGTTAATATGTAAAACTTTTATGTTTCTGTGTATTGGTTCTAAAAACATAGGTAAACAACATAAAGAAAACTGGATTAAGCCTATTTGACTCATCCGTGGAAAGTTCCTATCCTGATACTTTATGTAGCTCTATGGATCAGAAAATCGTCCTATTTTAACTGGTTCTTGGTCAACATGTGAGGAGAGAGAAAGCAAATCAGAAAATCATGGAATACTAGAATAGGAGACCACCAAAATTACAACATTCAATGATCCTTATTAGGCATGAGAAATTGAGGACCACACAAGGAAAATGCTTGCTTAGAATAGCATGCTTAAGGCACACCTGAGACCACACTGCCAAAGTCCATCTTGGTTATCTAGATAGTTAACTGAGTTAACTGAGTTTGGAGGGGTTAAAATGACACAGACTGCATAATGGCATTCCGGTCAACAACACACTGCATATGCAACAGTGATTCCAGAAAACTGTTTCACCTAGTGATGTCACAGTTATCCTATTCTGGAAAAGGGTACACTATGATGTTCACACAATGGTAAAACTGAGAGCACATTTCTGTCAGTAAGAAATGCGTGGGTGGTGGGTGTGTGTGTGTGTGTGTGTGTGTGTGGGCGTGCATGTACATGCAAACCCATTTTAGGAATT
This sequence comes from Glaucomys volans, assembly GCA_020662805.1. NCBI lineage: Eukaryota > Metazoa > Chordata > Mammalia > Rodentia > Sciuridae > Glaucomys > Glaucomys volans. Next base: position 330,834 of record JAJEJO010004426.1, read on the forward strand.
TTATTGCATTTATCTTTCCTGAGGCCTTAGTTTTAGAGGACAGTACATGAAAGACCTTACATGTACAAGAACAGAAGCATTATCATGAGATCACCATCCATATCTGTTTGCTGTTTCTGTCTCAACATTCACATAACCTCACTTTGGTCCCACACTCAATTTTACTCAAGTTCAGTAGATTAGACAATGGGGAATGGAGGGAAGGGAGGAGTAATAGGAAAAGGAAAGAGAGTGAAATGAATGTGACATAGTTTTCTCACATGCATATATGAAAACAAGACAATGAATCCCACCATCTGTACATCAATAAGAATGGGACCCTAACTAGAATAAGATCTATTCCATGCTTGTAGAATTATATCAAAATGAATTCTGCTGTCTTGTATAATCAAAATGAACCAATAAATAAAAAATAAAATAGTAAGGTTGAATTTCAAAATTTCGTGTTCTTCTTTGCAACTTTCAAAAGCCATTTAAAATCCCTTACATTTCTTTGCAACTATTCTCAAACCACATGATACTCTGAAGAAAGTTCCTGAAGATGTATGAAAACCCCACACAACTCACTTGGAAGTGCCCAAAGGAATCCAAACATGCCTTATTTTGTAACTGAATTCATATATTAAGGAAATATTGTGAAAATCTCTCAGTTATCAAAATGTAAGTCCAGCAGAATGATAGCATCTGGCTCATGTGAATGTCTTCCATCCCTATGAGATACTGAATTTTGCACATTAAATGCAGGTGTTGGAAAATACCACAGGGCCTCTGAATTGACCACATAGGATTGATTGGTGACCTGTTGGAAGATTCCACAGAAAAAATATCTCTGTAGAATTGAAAAATATGTCTTGTTGAAACTCATCTAAAGGGAGCTGACCCAGTAACAAAACCTTTGCTTCAAATACATGGTTTAAACCTCGAGGTCTAGGAGACTTATGGCATGGAAATACGGAAGAGTAGTTTCACAAAAGGATTCAGGGAATTGGGAAGATAATTGGTATATTCCTGAGATTCATCTGAATAAAATAATAAAAATTGGAAAAAGGTGGAACCCACCGTGCCACAGGAAGAAATGAAGTTTGACACCTATGGGTTTGATTTCTCATCTGCACTGTGCTTGAAGCATCCTAGGAGATGATAAGGGCTAGCAGAACAACAGTTTGTATCACAGTGACCAGTGCCACAGAGTGAGGACCAAGAGCAAACCTCTGGGACCTGGAGTGTGAATAACAAGATTGGGAGAAGCATTATCTTTGCTCAAGGAAAGTTCTGTAATGCCTGCAAGAGTGGTGATTACAAACAGAGTCCACCCACAAACACTTATCTACACTCTAGGAGCTTTATAGAGGACTTCAACTTCCAGTTTGATTAGAAAGAAGACTTAAACTCACATCTCTACATTTTTGCTTTTACTAAGAGCTCTTTTATACTCACAGGTGTATAGGTTCTCACCTGACACACTGACAAACTTTTGTCTCCTACTACTTTCTTTCCAGCCAGGCATGGAGATATGAAAATCATGTGTTATATGTCAGAGTTTTATTGTTGTTGTTGTTTGTTTGGTTTGTTTTTGCAAAGTCCTAGAAGTTTTTTTTTTTTTTATGGCTGGAATTCAAAGCTATAATTCTAGCATGTACTTTCCTGGCTACCTGAGTCCACTATGAACTTCTGTTCTCTGAATTTGCATATCAGTTAATCATACCATTCATTTAATTGTATGTGTCATTGCTATATTGTTGCCTTGAATTTCTAAAACTGTAGTGATGGTCTTCACAAGAGTCTGCTTTTTCTTCTTCACCAGACTGCACACTCTTTGAGGTTGTTGGGACTTGTCTTTTTCTGTTTAGCTTAGAGTAGTTACTACTGTGTTCTAACAATGGTGGGTATTCAAAAGCACTTGAATAAATGCACGAATATAATAATTAATTTCCCATCATTAATGCTATGATGGTCTTACACAAAGGCAAGCCTAGTTGCTATTCCTGATTTGGTGTGTCTATTCTCACTACATTGTAGCGGGTAACAAATAAATGCTGAATTCTTCCTCTCAGTAGGGTATTGTTTTCTCTGAGACAATTTCTCATTTGTCAGAATTGCATTTGTATATAAGTGCAAAGAAAGAGGTGAAAAAAAAATGGACCAAAATCTGCTGATAAATTTAAAAAATTTCACTAAAAACACAGCAGTAAAACAACTGAAGCTCAAATGTAGAGAATCATGTCTTCTGAAAATAAATATCCCCCAAGCTCATAAACACCAAGGCTAGTGGTCAGGAATGAACAGATGTTTATTGCCTCATGCACCCTCTGCTACTCTGGGATAATCTCTTAAATATCCCAAATCCAGTTTGAATTTAAATTAGATTCATATTTTCTTTCACGATTATTCCATTAAAAATATCATATGATTAGCCAATTAAATGGAGGGAAAAAAATCAGTAGGAGAGCAATCCCCTTTAATATTTTCAATTAAGATGTAGTGTGGCCAATAAAAACGGCTTACATTTTCATTTTATGGGTACCTATGGAGAGCATTATGACACAAATGACTCAGAAGAAGGTAATCGTTTCAAAATATATTGTAGTGGAAGACTGTAAACAGTGCAGTGTGTTAGCTTACAAGGGATGTGATGAAAATATAAAGTTTTTTTCAAAGGGGATTCATGTTTATTTTATAGTCTTTTAGGGTGTTTGTGCCTGCCAATTTACCGCACATATTTCTAAAATGCCAGAGACTCTTCTCTCCTAGGGAAGGATAGGAAGGTGAGGATATACCCATTAGGGGATAATATGTTTTTAAGGAGAAGAGAGTCGTGTAGCAACTCCATCCTGTCTGCTGCCTAGATTTGAAATGGAACTTCACCAGGGCATAATATAAAACCTTATTTTCTTATAGGACCATAAGGGGAAGACTGAAAGGCTCAGGCTACATGATGCAAATACAGCAGGAGTATTTCTAACTCAAGGTGCAGCAGTAGATATTTGGACTGGATTATTTCACTTTGTGTCCTTAAGATGAAAAGATTTCAATTAATACTGCTTAGTGGTTATAGTATGTTATGACATTTTTATAAGGCTTTCTTTACATGTAATTTTGTTACATTACACTAGCAATAATTCAATTCTTAAGGCACAGGGAAGGTTCTTAACTTGTCCATATTAAAAATATTTGCCATAATTTTATTTAGAACTTATGTACTTGAATTTGACTGAGAAGCAGTTTATCAAACTGTGTAGGCTGAGGGGAGATAGTTAAAAATAGATATTTAACAAATATTGACTAAATTTATTTATCTATGTAAAAGAAGACCAATCATTTTGAGAATGCTTCTCAAAGTAGAATTGCAAAAAACAATTAAAAAGAAAAAAGAAAAATAAAGCAATTGGAGATTAAAGGATATGGGAATATTAGAATTTTTATTTTAAAAAATATGTTAACACATATTATATGCTTATTTTGTGTCATATCCTATAATAAGTCTTTGCACATTATTTCTCTCAATGTTTCCATACTCCCGTGAGTCTGAAGTTGTTATGAGACTTAACAAAAATCACAAAGCTAGTAAGTGGAAGTTGGAGAATAATCTCTATGTTTAGGTTGATATATGATTCATCTGATGCTTATATGAACTTGGCTCTGTTTAAGTGCAGAATACATTGAAGTATGTAAAGCAACCAAGTAGATAGAATCCTTTCTCTCATGGAACAATTGTATAAATTATGTCAAGAATTAAGTGAAATCACACAATTCAGGGATGAATTAGCATATGGGGAGATTCAGAACACTAAATATTTTCATGGAATTATTTTAGGGCACAGGCAAAAATGAAGTCTGGAAGTTTCTTGTGTTTGTTTCCTATCCATTCAAAATCAGGTTATATTTTCAGAACCTTTGTGTTCTTATTTTCAAAAGCTGTCTTATAGGAGATGTCTTAATCTTATTTATCTAAGAGAGGTGAACTTCACTCCTCCATAAAGCTCTTCATTTTCCCAAAACTTGGGTTCTCTATGGAAAGTATGGCACACTGAAAATCAAATTTTAGGTCTCGCACTGTGAAGGAAATCTTTAGAGGTCTGAGATGCTGCCCTGATATTATATCTCCTCAGCTATTAAAGATATTGCCCACAAATACAACTTAGCAGTTACCTTCTTTGCCTGTCTTCCTTTTATCTTCCCCAGAAATTTTGACACATTTTTCCCAATCAAGGTGAAGTCGTTAAAGTTTGTTGTTATTGACGCAGAAGGACTTTCTTGAAAAGAATCATTCTGTTCTATGACTTTAAGGATATCAATGAGAGCATATCATATGTATTTTAATGAGTTTCCTATGTATGATGCTTATGTATATGGTAGTATTGGGTAAAATGTCTCTTGGCAGGTAATAAAATGTTCATTTATAACAATCTTAGTCTCAGATTATTCATTTGTAAAATATCAGCACAAATACTTATCTCTTAGAATTCTAATAAGTTTTAAATTATACTGTTCATATAAAGCATCCGGTACAGTTTGTAGCACATAGAAAGCAGTGCAGACATGGTGAATATCATCATCATCACCCAGTTATTTCTATATTAAGGCAGCTATAGAAATTTAGTAATTTTAAAGTAAAATAAATAATATATTGCTATCCATATCACTATATCATTTATGCATATACTGTATCACTTAAAGTTTCTTGGTTTCTGTATTTTTAGAAATTACAAATTACGGTGAAAGTGAACAAGTTGGGCAGTTGTGTAATCAATGTGATTTGAAATCCTTTCAGCTAAAACAAATAACCCTCACTCCAGGATTGCCATCCTTTCTTTCAGGTCATTTATTCACTTTGTCATGATTCCCTAGACATAATTATGCAGTGGTTTTTGTTGAGTGAAAATACTGAATATCCAAAGTCACGTTTATGCATGAAAAAAAAACCCAGTCTTTTGTTTTATTTCCATCATCAATACAAGTTATTTATAAATTGAGCCTGGGGCTTAGGATTTGGGTGCTCATCTTTTTTTCCTTTCTGCTATAGAAGATATTGATTAGATTAGCCAACTAAGTTAGGGTCCACCTTTAGACCCAACCAGAATTCTGAGGAAGCAAGGCACAGAATAACCATTCCAGCTTATAAATGTTCTAGTTGATTTCCAAATTTTTCAGCTTAACATACTATTTTGACCCTTTCTTTACAAAGTGATTCTGAATATGGATATTCTCCAAAGAATTTTACATCTGTTTACCTTTTACTCTCATCCCTGTTTCACTGGAGACACCATCTCCGTTCATTGCATTAGTTAACATTCTTTCATATACTTACTATATTCAGAGAATTTCTGTTCTTAGTTTCTGACCAAAAATTATGTTTTGTTTCAGTGGAATTTTGAGATGGGGGGTGGTCACAGTAAAAGTCTGCAATCTACTTATTTTAACCTGAATTCTGGCTCTAGTTTAAAAACTAGTAGTAGGATTTGACAAAAGAAGGGTCAAGATCAAGCGAGAAGTAAGTTCTTTCAAAAGAAATTTGATTATATTCTCTACATTTTAAAGATATGATGCACAATATGTTGCTAATGGACTTCAATGAATGAATGATTTAATGACTAGCAAATTAGTTTGAAAATTTTATATTCTCATTATGAATCTCTGCCTATGATTATCTGTGTGAGTTTGAATACACTATTAACTTAAAAATCATTATGCCTATGTATATATGCCTACAAATCAGTTAAAAAAAACTTTTATCAACTGGTAATGCATAAAGATCAAATAAAATAATACAAAGAAATTGCTTTGCAAAGTACAAAGGTTAAGTATCTTCTAGGTTATCACATATATGCATATATATGTAGTGTAATATATATAGATATATATTGCACAAACACAGTCAAAGAACAGATTAATAAGAGTCCTATGGAAGTGTCTATGTGTGATGTATAGGGGAACTCTAGACCTTGCATAGGGGAACAATAATAGGGCAGAGAAGCAAGAAGTTATCCCTGGACATTGTATCCCCCATCTCTTCTATAAAACTGAGCCCTGATCTGTGGTAATTAAGAACAACAAATATTATCTTTTATAGGGACATCATAAAGACTCTATCATTTTTTACTTCCCACCAATATAACAAAACCAACCAGCCAACCAACCAAAAAAACCCTGCAGAATACTGAAGGAAAGTCACAGAACAGAAGCAAGAGATTACGCTTAAGAACACTTTCTTAAGGAGGGAAAGAAAAAACACAGAGAGAAGACTTAATGTACAGGACTGAGTAGATATTACTCAGGTCAATCAGCTGCCACTCTAAGTACAAATTATCATACAGGAACTGTACATCTATAGAGTGCTGAGGGTGGCCATCCACAGCAAGAAACACTAAAACTAGCCCAACTATTAACTGGTTTAACATAAGCTGCTATATTAAATGTTCAGCAAAAAGAAACTGTGGCCATTTCCCAGAGGAAAAAGTAATCTGTTTACCTCAGTCACCTCTGAACTACAAAGATGTCCAGCTCTCAAAAAGTGAATTAAGTATACAAAAAGATGAAAAAATAAAATTACACACACACACACACACACACATACTTTCAAGATACAAAGCAATCATAAGAACTGCAGAGATGTTGGAACTACTTGACAGAAACTATAAAATAACTGTAATGAATCTAATGACCAGGATAGACAAAATCCAAACTAGATGAGCAATTTTAGAAGAGGGATAAAAATTATGAGGAGTAATTAAATATAAATGTTAAAAATTTTAAAATAACAGTAACAGAAATAAAGGATGGATGGAGTTAGAGAATATCATACTAAGTGAAATAAGCCAATCCCCCAAAAACCAAAGACTGAATGATTTCTCTGATAAGTGGATGATGATACATAACGGGGTGGGGATGGGAGGCAAGAATGGAGGAAGGACGGACGGATTGTGTAGTGGAAAATGAGGGGTGGGGAGGGGGTGGGGGAAGGAAAAATAAAAGATGAGACAAACATCATTACTCTATGTACATGTATGATTATGCAAATGGAGTGACTCTACTTCATGTGCAACCAGAGAAATGAAAGTTGTACCCTATTTGTGTACAATGAATCAAAATTTTAAAAAGAATATGTTTGATAGATTAGTCAGTAGACTCAACATAGTTGAGGAAATAATCAGGTTAGTAATCTCATAGGTTAATAAAAATTATTCAAACTGAAGCATTATAAGAAAAAAAATGAAGGCAAAAAAGAAAGAAAAGAATGTTTAGAGTCTTGAGTCAACATAAAATAACTTAGCAAATAGGAGAGAGCAAAGTAGGAGTAAAATTTCTCAACATTAATGAAAAATGTTGAACCATAGATTCAAGAAGCTTAGAGAAAAGCAAACAGCATAAATATTTTTAAGAATAACTACATATTGAATACATTTTGTATTACAAATGCTGATACTTTAGAAGACAAAAAAAAACCTTGAAGGTAAATAAAAATTTTAAAAAGCATCATCTATAGAAAAACAAAATTAATGCAATCAGATTACTTCATTCCAAAACTATAAGAATGGATGTCTTTAAAATATTGAATGAAAAAACTAAACTCAATCTAGAAATTTCATACTCAGTGAAAATATCTTTCAAACAATAAAAACTGTCTCAGACAGAACTCTCCTACGAAAGAAGCAAAGGAAAAAAGAAATCTCTGTGTGCCATTCTGATTATTTTAACTTTTTTGAAAAAGTGATGAGTGGAGGAAGTAGAATAAATGAAATGTCTTTATTACTTTATTTTTCTGAAATATTAATGTGTCTCTAGAAGTAGAAAATATAGTATGTACTTATAGCATGAAAACACATAAATGTGTGACAAAATAGTATGAAGAATTCTTCAGTATAAAATGTCAGATGTATTTCTAAGCAAAAGTGATGAATTAAAATTTGGATTAAGGAAAAAATCTACCATTTACAGTATTACACCAATGTGAAATACATAGGTAGAATCCATAGAATCCAATACAATTTGCAAACTTTTTATGCATATATTTCCAAAGTACTGAAGAAAGAAGGAAAGACCTACGTAAATGGATAAGTATCCCATATTCATGGATTAAAATAATAAATGTTAAAAGTGTTAATGCTTTCTCACTTTGTACATATATATATATATATATACACACATATATATACACACATACGTATGTGTGTGTATATGTATATAAACATATATATACATATATTTAAGAAATCCCAATCAAAATACCAAAACACCAACAAGCCTATTTATTTGATATTAATAAGCTGATCCTAAATATTTTCCTGAAGGCAAAAGAACTATATAATAACTACAATTTTGGAAAAGAGGAATGGTGTTGAGCAGTCACAGTAATTGATATTAAGATTTAATACATAGCTATGATTTTTAAAACCTGCAGTATCAATGAATACATAGATGCAAAATCAAATGAAATATTTAGAGGCCAGAAATAAACACCAAATGTATCATGTCCCTAATTGAAAAATTACAAATAAATTATATATGTAGGTAAAGAATGTAAAATCATATCTATAAAAAGATAGCAGAGATAATCTGTGCCATCCTGAATTTGACAAATAATTATGTCTGAAAACAACACTGTGATCCATTAACTAATTCAAAGTTGGTTTTTAAATAAAAGTAAAACTTTCCTCAGTAAAAGGTAATACAAAAACAATTTAGAAAATATGCAGATTTGGATAAAGTACAGCTAATACACAAATATATTTGCAATCTGTGAAATAACTCTTAAAATAAAAACAATTTAACAAACAACTCAGTAAAAATGGGTAAAATAAATGAACAGAAGAAAAACTAAAAAGGATACACATGGGACAAATAATAAGTTTTTCATCACGTTTTTCCAAAATGATCAAAAAAATTAGGAAAGGCAAATTAAAACCTATAGGAAAGATAGTAAAATGAATTGGATATTACTTTTCTTATGTTCATACATGAATACACAACTAGTATAACTCCTCATCATGTAAAACAGAAAGAATGAGAAGTTACAATCCCTGTATGTACAACATGTCAAAATATATACTACTGACATGTATAACTAAAAGAACAAATGAAAATTAAAAAAAAAACCCAAAACTATTGAAATGGCATAAAAATGATTTTATATATCTGGTGATGGTAGAAACTTAGAGCAAGTCTAAGTCTCTTACCCTGCTGTTTGGTAAATAAAATCACAAAGTAGGCCTGAATCTTCATTATGTTGGGTTAGGACCAGACTTCCTTAACAAGACTTCCGAAGCACAAGAAATCAAAGCAAAAATCAATAAATGGGATGGACTCAAACTAAAAAGCTTTTTCTCAGCAAAGGATACAATCAATAATGTGAAAAGAGAGTCTACAGAGTGGGAAAAAATCTTTACCACATGCACTTCAGATAGAGCACTTATTTCCAAATTTATAAAGAACTTACAAAACTTTACACCAAGAATACAAAGAACCCAATCAATAAATGGGCCAAGGATCTGGACAGACACTTTACAGAAGATGATGAACAGGTAATCAATAAATATGTGAAAAAGTGTTCAACATCTCTAGTAATTAGAGAAATGTAAATTAAAACAACTCTAAGATTTCATCTTGCTCCAATTAGAATGACTATGATCAAAAATACAAACAATAATAGATGTTGGCATGGCTGTGAGGAAAAAGGCACACTTTTACATTGTTGGTGGAGTTGCAAATTGGGTCAGCCACTCTGGAAAGCAGTGTGGAGATTCCTCAGAAAACTTGGAAAGGACCCACCTTTGACCCAGTTATTCCACTCCTTGGTTTATACCTAAAGGACTTAAAATTAGCACACTACAGTAACACAGCCACATCAATGTTTATAGCAGCTCAATTCACACTAGCTAGACTGTGGAATCAACCTAGATGCCCTTCAACAGATGAATGGATAAAGAAGCTATGATATATATATATATCATAATGGAAATGATATATATATATCATAATGGAAATATATATATATAATGGAAAGCTATAAATATATGTTTATATATATATATATATAATGGAATACTACTCAGCCATAAAGAGGAATAATATAATAATATTATAGCACTTGCAGACAAATGGATGGAATTGGAGATTATCATGCTAAGTGAAATAAGCCAATCTCCCAAAAATAAAGGCCAAATGTTTTCCCTGATAAGTGGATGATGATATAAAATCTCGTTGTGGGGTGTGAGTGGTGAGAAAAACTTTAGGTTATGTAGAGGGAAATGAGAGGGGGAGGGTGTGGAGGTATGAAAAATGGAATGAGACAGAGGTCATTACCCTGTGTACACGTGTGATTAACAATAAACGATAGGAATGTACATTATGCACAACCATAGATATGAAAATTTGTACCCAACTTGCGTACAATGAATCAAAATGAAGTCTGTAAAAATAAAGATAATAAAAAAGAAATCATTTAAGCAGAGTTTTATAAATTTAGATATGCATTTGTTATGCAAATCGGCAATTCCACTCAGATATTTATTCAATTTAACTAAAAAACTTCTGCACTCTAAAGTTTATAACAGATAGATTTAAAGTCATCCCAAACTGAAAGTAATACATACATACTTCGAAAGGTGAATATATAAACATTTTATTCATGGGCATGCACTGAAATATCACTCATGAAAATGATTTAGGCAACATACATGACCATCTAGCGCATTTGCTCAGTGAAAGGAGGCAGACTCAAAAACCAATATATTGTATAGTTTTAATTTATATAATATTCTCTAAAAATGAAACCCTAGAAAGCATAGCAGCATTTACCATGGTTAAGGATAACAGCATGGATTTCTTATAAAAGGGAGCATGAGAACATTTTTGCAGGGGCGGATCTAATCAGTGTGGTGCAATGATGATATATATGTGATTTTGAATATTTTACAAGACACATAGCACTGTACACAAAATACTAATTTTTTGCATGCAAATCAAAAGAAATCATCAGCTCAAATTTTGGAAGAACCCAAGTTGGAATTCAGACTATGACAAATTTTTTTAAACATATTGCACATCAGTAAAATAACTTCATTGAGGGAGCTACAGAAGAAAAGAGTTGATTGAAACAACTTTGAAAAACAACATACTTTCCAATTTTCTTTCTAAAATTATGTCTAAATAAGAAGTAATAGAAGGGGAAATGTTTTATAGTATTTATATATTCAGAAATATGTGTTTATGAACATGTATTTGCACTAACAATGCATAAGTATACAGTATACATATACTGTATATATAAATTTATAAAATATTTTAGAAGGTGTTGTTTACTTTCTAAACAATAGCTTAATGAGTTAGGTTTTGTTATTAAGTTCTCATTCATTTCCACTGTGGCAAAATATCTAGGTAATAAATTATTCAATTAGAAATATTGAAACCTTCTTTACAAAAACACATGGTGATTTTTTGTGAATATTCTATGTGCACTTGAAGTGCAAATGCATCCTGTCATTCTTCTGGTGCTATTTCTACATATGTCAGAAATAATTAGGTCAAGTTTGTTGTACTATTCAAATATTCTGTTACTTTGTTCATTTTTGTTTTTGTATTTGCTTGATTTAATAGTTATTAGAAATGTTTGTTCAAAATATCTCATTATGATTATGAAACATTTCATTTTTTTAATATTTTAGTTTTTGCTCTACGTATTTTAACACTGTAATATTGAGAACATAGAGATTAAGAATTGTGATATGTTCCTAATACATTGACTCTTTAATCATTATGAAGTAATTATAAAATTAATTATGCAATGTCCCATAAGTAAGAATATGTGAGATTTTCATTTTAATTCAGATCCAAACACTTTTCATTTTAACTGTTTTTTTCTTTAGCCATGTGTTATTTAAATTACATTATTTATTGTCAAATATTTAGAGACTTTCCAGAAATATCAAACTATTGACTAATTTAATTCCACTTTGATCAAATTATGGCTTTATTTTTTTTAAATATCAGTGTGACTTTATTTTTTTTAAACTAAATTTCAATGGAAGGCCTTGTGCATACCAAGCATATGGTCTACCACTGAGCTTTACCCCCAGCCACATTAAACCATTTAATCTATTATGAGAATTCTCATTTTTTTTTTACTTTATTATTACTACTCTTAATAGTTCACCATGTTGTCGGTGTGTGATGTTATTGATGGGTATTCGCAATGAATGTCCACTAGTTTAACTTAATAGTGTTCAGATCATCTATATCTTCACAGGTTGTCTACCAATTTGTTCTACCACATTTTTAGAGAAAGATCAAAATATGTAAGTATATCTGTAGATGTATGAATTTCTTTGTGATTTGTCCAAATTTATTTAGAAAATTCTGAAATAATTTTATCAGACCTATAGCATTCAAGATAGTGTCCTCTTGCTATATTGAATCATTGATTTATGATTATGATTTATGATTATGAAAGGCCCTCTCTACCTGTGGTAACTTCTTTTCCTCTCCTATGTATTTGTCAATATTTATGGCACTCCAGCTTATTTTTATTAACATTAGCATACCACATTTTACCTATCTTTTCATTTTACTTTAATGTAGCAATATCTTATAGTAGATTTCTATTACTCAACATGTAGTCTCTTCTTATTTTTTTATTCAATCTAGTCATACCTTTAGATTCCTTACAAATAACATGATTATATGTTTATGCTCCAACTGTTCATCTTCTTGTTGGTTTTCTATTTCTTATTGGCCTCTTCTACTATTTGGTCCCTTTTGCCTATTTTCCTTTCTTTAATTTAATTATATATTCTATTTTTTTCTGTTTTATTTATTGGCTTATTGACTTTTTCATCTTATTTATTTTAGTGTTTCTTTGTGATTTATAGTGTGCATTTAAAATTCATTACAATCAACCTCCTAGTGATATTATACCACTTCTCATAAAATATAAGACTTCACATTACCATGTGTTCACCTCATACCTCCACCCTTCTGTTGTCATGTTTTATGTGAAAATCTATGAAACCTACAGAATATTATCATTTTTAGCAGTTACTTTCTAGCAAGATTAAAATAAGACTAATTCTTGGATATCGATCCACATAGATGAGATTTTTAGTATTTCACATTCCAATGAAAGATATATTTCTACATCTGGTGCCATCATCCTTCTTCCTGGAGGGCTTCCTTTAAAAATTCTGATGTTGATAAGCTCATTCAGTTTTTATTTGTTTGAAAGGTTCTTTATTTTGCCTTCATTTTTAAACAAAATATTCACTGGATAGAGAGTCCTCGTATGTCAGTTACACTCAGTCCTCCATATACACACCTGTGGTTCTCATCAATCAGGAATAAGAAATATTTGGGGAAAAAGTATTGCATCTGAACTCAAAGTGTACAGAATTTTTCTTCATGTCATTATTCCCAGAACAGAATCTTCAAGCTCCTATTTATATAAAATGCACATTCTGAAGTATTTTAAGTAATTCTGAGATGATTAAAATATTCAGGAGTATACATACAATTAAGCCATTTTATTTGAGGAACACGAACAGTCAGTTTGGGGTGTCTACAGAGTTTGGGTAGTGGTCCAGGAAGTAATCCCCCATGGGTACCAGTGACACATTATTTGAGATATTCTATAAAATTCTGTACTTGTTACTCCATATATAATGAGCTTTTCCCCCCTCTGGATAGTTTTAATATTTTTATTTGTTATTGATTGATAAATTTGGTAATCATATACTGTGGTATAGTTTTTTCATGTTATTTTGTGCTTGAGATTTGCTGAGTTTCTTAAATCTGCAGATTTATATTTTTTATTAATAATTTTGGCTATATTGTCTTTTTTCTTTCTCCTTGTCTTTGGCTCTAGTTACACATACAGAGGTCTGCTTGAAAATTTTTCACGATCACACAGTTTTTCATTTTTTAGTTATTTTTCTCTATTTTTTTATTTTTGATCATTCAAAAATGAACATGTCTTCAGATTTGCTAATTTTTTTCGATATGTATAATCTATCATTTATTTCTTCCAGTTTACTTTTATTTCAGCCATTGTAGTATTTATCTCTAGTGGTTCAATTAATATCATTCTATCTCTAGTGGTTCAACATCATTACCCTATGTACATGTATGATTACACAAATGGTATGAATCTGCATCATGCATAAACATAGAAATGAAAAGTTGTACCCCATTTGTGTACAATGAATCAAAATGCAGTCTGTAAAAATAAAAAATAAATAAATAAAAAATTCCTTGTCTATCCCTACTTACTTTTTGAATAGATTTAGTATAATTTTATTAGCTGTTTTGATATCTTTGCTAATTCTAGTTAGGTCAATTTTGATTCGATTTTTCTTTTCATCATGGATCATGAACTCCTGCTTCTTTGCATGCCTGGTAGTTTTTTATTGGATTTCAATTATTACAAATTTTATCTTTTTGTGTCACTGATATTTTGAATTCCTAATATTTTTTAACTTCCTTTTAATGCAGAGTTGCTACTTGCAGATAATTGAATTGTTGTGTGCCTTACTTTTAATGTTAAGTGGAAACATAGCAGTCTGTAATTGAACACTATTTCTGGGAAGAATCGGTAATATTTTCTACTGAGGCAAGACCCTTTTGATGATCCAATGTCATACAAACCATGAGCATTTCCAGAAATTCTGGGAAGAACAGGCACATGTCCAGCTCTGTAGTCGTGTCACCTGCTGCTCCTCTAGTTCATTCTGTTGCTCTTCCCTCATCCCAGGTAATGACTCCAGAGGCCTTCTTGGATCTGTTCCCTGCTGAACACTCACACTTGCAGAGGTTGACACACTCTCACTATTCATGCTCATTTCTCAGGAACTCTGTCATGAAATCTCTTTGGTTTTCCTGAACTCTAAGTCATGTCTTTTCCACTAATATAACTCCCTTGTTTTGCCTGGGTCCCAACTCTCTGGGCTACAGCCTAGTATGTCTCACAAGGGAATCATCAGGAAATAAATCTAAGCTCACTAACTTTTTTTTTCTTTACTTTGTCTGTTAGGAGTTCTCTTTTTCATTTTATCTATAGTTAAAAAAATTTTTTTAACAAACATTGTCTTTATTGTGTGGAAGGGGAACACATATCAGGTAGAATGGTAATCTAGTTGGTCTTTCTTTACCTTGCCCAGAAACAGGAATCTATATAATGAACTGTTGTAATAATTGCTATCTGACAGCATTTCATTTGGAATAATACATTTCACATATTGGGGTACACCTATAATTGGCTTTTTGAAACTGGCTTTTGATTTCCTGTGATTTTCTTAGCACTTAGAGTTCTTTACATATCCATACACATACATACATATATATATATTTATGTACATATATTTATCTCTATAAATCCTGATAATTGTTAAAGACCTCCCTGAAACTGTTCCTATCCCCTGGGTAATGCTTGAAGAGACTGACTTATTTGGGGGCTCTGTCATATTATACAATTGAAATTAATTTCATGGTCAAAAATTTTCTTTAATATTTAGATTTTATGTTGACCTTGGACATCAATCCATACAGCCTAGCTCATTTTATAAGTATACAGTATGTTCTCTATAAATAGATTCAATTTTATTGTCATTGAAAGATATGGAATGAATTTAAACATCACACAAAATAACCTTAAATAGCGTTGGATCCTAACTGCATCAATTTTAATTTCTATAAAATTGGAAGATATACTACTCTGATAAAATATATACAGTATGTTTAAAAATTATAACTTTAAATAATAGTTGAGAAATATGTAAATAGAAAATACCTCCTGGGAATTTTACATAAGGATGGGAGGACTATGCCATGTGACAAAGAAACTTTATGATCTCGCTTTCTCAGAGGAGAAAATGAATCTAATTTTGACTTCTCAAGAGAAAAAAAAATATTGGCATTTAATTAACACCATAAGGCAGACAAACATAGCTCAAATGATCTTTATCTCTGATGTCTGCCTGGGATGTTTTCAGAAATAGAAAGCTTTCAACAATTTCATGCTTTTCGTGGTACACCTTTAAGGTACCTTCAGGCATTCTACACGTAAGCTACATGCATAATATGGTTTTATTTATGGAGACACTTGCTCTGGCTTGTAAGAAGCTGTTTTTATATTGTTATTCAAATATCAAAAAGATTATACTGTGTTACTCATGTAAGTACCTTTGGGAGAATATACTTTTCTTCTATGAAAAATAAGGTTTAAGTCCTCTACATGAAAAACACTTTAATGGTACCTTTCTCCTCAGCCTAGCTATAATTCTACAAGGTCACCAGAAACTAGTCAATTGGTTCTGCAGGTAATTATTGATTTTCAAATTTATTTTTGTTATTTTGGTGCCATAGAGTGAAATCTGAAAGTAAGAATATTTATTAAAAAGTAAGAAAAATAGCTAATTTAACAACTATTTCTGGAAAAATTACCATCCTTGTGTCAGGCTACAATGAAAGTCTGAGGAATAAAGCAAGAAACATAACTCAAGGTCATTTTACTGTGACTAAGGAGAAAGCGAGGATAAACAAATAAATACGTTTACCAGAAAAATATCAGATAGATATACGTGCAGAAATTCTAAGATCATTATGTTATATATAATACTGAGGAAAGAGTTCATGGGGCTAATTTTGATGGTATAATATTGATGGGTAATTCTGGTAAGACTTACTTAAGCTAAAATCTAAATGACTAGAAATGAGGTATGGAATGGTAAAAGAGAAGATTTTTTTAAGGAAATGAAATAGCTCATTCAAAGACTCTGTGGTATATTATCAGGGAAGGCTAACAACATGGTTTAACATATTAAAGATAACTTCTCCAGGTGCTATTTCAATACGCAGTTGATAAGTTTACTTCTTCACGCCCAACTTATCTAACTGATATCCTGCCATATTTTAGCTGTGCCACGTGTGACACAAGGCCTTTATGGAGGGTAAGGCAAGATAAAATTTTTAAAAATTAGCCCAGAACTCAGGTATAGCCAGCTGTGACCAAAGAGCCTGCTAAATTGATAGAGGGACTTAGAAGTGTATCTTCACATGCTTAGAGTCAGAGAGGAAGTGGATATTAGCAAACCCTAATGTCTACCCTGAGGAGGGAAATAGCTCAAAAAATGTTATGGAACACAAAAAATTAGAAAGTGCTAGAATATAGAAACAAGGAGAAAGTGGCACACAATGAAGGTGGAGATGAAAGTCAACATTTTAGAATGATTTCATAATTGTTTCAATTATATCCTGAGTGTGATGGGAACTCATTAAATGATCTAAAATGATAATATAAACTGATTTTCATTTTTAAAAGTTCAATGTGGATGGTATATAGAAAAAAAGAAAATTGAGAAAAATAAAGAGGAAATAAAAGGAAAAATAAAGGTAGATAGAAGAAAATCACAGTCTTTTAGGAAATGGGTCAGATATGAGGGTAGTTAAGATATAAAGAAGTGAATTCACTTAGAAAGCATTTTGAAGATAAAGTTGACAGGATCACCCAGTGTGTGGATTGTTGGAGGGAATGATAATGTTTTAGTTTTTATCTTGATGCACATGTTGCCTATTTATTGCAATGGGAAAGATATGCATTGGGTGCTGGGTTGTGATATCAATCCAGAGTTGACTTTTGAGCATGTTTGATAGGTATATTAGAGAATATTAAGGATATGTCAGTAGATGCTCTTACTGATGATGTAGACAGTCAAGGATGGAAATGGAGATTTAGGATTCTTCAGTACGTAGACCGTAAGGCTTAGCCACAGACAGGAAATTTACCTAAGGAGAACCTGTGGGGGACGGCGGGGGGGTTGTAACATAGGTTTATTGTTGATTTGGGACAGAAAAAAAATGAGTGTCTGGATTCTTTTTTCCAAATATTTCTTCCATTATTTCATGCATTTTTTTTTTTTCTGGAACAAACTGTACACATTTTCATGATGACAAACAGCATGGTAAAGTTTCCAGGGAGTGAGCCTTAAAAATGGCCTGCCCTACTCTCTAATCAATAAGAAACTGTTTTTAAGACAGCTGCTATTTTCTGGCGCAAAATACATCTCAGCATTTCCGGCTGAGTGGTTCTGGAGGCTGCTTCATGATTGCATTTTATGTTACTTATTGAAGGACCCACAATTACTATGCCATCTTTCACAGCAAAAGATGATTCTGCTGACCCACCATTGGCAAAGCTTATGAACTACAGAATGGGCTTTATCTAAGTGTCTGTTATCTTGGCTTTTTTCTTAAGGAACTAACCAAATACTTCTGTTAGCAAGTCTTTGTAATCTCTATTTACCTATTCATCCGGGACAAACTCAAGACCCAAGTTCAGTAAAGTATCTCCATGATGATTTCTCTCCCTCAAGAAGTATAAGTTTATATAAATAGCTCCAATCTATGTCTTATTTTGACACGACAATATGTAAAACCCCAATTATTAGTTTAATATTTTACATTTATATACCATTTCTTCCTTAGTAAATTATGAGAATATGTGACTTCTATTTTTAAGTTTCTTTTTTCATTACTTAGAGAATCTAACCTAGTTCGGAGCACGTAGGAGTTCAATAGACTATGTTTTCTGCATATGTTTTGTATGTGTGTTAGGAGTATGTTCAATATGGTGTGGTGCTTTGTGTGTGTGTGGTTTGACGTGTTATTTATGAGTGGTAGTATGTGGGGGGGGGACAACAGGTGTCAAAATGTTACAATCCCTTTTTTAAAAAGTGCATTTGTTTTAAGTCATTTTATTAATATAAATTTATTTCTGCAACTTTGAACACTATTAATGATAGGAATATCAAGCATATTTTGATAGGTCTAAATATTTTGAACTTTCTATAGAAATTTAGTCTTATATTACTGTATTTTAATAAAAAAGTCAAATATTGACAATTTTATATGATTTTAGGCAATCATTTAAATTGTTATATACTAATTTCCCATGATATATGTTAGAATGTTCTCAGCATATAAATGTTTCTGAAAGAAAAGATTTTAATTGACTATTCAGTGATCTCATATCTTTACTGATTTATTCATCTATTTCCAATATTCTATTTCATGTTTGCCTTTTATACTGTTAGTAAATATAAAATTTGCTTTCTTATGTATTGATCTTTATCTCTGTGTGTATTTCTTATAAGATTCTGGTAAGGAATAGCAAGTTTAAAAGATTGTCATTTGTAAGTTTCTTGATGCACTTTGACAACTAGATATCCAGAAATAGTGTATTAATTTACTCTTCCGTTTGGATGGAGATTAAAAAAGCACTTCAATATGCATTCACTGTACCTTTTATAATGAAAAAAAAATGTATAGTTTATTTGTTTTGATTATTAAAGATGACAAACATTTTTCATATTTCACCAGTTTTTACTGAAATATCCATACCACTTTCCATCTTTCTTTTGCAAATGGAAACTTATCTAATTCCTAATATCTTTTAACTTTCACACAAGATGAGAATATTTTATCACACATATTACAATATTTCTAAAATGTTTTATTTATGCTTATATTGTTTTTCAAGTTTAATGTACAGAGATCTAAAACTTGTGATTCAATACATTACAATAAATATTACAACAAACATTACAATAAATATTAGGCCATTTTACAACATTACAACCAGTTTTTACTTGTACATTTCTCAACCATTTCTATGACCCATAATTTTTTATGTATTTTACTTTTTAATCTAACATGTATTTGTTCTGAGTATGTTGTAAGTATGTTCTAGCAACATTTTTTGCAAATAATTTATTAATTTTAAATTCTATTTCTCAGTTAAGGTGAATGTTAATTGCAGTGTATACTATGCTGTACATATACTTATTTTAGGAAAGTAATCTACATTTTTGTACATAAAATTGTTATTTCAATTAGTATTTCAATCATTATGCCTTATTGAAATTCTCAAATATTGAAAGGCAAGATTAACTAATGCTTTTTTTAAAAGTAATTACATTTTTAGACACTTTTAAAAGATCCAAACATCAAATTCAAGTCTCCATTCATCACTATGCAATTCTTGCTCCACTGCTTAATATAACTAAAACGTCATACTAAATCTAAACTTATTATGATTATGTATTTACTTTAAAAGACTATCATAAGTATAATATAAATTACACTGAAATATTTTGTGAATAATTTATTTCACAGTGTTATTTAATATTGTAAGAGGTCATTTCTGAAACAAGGATAAACATGTCCACTGTTTCAGATGCTAAATTATGCTATTATTTTTTAGTTTTTTTCTACATATGACATATAACATATAATATTTGCAAATATTATTTGCAATGATAATTTCTCTTTTTCATCCATTTTTATCTGTAATATGATTTCATGTCTTATCAAATTAGCCAGAACCTTCAAAAAAAAGTTTTCACATTAATTGTGGTAACAAAAATATTGAGAATTCTAATATCACATGTTTACTATTAAATCTATAATGATTTTGATATGTATTTTACTGCTTTGACAAACACACTTGTATTTTTAGTTATTCACAATTGTTATAGTATTGTAATAATAAAAAATGTATGAAACAGAGTTGCCTTTCTTTTTATTAGACTTTCGATACAAATATGCTTGGATTTTCAAATGATTGAATTATAATTTTTTTCATAATAAATCTCCTGGCAATCTTTGGCTCATTAGAATGATTGATCTGATGAATTAAGTAGTCAAATTTTTAAAAAAACAAGTTGAATAAATATGCATGAAAAAATGAAGACAGGAATAATTTTTATCTCTGTAATGTAAATTATAATAATTAATTGGAGAGTTTTGAGATTTTCTTATATCCTCAAATAAATTATGTCTTCAGAAAATTATTTCCAAGATAATAATAAAACTAACTTTTCTTGTAGAAAGCTAATTTTCTCTTAAATTTATCAGTATCTTTGATTATTTTTGTATATGTTATGGCAGTTTATATTTGCAGAAATTCATATAACTTAAAAGTGTTTAAAAATTTTGCCCAATACATTATGAAATATAGTTTTGTACAATTCTCCAAAATTTTATGTGGTAGATTATTTTTCTGTTGTCTCATAAAAATGTCATAATTTTGTGAATTTTTACTTTGTTTTAAATAAAAGACTTTTGAATTTAGTTTATATATTCATTAATTATGTTAACTTTCCATTTTGGATGGTTGTCTTCATATATTGTTTTATAAGCAGTATTTTAGTATTTTTTGTAATTTTTATTTTCCAGTTTAATTATTAAAACACATGAAGTTATACATGTACTTTAGCCAAACCCCATGTATTTTATATTTTTATTGTCACTTTTATTTAAAATTAAAGGTATTTAAAAACAATAACAGTTACTATGCATTTAGTTCTAATTAGATCATTGATTTTGTTGTTTTTGGAGTATTTGAATTTTTTCAATATTTCAATTTTAATGATTATAAAAAAATTGGTGAATAAAAATCAAGTATCCTAATCAAGGTCACAACTAGCAGTTATGTACTTGGAATTTTAAATTAGGTAGTTTACATTCCTGCCCAGAATATTCTCTTAGAAAGAGACAGAAAAAATCAATCCCCAGAAGTAAATGTTATCCTATTTATTTTTCATTTATTTATTTGTTTATTTATTTATTTTTTTTGTTTGCTTTTATGGTTGTAAATATTGCATAATTTAAAATGAATGGATATCAGGCATGCCGTTTCAAGCCGTTCTTATCTCTACACCACTATTCTGAATTACATCAGCATAGTTTTATCTAAAACATATATAAATTGAGGATTCTGTGTGTCCTGCTTCTTCAGCCAACATAAAGTTTGCCATTCACACATGGGCTGCCATGTTCTTGCAGTTCTTTTATTTTTAATTTCTAAAGAATAGTCCATGTATGGATATACCATATGTTTTTTTCTATTCCCTGTAAACAATTGTCTAAGATTTGTCCTACTTAGAACTATGTATAAAGTTGATTTAGGGTATATATTTGAATTTCTCTATAACTTAAGAGTAGAATTAATAGGTGTATGCTTCATATTATTGAACAAATTACCAAACCAATAAACAAGTAAGCTAACAGAAAATCCTTACTAGACTGATTCTCCAAGTGCTTGCAACCTTTGCACTCCCATCAAAAAATCTTGAGGTTGCAATTTTTCTATTTCTTCAATAACATATTAAGAACCCAGTACTTGTCAATTCTAGTGGGTATGAAGTGGTATATTATTGTATTTGTATTTAATATTCTCTGATAAGAAATGATGTTTATTCCCATTTTAAATAAGCTCGTTGACTATGTTTTGTCTTCTTTTGTGGATTATCATGAGTGTTTTGCACTTTTGAAAAAAATATTTTCAGCTATAGGAGTTTTCAACATATTCTGACAAAGTTCTTTATCAGATATTTTAAGGACACTCTACTCCCAGTAGACATGGAGCAGACATACTTAATTTCAATGTACTCTGGTATATTGCTTCATTTCATTCGTTTTGGGCTCAGTGCTTTCCCTTTTATAAAAGATCTCCATTGATGCCAGGGTTGCATAATATTATTCTGTGTTTGTTCAGGAAGATTTAGAACTTTTGCTTTTGTGTTTTGGAGCATTCATGACCCATTTCAAATGAATGTTTGTGTATGTTTACCAGGAAAGGTTTGAGTTTCATAATTTTTCACTCAGAGAGTTACCAGTTTTTCTAGCATCCTGTGGTGAAAGGTTCTCTTAGCTTGATGAATTGCCTTGAGCCATCTGTCAAAAATCAACACATTTCAGAGAAATAAAAATTTGAATTAGTCTTGGAATTTTCAGTTAAGAAATTATTTTTTTGAATTTTTTTCTGAAACACTGTTTTCTTATAATATTCTTGTCATTTTATTAAATAATGTTCCCACTTTTATTCCTAATACTGGAAGTTTATTATCCCTCTTTCTTCTTTATCTTCTTTATCAATTTTCTTAATATAAAATTTAGCTACTGTTGATTTTCTATATTATTTTTCATTTTCTATATAATTTACATTTTCTATTCTGTGATTTATTTTTTTTTATGTGATTTAGTCTTACTGTGATATTTCTTCTAGATTCTCAGGTTGGCAGTTTAGACTGTTAAATTATAAGACTTGTTAATTATAAAACTTATTAGCATTTTAATGTATAAAATTCTAATAACTCAATGACATTCTTCAAATCAGATTACACTATATTTTATTATCATTTATATTGAACTATATTTTCTTATTTTTATTGCAATTTCTTACTGGCTCTTCTGGCTATTTAAGACAGTATTGTTATATTTTCAAATATCTATTGTTGATATAAAACATATTGTACATTATTTAAATATTTTTAAAGTCCATCGAGATTTCATTTATAATCCAGGCTATGGTCCATTTGGAACATCTTTCATGTGCACTTCAAGAGAATATGTATATTTAATTGTTGAAACTAACTTTGTACAAATGTTAATTGGGTGAACTTTTTGCTAATACGGTTGAAATTTTCTATTACCTATTGTTGGGCAGTTTAGTCCAGCCATGTTTACTTCAGAATATGTGGAAAAGCTTTTTACTCGTTATAGTACTATGAGTAATTTATTTCCACAAGGACAGTTTGTTGCATCTTCTTATATCTGAAATGATGATAGAACTATGTTTGAAGCTCCTTAATGATTGTGAGTTTCTCAGCATCTCCTTCTGTTTATTTTTGATATATATTTCACTGATAGATTACTTCGTGTATGAAATTATATGGCTTATGAATGAAAGTTATAAATATATATGTTGAATATATGTGATTGTAATAAACAGACTTATTAATAAAAATACTTTTGATTTTATGTTGACTAAAGATAATGTCAATGTTTTTGTCTTTTTAAAATTTTTTATAATTTGTTGTACATAACAGTGGAATACATTTATACATTTTGATAGATAATACATAAATGGAATATAATCTCTCATTTTTCTAATTATACATATTGTAAGATCACATTTGTCTGTTTCACTCTACTATCTTACCCCCATATCTCTTCCTATCCCCATATCCCTTCCCCTCCATTCATTCCCCACTACCTAATATAAAATAAGTCTCTTCTTCCCTGTCCTCTCCCAGCTTATTGTCATTTAGCATCTGAATATAGAGAAAACATTTGGCCTTAATAAGTCAATCAATAAATGGGTTAAGGAACTGAACAGATACTTCACAGAAGAAGATATATAGTTGATCAGCAAATATATAAAAAAAGTTCAAATCTCTAGCAATTAGAGAAATACAAAGCAAAACTAAGATTTCATCTCCCAATCAAAATGGCAATTATTAAGAATACAAGAAACAATAAATGTTGGTGAGGATGTGGGGGGAAAGGTACACTCATACATTGCTGGTGGGAATGCAAAATGGTGCAACCACTATGGAAAGCAGTTTGGAGATTCCTTAGAAAACCTGGAATGGAACCACCATTTTACTCAGTTTTCCCACTCCTTGGTTTAATACTCAAAGGACTTAAAATCAACATATTTCTATCTTTTTTAATACTCTCAATAAATCTTATTTTATTTACTTATTTGTGTACATAGTTCAATCAGCAATTAAAATAATAAATCAGTTCAATATTCATATATTAATTTGAAAACATTTTGTAGCTTTTTGAAATTAAGTTACACAAAATCTTGGAAATTAAGCAAGGTTTACAGTGCCTTAAAAGTCATTTTTTTAAGTAGTGTATGTCAACTATCTGTTTTTTTGTATTTGTTTCTCATCTTTGCATTTATTTTACTGTCTTTCTATTAGAATATTTTGTCTTAATTTATTCTGTAATGGGGTATTTTTCAGGTATTTAATATATTCACAGACCACACTGTTAAGTTGACATATTTATAAATTGTCTTTGTTAATATTAGTAAATCAGAGATGAGTTCTATCTTTGTTCATTTCTACTGTTATATAGCAAAGTCCCACAGGCTCATTATTTAATAACAGCAAACCTATATTTCTCACAGTTCTAGACTCTGGAGAGCACAAGATTAAGGGTACTGCAGAGTCTGTATCTGGTGAGGCCTGATGCCCTGTTTCCATTGTGGAAACAGGACATCAGGCCTCACCAGATACAAATGGCACCTATTGCTACATCCTCCTTGAAAGGAGGTTCCAACATGGTGAAGGCAGGACAAAAGACATAAGCTAATCCCCCATCCCTCCAGCCATGTAATAAGACACTGACACATTTCGCAGGGTAGAGCCCTCACAATTCCCTCATTTCCCCAAAAGGTCCTAGCTCTTAATAGCACCATCGTGGGGATTAGTTTTCAGCATGAATTTTAGACAAGGCCCACTCAAACTATTGCATGTTTTTATTTTTAGACTTCATAATGGATAGCTTTCTTCTTCTTTTTATTTTATTTTATTTATTTTTTTGGTACTAGGGATTGGAACCCAGGGGCACTCCACAACTGAGCCACATCCCCAACCCTATTTTGTATTTTATTTAGAGACAGGGTCTCAGTGAGTTGCTTAGGGCCTTGCTAAATTGCTGGGGCTGGCTTTGAACTCTAGATCCTTCTGCCTCTGCCTCCCAAATTGCTGGGATTAAAAGCGTGCACCACTGCACCCAGCGGTAGCTTTTGTCTTAACACAGAATTTACAAGGAAACTAATTTTATTTAACCATTACAGATTTCCCAGGAATTTGTCTATATATGCAACTTGTTTCTTGGTTTTTGCTCTTATAACGAGCAGCTAAAATCAGAGCATGAATCAGTTGTAATAAGGACTCAATACTTGTTTTTTATTCATGATAAATGAAATAGCAAAATAAAGTACACATTTTGGGCCTGTCAAGACATAAGTAGGGAATGCTTTCAGTTTTTCTCCATTAAGAATGATGCTGGCAATGGGCTTAGCATAAATAGCCTTTATAATGTTGAGGTATATTCCTACCATCTCTAGTTTTTCTAGTGTTTTGAGTATGAAGGGGTGTTGTATTTTGTCAAATGCTTTCTGAGCATCTATCAAAATAATCATATGCTTCTTAACCTTAAGTCTATTGATGTGATGAATTCCATTTATTGATTTCCAGATGTTGAACCAACCTTGCATGCCTGGGATAAACCCCACTTGATCAGGGTGCACTATCTTCTTACTATGTTTTTGTAACCAATTTGCCAGAATTTTGTTAAGGATTTTAGCATCTATATTCATCAGGGATATTGGCCTAAAGTTTTCTTTTCTAGATGTATCTTTGTCTGGTTTTGGTATCAGAGTGATACTAGCTTCATAGAATGAATTTGGAAGGGTTCCTTCCTTTTCTATTGCATTCCCTCTAAACACTGGAACACGACAGGGCTGCCCACTGTCACCACTTCTATTCAACATTGTGCTGGAAAGGCTAGCCAGAGCAATTAGACAGACAACAGAAATTAAAAGTATACAAATAGGTAAAGAAGAACTCAAGTTGTCAATACTTGCTGATGACATGATCCTATATTTATAGGATTAAAAAAAACTCCACCAGGAAAATTTTAGACCTAATTAATGAATTCAGCAACATAGCAGGATATAAAATAAACACACATAAATCAAATGCATTTATCTACATAAGCAATGAATCATCTGAAAGTGAAATGAGAAAAACTACTCTGTTCACAATAGACTCAAATAAAATAAAATATTTGGAGAACAATCTAGCAAAAGAGGTGAAAAACCTCTACAATGAAAACTACAGGACATTAAAGAAAGAAATTGAGGAAGACCTTAGAAGACTGAAAGATCTTCCATGTTCTTGGATAGGCAGAATTAATATAATCAAATGGCCATATTTCCAAAGGTGCTATAAAAACTTAATGCAATTCCAATAAAAATTCCAATGACATTCCTCCTACATATAGAAAAAACAATCATGAAATTCATGTGGAAGAACAAAAGACTCAGAATAGCCAAAACAATCCTGGGCAGGAAGAATGATGCAGGAGGTATCACAATACCAGACTTTAAACTCTACTATAGAGCAGTAGTTACAAAACCAGCATGGTATTGGCCCCAAAATAGACAAGTAAACCAATGGTACAGAATAGAAGACACAGAGACAAAATCACACAAATCTAGTTACCTAATACTAGACAAAGGAGCCAAAAACATGCAATGGAGAAAAGATAGCCTCTTGAACAAATGGTGCTGGCAAAACTGGAAATCCGTATGCAATAAAATGAAATTAAATCCCTCTCACCCTGTACAAAACTCAACTCAAAATGTATCAAGGATCTAGGCATTAGACCTGAGACTCTTCGCCAAATAGAAGAAATAGTAGGCCCAAATCTTCTTCATGTTGGCTTAGGACCAGACTTTCTCAACATGACCACCAGAGCACAAGAAATAAAAGGAAGAATCAATAAATGGGATGGATTCAAACTAAAAAGCTTTTTCTCAGCAAAAGAAATAATCAATAATGTGAAAAGAAAGTCTACAGAGTGGGAAAAACTCTTTTCCACACACACTTCAGACAGAGCACTGATCTTCAAAATTTATAAAGAACTTACAAAACTTTACACCAAAAATGCAAAGAACCCAATCAATAAATGCACTAAGAAACTGGACAGACACTTCACAGAAGATGATATCCACATGATCAACAAATATATGAAAAAGAGCTCATCATCTCTAGTAATTAGAGAAATGCAAATTAAAACCACCCTAAGATTTCATCTAACTCCAATTAGAATGGCTATTATCAGGAATACAAGCAATAATAAGTGTTGGCGTGGATGTGGGGGAAAAGGTACACTTATACATTGCTGGTGGAGTTGCAAATTGGGTCAGCCACTCTGGAAAGCAGTATGGAGATTCCTCAAAAAACTTGGAATGGACCCACCATTTGACCCAGCTATCCAACTCCTCATTTATACCCAAAGGTCTTAAAATCAACAAAATATAGGGATGCACCCACATCTATGTTCATAGCTGCTCAATTCACAATAGCTAGATTGTGGAGCCACCCTAGATACCCTTCAATTGAAGAATGGATAAAGAAACTGTGGTATATATACACAATGGAATATTAGCCATAAAGAAGAATAAAACTATGGCATTTGCTGATAAATGGGTGGAGTTGGAGAATATCATGCTAACTGAAATAAGCCAAGCCAAAAACCTCTGATCAGTGGATGCTGATACATAACGGGGGGAGGGTTATGGGGCGGATAAGAAAAGAAAGGAGGAAGTATGGATGATGTAGAGGAAAATGGAAGGGA
The DNA here is from genome assembly GCA_020662805.1 of Glaucomys volans. Classification (NCBI taxonomy): domain Eukaryota; kingdom Metazoa; phylum Chordata; class Mammalia; order Rodentia; family Sciuridae; genus Glaucomys; species Glaucomys volans. Next base: position 359,040 of record JAJEJO010004426.1, read on the forward strand.
AGGGAGTGGGGGAAGGAAAGATAGTAGATTGAGACAGACAGTATTACCCTATGTATATATAAGATTATATGAATCGTGTGAATATACATTGTGAAAAAAAGATATATTTCTTGCTGTATAATTATATCTACTGTCATGTATGATTAAAAAGAACCAATAAAAAAACTTTAAAAAAAGACATAAATATATAAACAACTGGTACAACTGTCAGGTCCAAATGAAATGTTCATTCAACTCAAGTAAACTAAGAGCTTAAGAGAATTAAGTACACGGGCTATCGGTTTAACAGTTTGGGTAATGAGCAAAAATTACAAGCCTAAGCATCCTGGATTACTAGCACTCCTCTTTTCCTCTGCATCCTCATTGACCTGGACATGTCTTATACCTGGACCATTTCTCCAGGATCTAACACTCCTCACAAATTGATAATATTCACATTCAATGTATGGGGTTTTAGTTAGCCTTATCTTGTTCCTATCTCTAAGAGAGTACGTAATGCAGTCCTGCCCTATCTCAATACTTGATCTCACTTTCCTCAGTAAGCAGTTTAAGTAGGGGAATGTCAGTTGTGTCAAGCCAGGAACCTCTGTGGTCATCTGCTTCCCATGTTTACAGGAAGTTTGCTGTCTCAAGTGTAGTTAACATAATAGTATGAATTATAAACTAGAGACAACATTTTGTCAACATTTACAGGGAAGCCTGCCTGGGAAGAGGCCTATCGGATTGGAATACAGTGCTGAGATGAAGAGAGAATGAAAAAGAAACAGTGAAAAAGATATTTGGAGAGATAAACAGAGGCCCTAAACTCTAAATATTCTGAATTTAGATTCATTCTTGGATTAATTTGACTATATAAGCAGGAAAAGAGTGACAAAAATATCCTGTAAAATTACCAGGGTACTAAATATTTCAGATTTTGAGAGTCAGATGGTCTTTGTCTCAATTATTAAGCACAGCTGTTATGGTGTGAAGAACTGTATATTGTGTAGATGTTATGTAAAGGAATGAGTGTGACTTCGTTTCAGTAAAACTTTATTGATAAAAATGGTGGTCCCAAGCTATAATTTACCAATATGTGATATAAAGTAATACACTAGTTTTTTTCCTTTAGTTAAAATTATATGTATATCATTTATAGTAGGGATACCTTTTATGTGACTTGTCTATGAAAAGCATACCTTGCGTGGCACATCCTGTACAAATCATTCAACCTGTCTTTCCTGCTTCCTTTCCTATTATTTTTTAACCAAACGTAGTACTATAATGGGCATAAGAGAAAAGCCCTATTTAGACTTTGGGAGCGGACAGTAACCTGCGTATTTAAAAAAAAGCACTGCTCTTGCAGACAAAAAGCTGTTTTGTTTTCTGTTATATTTCTTCGTTCTCTGGGTGAGGCATTTTCTCCCCATTTTATATCTAGGAGATTGGGCTGCTTCTCTTACGTAAGTGAACAACAGGAAAGCCACCTATTGTTTTCTCAAATCAGCTCAATTGTCTTTATACTTAAATGTCAAATCTTTTCAGATAACAGTAAAAGATTTTCTGTCACTTGAATTTTGGGGGGTGGTGAATTTCAATGTTTTTCTGTCTTCTTTCTTCAAAAGTGTATCAGCAGAAAATGTAAAGTGTCTGCATTCAGAGCATCTGGCCCAATAGTGCTTTAGACTGGACATTGTTCAGTATAAGGAAATAAACACACTGCACAGCTTTGGGGCATTTATTTTTTAGTCTAAAGTTGTGGAAGATCAAAGAGAGATGAAAAAGTAGACTCTGGCAGTAATTAAACTTTCCCAGAAAGCTATGGGTCTCCCAAGCTTTCTGCAAAACATATTAGAAAGAGTCTGATTCAGAGACGGATGCCAGGGCCAGTAATTCAGGAGCATATGCATTATCTCAACCTGGGAAATGAAAATAAAAGAAGAAGCATTAATCAGAACTCTAATCAGTGAGCGATACAATAAGGTTGATCTCACCTTATTCAGTTAGAAAAGCTCACATTGAGGCAATATCCAAGTAGTCACCATTTTCATACTGATTATATCAGGAAAAATGAGGGTAATGATTCAGATTTGGCAGCTGTGGTGTTCTCTTGTAAGAGAAACTAATAAAGGGACACTAAATCTTGATATACTTATCACATTTGGGCTGTCAGGAGTATATAATCTTTTCCAAAGTTTCTTGGATTGTTCACTGCACCATATTTCATCAGGAGGAAGAGTTTCCCTCACCCACCTTAGAGCATCGCCTAAAGGAACAAAGCTACATATCCACACAAGAGCGACAAATTGTTGCTTCAAAAACAATATATTTATTATAGGGTTTCCAAAAGTGCTCAGATACATACACAGCCCTTTATCTATACACCAATATCCCAAATTAATTTATTTGGAGACCAAGTCAATTCACATTTGCAGAAATGTTTGCAATGTATATTTTTATATGAAAAAGCAGGTTGTTTTTTTAACCCAACAAATATTGTCAATCATCTGATATTAGATTAAGAGAGCAAAGAAGTGAACATAGTGAAGAATAATTCTCATATAAAGCAAAATAAAGAAAAATACAGACACAAAAATGTATACACTCACCTGTGCTTTTTAAGAAAATTTACATCTAAGACTGAGGCTGAGGCAAACAAATGTAGTCAGTTTTGCATTTTGCTAAGGGTTGGCTCTGCTTGCCATGGCAAGGCAGCCCATTACAAGCAAGTAGAGATATTATTGTCACTGCCAATGCCCTTGTGAAGTGATTGATTGGAGTGCTAATGCTCAATCTTCCTAACAACACAAATAGAATGGAGTGACTAATTGTATTTTCGATTTCGTTGCTCTTTCATCTGTTTTGGAATGGTCTGGATGTACAGTCTCTCATTGTGCACAATTTAAGATGTTTTGACACTGCAAGTGGTCTCTCCAAGGTCAAGGTTATCATCAGAGGAACTAGATATCTTATATTGCACTACCCCTAGGGTGTCTAGTGGTCCTTGGCTAAACTTCCTGCTGAGCTGCCATACTGGGGCCCTTTTTTTAATGACATGTGATCTTAGAAAGATATAATCCAACTGTATCTTTTTCCTAAAAATTTTGTGTATCTTTAGGGACAATGCTTTCTTTGAGTTTTCCCCCATCTACAATTTATTTGATAAGGCTCTTACTTTTGAGGATTAAGCATATCATAATTGTTTTTATGTGTTGACGTATGACCAAAAATAATACTTAGAGATACACATTTTTAGAATTGTAAGGAATCTTCCAGGCTTTATGACCTTCTGAACAGAGAAGGTATAGAATCTTAAAAGAATGAATGAAATTCAAACTCAGTGAACTTAACTTTGGACTTTAACATACTCCCACCAGTGGCTTAAACCACAGAAATAAATATTGGAAATCCAGGTTTTATCATCTGAAAAGGAAAACCTGTATCTTTGCTATGTAATGCAGTTGATTATTTTAAACATAAAATTAGACAAAAAGAAGATTTTTTTTCTAATATATAATGGACTATAGTAATTTACTTTGGAATAATACACGTTTTACTCATTCATCTCTGTTTCATTGGCCATATTCCTATTTCATAAAATTATCAAGAACTTTTTCAGAATCCTAAAACATTTGTTTTGCATTTCCCATGAAATGGCCTCCTCACAGATGCTGCTTACTTTCTCAACTCCCTACATGACATTGTCCCAACTGATTTACCTAAACTGACTTTCCTTCTCACATGCTCCTTACCCTCCATTCTCTAGCTGTGCTTCACTTTTATTCCTAACATTTATCATCTCCCCTTATAGTTTACATTTTTTTCTACGTTTAGTTTTTCTCCCCAAACTATAGTTTTGTCTTTTGTTTATAGCTGCATCTTCTCTTCTGGAATATTGAATTCCACTAAGAGGTATTCATTAAATATTTCTCTGTTGATCAAATATATAATGATATGTTTATAATGATATGCTAATAATATAGAAAAATTAATTACAACCCAAAAGCTGACAATACAAAATATTAAGATTTCACATTTTATTACAGTAGGAAAAAAATCTACCTTTATGCCCAATAGAACCTACAAATATTCTGTATGCCAAAGAACTTGCTTTAGCTACACAAGGAGTTAGCTTTAAATTCTCAGATACTTATTTTCACTCCTTTTATGCCAGTGCATTCTGTTTTAATCAGCTTATTAATGCTTCTGGAGGACACCTCGCATCTAAACAATAGCACATATCTATGTCTCTGCTCTAAGAACTGATTGTTTCAGATCTGCCAAATAAATAATATTTACTGCATCTAACCTTTGTGCTAACAGATCCAGTCTAACCTAACCCTATCATCAGTCATAGACACTAACAAGATAGTAAAGTCATAAGTACGCATATTGTGTTTTTAGATATATGGTATTTAACATCTGCAACCACAGAAGCTTATAATTATGTAAGAGATGAATAAGTTATAATGAGAAGATGAATAGTAAGTATCAGTAGAGATATGTGTGAGTTTGTATTGTCTTAAGTATGTAAACTCTTCCTATGACATCTTATTCTTACACAGTCACCAGCGGCATGGAAATGTCTCACCAGCACCCAACAAAGAAAGAACTAAGCCCCTTGCTATGATGCTGTAATGACATATGGATCATTAACCTCTATTGTTATCATGATTGTTGTTGGATAGTATGCATGGCTGGTCTGATGTTCTGTGAATCATCCCCCCTTCATCTTTTTTGTAATGAAGGTATGGACCAATGTTTTCATGCTTTCCAAGAAAGTGGAAATGAAGACATTATACCTGGGGTATTCAGAATGATGGATGGTGTGTGTGTGTGTGTGTGGGTGTGGGTGTGGGTGTGTGTATGTGTGTGTGCATTTGAGTGCCTGCTAAGTTTTTAAATAGATTTTGTGGAAACTGTAGTGATGAAGTCTTAAGGTTTAATTTAGAAGTGAAACGTGCAAGGAAATAAGACAGAGGTCATTCTGGGCTATAGGGTCACAGGTAGAGTTGTGTTTTCAGTTCTAGGTAAAAAAAATGATGAAGCAAATATATTCTCTTGGCTTTGGAGGTCTTAATACAACATTGGTACAATTCAATCTCAGTTGTTAAAATAAGAACTTTGAAAATGTGTCAGGAATAGTTAATTCATCCTGTAAGAGATGACTCCATCATCAGCCATAAATATTAACAAGTTAGTAACTTTATACGTAATTACATTGTATTTTATATTTATGGTATTTAACATATAAAACCAAAAAATACATATCAAAGATATAGAATCTATTATCACAGTAAGGACACAAGCAGGGATTATATATTTCAAAAATTTTAGGATGCTAAGGCATGTGAGAAACAGGTAACATTTGTTCTGATCCATTTTTCAAGTCCTTTTAATTTTCTTATTTTATTTTTCCCCACAATGTCCCTTTGCTATGGTGTTTTTTTGTGAGAAGGAATATCCTTTTAACTTGACACTAAAGAAACAGAGGTACCCTGAAGTGAAAGGAGATTCTGTGGTGACTCCCCAGAAACCATGTCAAGCAATAGTATGTGAGTTTTACTTTATTTTATAGCCTGGGTTGCTGTGTTTAGTTACAACTCACCTAATTTTTCCCACAATCTAAGCTGGGATGCTCCATTTTAAGGGATAGATTTGAGGAGCCTGTTGTTTTTAATACAATTTTGTTTTGTTTGATACTTATGTGTTTAATCAGTATTGCTGCTGGCTATTGTTCCTTTTCATGTATTTTAATACTTTAATCAATGGGAATTTTATTGGTACTTGTGCCCTGAGGCTATTGAAAGTGGAGGGTGTGATTTTATAAATATACAAGGAAAATAAAACAGATGGGCATGGAGACCATGTGGGTAATAAAGTGGTAAAGTCCTTCAGGAACTAGGAAGGAAGGGCTCTTCCCAGATGAGCATTTGCATTAGAATTTCTGAGTTGCAGAAGTTGGTTCTGCTTCTGTTCATTATATTTTCTCATCTAAAACTTCTCTCCTGCTTCTTTGAAATCATTTCAGATGAAATTCCCTATGAGGCATTAACCTAAATAATCATAATCTCTTGAATATCTGAGTACATATTGGAAATAGAAGTTTTCTGTTCTATTTTTGTACCTGATTATATTAAATGTAGTGCCTGACTTTATGTTGGTTTGTAATTTCCTCTGTTTGTTTCATTTCTAAATGTAAATTTTGTCCTTTATATATATTTGTCATCTCTTACCCCAGTAGATTTTAGAATCCTGAGGGCAGATGTCATGCTGGATGATTCTTTGATATATCCCTCGGGAAGTAACAGCTCAATTGCAGTAATTACTTGAAAAATACTTGTGGGATTTATTGGAAAACTGTGAATAAGCCTAAAATTTTTAAAAGTTTAAACTGTTTACTTACCATCAAATTTAATTTTCTTCTTCAGTAATTGTTCAAACTTCATTTCTTATATATTTTTGTCTAATAATGATAATCCAAAAACTAACAAATTACCACCATCCACTCTCTTATCATAGGACAGTGAACTGAATGGATGGATACTGGAGAAATTAATCTCAAAATTTTCTTTGAATAATAAAATATATTCTATAGGATACTATAACATTCTTGTCAATATCTTTAAAAAGGTAGGAAATGTCATTAAATTTTTGTTTACTCTTTATTTCCAAATCCTGGTATAAAAGAATAAGATATACTGATCTTTTAGTCCTCTCTAATGATATGGGTTATCTGATTTCTTCATAATGATAGAGAGATGTCAGTGGACACGTAAAGCATTTGGTGGAGCTGACCTTCTGATGAAGAGGGAAGTTTCCACCCTCTCACAATCGTGCTGAAAGTTGCATTTCTTTTAATGACTCCACTTAGAGCAGCAGGAAGCAAAGTGATCATCACCAGCAGGTACTTAGAGAAGAGTGAGAGGTTGGATGTGGACTGCTCTATTAAAACATCCCCATCTAAACAGGGCTTCCTGGAGCTTAAGTGCCCATTGCTGCAGAAGCCAGGATCCCATCTGCAAGTGCACAGCAAAGCTCACAGCTCTGTCTAATGAGAGGAACTGCATCAAGGAGACATCCTTAAATAGATGAAAGATCCATGGCACCTAATGGACAATTAGTTAACTTCATTCTTCAGAGTTTTTAAGCATCTGATAAATGGAGAATTAAAGAAAAACACTCTGAGTAAGGCTGAAGGGAATTAAAAGCAGTCTAATAGGAAATGATTTCCACATTGTAAATATGTCTAATATAATTCTGTTTTAAAGTAAAATGACTAATAGTCATAAAGTATTTGCTACATCTTACCTCTGTTTCAAGTTGTGAGGACTATGGCCAATGTCATTCCATGTGGTTAGAACATACACTGGGCTAACTTTAAGAAATGTGCATTGAAATTAGGGATAGTTAGTCCAAATATTGTCAAATTTGAATGAAGTGATATTCAGTAATACTCAATCTGGAATGGATCTGGAAGTCACTATTTTACTGTTATTCAATATATGAGAAATCTGAGGTCCAGTAAATAAGTGATTTCCCCAGAAAGTTCTAAAATCCAGGTTTGACAAATTTCTGAGTTTAGTATTTTCTCCCTCTATTGACAGTACAATGATAGTATTATACATTTATTTTATGTAAATAAATTTTATATTATTTTAAGGTAAAATATTAGTTACTTCTAAGTTTTGCTTTGCACTGGGTTAAGTTGCCTCAGAAGTCCATGAAAAATATGTGGTGCCTATTTTCTTGAAAGAACTTACTATCAAGTTGGAAGAGAAATATTCTCATACAAGTTAATGGAATATAATGAATGAAGAAGTATCAAAATGAGTGGCATAGAAAATAAGACCAGGAAATGGAGAGATGTCCTCAAGTTCGCCCAACTAGGAAGACTAGAGGTAAAGAAAGTTCTCTCCAAATATCCAGTCTCCTTTTAAGGTACAAATGACTGAAGAATGCCGACCATCTTTTTGCAGACTCGGAATTTATGGGTGCATGATACTTAATAGACTGTTTTAAGAATGCATATTTTTAAATTACCTCCATTTGTTTGGGGGACAGTGGTAGATCTTATTTCTTGGTTTAGAGAGTTAAGGTTTGATTTACTGAATACAATATCAAGTAAAGTGGACTTCATTGGTTAGTACCAAAAGCAATAACTCTAACTGCTATTATTCTATTCCTTATCTTCCATAGCCTGTTATATAACCTTATGAGTTTGGAAAATTTCTGTTTGTCCCATATTACAGATGAAGAAATTTAGACATGAATAAATGCAGGTTGATTCCAACAGCGAGTGGCTCAAAACCACAGGATTTTAACTATTGAATTATATGCAGAAAATTCACAAATGTCATAAAAATACACATTATTTAAAAAGCTAAGATTAAACAGTAAAACAAAAAATTTGTCTCATCCTCATGCTATTTTTTTTTCAGTATAAGTAGGACAGATTCCAAAGGAAATGAAATTTTTCCCAAGATTTCCACATTCTAATGCTAACATAGAATTCACTCTATTAATGTCTCCTTTCGGCTCAGTCCCAGAGGTTGGTATTGATGGAGGCTTCTCCTGAACCTGGAAATGTGAAAAGCCCCAGAGAACAGTGCCTGTCATTAAAAAGTTGCCATCTGTCTTTTCTTGATATCTGCTGTGCTGTAGCCATTCACAATATTTCCCTATCATTTCAATGACAGCTCATGGTAAGATAAACTCGCCATGATAAGATAAATGGCAACTTTTTAATGAAAACCACTATGTGTGAGCTGCTTGGTTAGGTTACAGTTCCTCAAAGTGCATCTCATACTTTATTTCCTAATATCAAAACCAATGACCTATTCTTCAAAGGATTTTCTTTTCAGTTCTATAACTTCCCCCCACCTATTTTAATATCATCTCAGAAGGAGACCTTGTATGACCCTGTAACCTTAACAACTTAGAGAACTTTTTTTTTTTCACTATCTTGAACATAGTATTTTAGTAACGGGCAAAACATGTGGAATGAGTGATTTTTATTTGCTTGAATTATTTCCTCCCTATAAAGATAAACATGCTTTAAAAAGTGTTAAGACTTGGATTTGGAACTGGTTGTAATCTATCATGGGTATACTATAGTTGGTTACATGGCAGTTTCCCCAAATTTTTGCCTATGCACTTGTCAGATGGGGATTCACAGAACAACTGCATTAGTGTAAGTCTTGAATCTAGATTACAACAGTGCAGGGTGCCACGGAGGTGCCGTAGTGGCCTGGATAATCTTTCATTTTAGAAGGTAAAAATATGACCTTACAGAATACTCAAAATAACATTTAGAACAATTACATTTTTCAAGGTTTCTATCCTAAAATCTGAGCAAATAACATGGTTAGTAAGGTTACAAATGTGATTGATGTACCCCTAACTATTAACATATCCCATTTCTAAATTCCTAAATGTATTTACTAATTTCAAGACCAATACAGAAAGAACCGAAACAAAGTGTTTTTTTAATGAATTTCACAAGGCCTTGTGGTCATCATTGTGAGTATAAATTCCTAGATTTATACAGGCAATTGGAGATGGAGAAGATATAGATGAAACCAAATGCATGGATTTAAAATTATTTGTAAATATATTATAAAGTTACATTAGAAGTAATTCCTGCTTTCTGCCATGTTTTTCCTAAAATTTAGATGTTTTGGTTAAGGCAGATAGTGACTGTACTTGCCTTTTACTTGAAGTTTTGACTAAGCCAAGTTTTCCTGTTCTCCATTTACCCAGAAAATTTCTTATGTAGTGAATGACTGAATAGTGAATACAAATAGTCAGTTGAGAATAATTTATTGACTGCCTATCATAAGCACTAATCTGGGTGATGGGAATTCAACATCCATTAAGAAAAATGTCTCAGCCCCTATGTTGAAAACCATCATAATTGGGGTTTGTGGGGATCGATTAACAATGAATACTATGAGTTTAGAGGGCAATGAAGTCAGAAAACTATAAAGTATAATGAAATAGCAAGTGGTATGAGGTAGTTATAGATGGTTTGCCTCTACCATCAATGACAGTGCCATTTATGTTAATTCTTGATGGTAAGTGTCCATGGAAGGTAAATCTCAAAGAGAGGGCCCATGGAAAACAGATGGCAATGACTTTCGTAGGCATAGGATAGGAAATAATACCTTTGAACTAGGGTATTGACCATAAGAAGCAAATATTTAGGAAATGACATTGGAGAAGTAGGCAAAGATGAGATCATGCAAGACCATGAACACCATGGCAGGTTCAGATTTAGTCTAAGCATTATTGGGAAATATGGGACTTTAAGCACGATGATGACATTACCTTACATTAAAAAATCGCTATGATCCCAGCGACCCAGGCAGTTGAAGCAAGAGGACTGCAAGTTCAAAGCCAGCCAACCTCAGCAAAAGTGAGGTGCTACATGTCTCAGTGAGATCTTGTCTCTAAATAAAATACAAAATAGGGCTGGGGATGTGGTTCAGTGATCAAGTGCCTCTGAGTTCAGTCCCTGGTACCAGAGAGCCTACAGAGTGGGAGAAAATCTTTGCCATGCATAATTCAGATAGAGCTCCAATCTCTAGAATTTATAAAGAACTCAAAAAACTTTACATCAAGAATACAAATAACCCAATCAATAAAATGGTTAAGGAAATGAGAAGACACTTCACAGAAGAGGATCTACAAGTATTCAACAGATATATGAAAAAATGTTCAACATCTCCAGTAATAAGAGAAACGCAAATCAAAACAACCCTAAGATATCATCTCACCCCAATTAGAATGTCTATTATCAAGAATACAAGAAACAATAGGTGTTGGTGAGGATGTGGGGGAAAAAGGTACACTCATACATTGCTGGTGGAGTTGCAAATTAGTTTAGCCACTCTGGAAAGTGGTGTGAAGATTCCTTAGAACACTCAGAATGGACCCACCATTTGACCCAGCTATCCCACTCCTTGGCCTATACCCAAAGGACTTAAAATCAGCATACTACAGTGATATTGCCACATCAATGTTTATAGCAGCCTAATTCACTATAGCTATCTTGTGGAACCAACCTAGATGCCCTTCAGTGGATGAATGGATGACAAAACTGTGGTATATATACACAATGGAATATTATTCAGCCATAAAGAATAATAAAATCATGACATTTTCAGGTAAATGAATGGAGTTGGAGAATATCATGTTAAGTAAAATAAGGCAATCCCAAAAAACCAAAGGCCGAATGATTTTTCTGATAAGTAGTTGGTGATCCATAACAGGGGTTGGGGGGAAGTAGGGGAAGAATGGAGAAAGTATGGATTGTATAGAGGAAAATGAGGGGTGGGGAGGAGGCAGGGAAGGAAAAATAATAGAATGAGACAAACATCATTACCCTATGTATATGTATGAATACACAAATTGTATGATTCTACTTTGTGTACAACCAGAAAAACGATAGTTGTACTCCATTTGTGTACAATTAACCAAATTAAAAAAAGAAAACTCTATGACTGTTGGTTGAAGAATGAACCACATGCATGCAAAAATTAGACACTAATAAAGAGAAGACATTTGCAATAGTCTCTCAGAAATAATATTGACTCTTTCAGAAGTGATTGTGTTGGAAATGTAAGAGACTAATGAATATAATGAATTTTAGAAGCCAGTAGCAACCACATTTACTGCTGGATGAGTCGACAGAGACAGTGGTATGAAGAAAAAGAAGAATCAAGGATAAAACTTACATTTTGAGCATGAGCAAACCACTTCACATGGAAAAGTCTGTAACGGTGGACATACATAAAGAAGAGGAATATTATGGCATTTGCAGATAAATGGATGGAATTGGAGAATATCATGCTAAGTGAAATACGCCAATCCCAAAAAACCGAAGGCCGAATGTTTTCCCTGATAAGTGGATGATGATGTAGAATCAGGTTGCGGGGGGTTGGGGGTGAGAGAAGAATAGAGGAACTTCAGCTTATGAAGAGGGAAATGAGAGGGGGAGGGGTGGGGTATGAAAAATGGTGGAATCAGACAAACATCATTATCTTATGTACATGTATGATTACATGAATGGTATGAATGTACATCATGCACAACCATAGAAATAAAAAGTGTACCCCATTTTTGTACAATGAATCAAAATGAAGTCTGTAAAAATTAAATAAATAAATAAATAAAAGGTGGACATACATTTTATTTACTTAAATGTGAACTTTGAGATGCTTGAATATATATCCAAGTAGAAATGATAAGCAACCAATTAGATATATGAGTACAGAGACAGAGAAAGGTCAGCATTAGAAGTTTGTATTTCATATTGCTGAAATACAATCTTTGCCACACACACTTCAGATAGAGCACTAATCTCCAGAATCTACAAAGTAATCAAAAATCTTTACACCAAGAACACTAATAACCCTATCAATAAATGGGCCAAATAAATGAACAGGCACTTTACAGAGGAAGATCTTCAAGCAATCAACAGATTTATGAAAAAATGTTCAACATCCCTAGTTATAAGAGAAATGCAAATCAAAACTACCTTAAGATTTCATCTTACCCCAATTAGAATGTCTTTTATTAATACAGGCAACAACAGGTGTTGGCGAGGATGTGGGGAAAAGGTACACTCATACATTGCTGGTGGGATTGCAAGTTGGTGCAGTCACTCTGGAAAGAAGTGTGGAGATTCCTTAGAAAACTTGGAATGGATCCACCATTTGACCCAGCTATCCCACTCCTTGGCCTGTACCCAAAGGACTTAAAATCAGATTACTACAGTGATGCAGCCACATCAATGTTCAGAGCTGCTCAATTCACAATAGCTAGATTGTGGAACCAACATAGATGCCCTTCAATAGATGAATGGCTAAAGAAACTGTGGTATATACACACAATGGAATATTACTCGGCCATAAAGAAGAATAAAATTATGGCATTTGTAGGTAAATGGATGATGTTGGAGACTGTCATGCTAAGTGAGATTAGCAATCCCAAAAATCCAAGGGCGGAATGGTCTCTCTAATAAGTGAATGATGATGCATAATGCACGGTGGAGGGGGGACAAGAATGGAGGAAGGCTAGATAGCATGGAGGGAAGGGAGGGGTGGAGTCGGGTTAGGGGGGTAACAATAACAGAATGTGTGACATTATTGCCCTGTGTACATGTATGAATGCACAGATGGTGTAACTCTACTTTGTGTACAACCAGAGAAACAATAGCTGTACTCCATTTGTGTTCAATGAATCAAAATTAAATAAATAAAAAAAGAAGTTTATATTTCAGTTAAATGATATGAGAATATATGAATTCATGTGGGCAATGTATTTAGATAAAGGCAATCAGAGGTCGGAATTAGAACGTGGTACAAGCAAAATTGAGACTAAATAGTCAACTAGGAGAACCAGTTGAGTGACTTCAACTTGTCTGAAAAATATTTCAGACATAAATGCATCGCTAATTATATAAACTGACATGGAAAAACACATAAGAGGAAGATGTAAAACTGCCCTTGGGATTTGGTAAGAAGTTACTTATATACAATGTGCACACACTTGCTTACACAAACAACACAATTTAAACGCAATATTCACGATTCTACATTATATTGTGAGTTCCATGACACCAATCATGAAGTAGTCAAATACAGACCCTGAGGCTGGTGATGAGTGAAATCACTTAAGTGATACTACTTCCTGCATAGAGTTAGAATTTTGCAGACTTGAAAAGACAGAGAGTGTCCGCTCCTTAATATTATTTAAAGAAGATGAGCTGCTTTTCATTTGTTTGAACCCACTAGGATGGCCTTATAAATCTATCCTAGCAGTCATATTTCTATTGATGAAAGAATCAAACAAGAAGCCTGCCGTGGTGGCGCAGGCCTGTAATCCAAGCGACTTGGGAGGCTGAGGCAGGAGGATCGCGAGTTCAAAGCCAGCCTCAGCAACTTAGTGATGCCCTAAGCAACTCAGTGAGACCCTGTCTCTAAATAAAATACAAAATAGGGCTGGGGATGTGGCTCAGTGGCCGAGTGCCCCTGAGTTCAATCCCTGGTTCCAAAAAAAAAAAAAAAAGAATCAAACAAGTAAAACTTACCCTTAGAAATGCTAAATTAAATAGGAAAAGAAACAAAGTTATTTTTCCCCAAATAGTATAAAACTTCTTAAGTGTTCTTAAGAACAAACAGAGCAGCAAAGGATGCATAAGGAACCTTTTGGGGGTTGTATCATTCTACTATCACTTTTGTTATCATAGCTTCTTGAGATTATGCATATGTTCACATTCATCTAACTTTGTACATTCAATATAAGCCTTTTATATATCAGTATATTGTAAAGCCTTTTATCAACCCAAACCCCAAGTGCTATGGTGGTGTAAAAAGGGATGAGAAGACAGGCCCAATTTTAGAAATTTTTGTTTTTAATGGGATCTGTTTCATTACATTTTCTTAAAGAAGACTAAGTAGTAGTTTAATATTTTTTTTTCTTTTAAGTTAGACAATGTTATTCCTTTTCAATAGGTATAATATTATCCAGACTTTGACTAATTGTGACAAATCAAATGTATCATGATTATATCATACTTCCTTAATGGTGCTATTGCCCTGTAGGGATTTTATATCTGACACTTGCTGGGCCTTGGGTGGGTGCAAACACTGTTCTGCACCAGTGCCGCCTGTGGAGTTTCCCACAAAATACAGAATCCTGGTCCCCTTGAAAAACTGATTCAGTTATTTTAGCAATTCCCTGGAAAAACCTAGGAATTTGTACCCCAGCCAGCCTAGTAGTAGCCAGTTGATTCTAACATATATGATTCAGAGTCAAAACTTCATAATGCATTTTCTACAGTAAAAAATATTTAAAAATTGGGAGGAAATATGAATATCAAGCATCTTTTAAATAAAAATAAATAACAATGTGCCTACGCACAATCCATAAATTACATATTGTTATGTCTATTTTGTATGCATAATTAAACAATTCCTGAGACAAATACATATCTCTACATATGAATTAATATAAAACATATGTATTAATTCAACTTCCACATTATGTCTGGAATATACATAGTGTGTATATTATTTTGAAGTTCTTATTCAGTAGTATGTCTATTAATTATTTGCAAATTTTTGCATTTAACAGTGATGGGTTCTGAAATTTAATATGAGAAAACTAAAAGTTGAAGTTAACAAACATTTTTTTCTTATTGATCAATATATATTGACTGACTTTTTTATTAACGAAGTTAGAATTTTAATATAAAATTTAGCTTTGGAGATAGTATAGAATTACCTTCCAAAAAGCCCATTCTTAATTGTTGTCACTAAGAAATATAATTTTAATTTAGATAATAGCCCTTTATATATATATAAACTTTGTAAATGATGAAAGAATGTGCTAACCATGGAAGCCACAAGCTTTTACATTCTGAACAATTGGAAGCTTTTTGTTTCTAATATTTCTTTCAAGCTTCTTTCTATTTCTCTCCATTTCTCCCTTTTTTCCTTTTTCACTTTGTAACCCCTTTCTCCTTTGGTTTATAATGCTACTGCAAACTACTTGAGGAAATTCACTCAAGGAAGTCCTCCTGCAGAACTAGCAGCTGTCTGAGTGACAGAAGACTTGAACTGCAGCTGTGCCTGTGCGTTGGATAAACTGTGGACACTTACTGTACCTATCAAGATCTCAATATTTTCCTCTTGTTTTCTGTAATACAATACCTTTGGATTCAAATACATCTATTGTAATACAATACCTTTGGATTCAAATACTCATTATTAACTTGAGATCACGAGCATAAAGCAAAAATCTATGGCTTCTTTCCATAGAAAAAAATGCTTATTCACAAATTCTCAAACATCTTGCATATAGTTTCCACTGAGTAAGAGATTCTGGGCGGGAAGGCAGCCAGGTTTAATGTTCTATGACTTCAGATGCTACAGCCCTCCGCCCCTGAGCACAGTGGGAGAGACATGGAAAGAGATGTTTGCTTCCTCGTGCAGTTAATGAAAATCTGTTTCCCTACGCTAATAGGTAAAGCAAAAAGATGGCTTCCATAAACCATGAGTTGCCTGAGAGCTGTGCTTGTATGCTGGAAGACCAGAGACCTGACTCACATTGATTTATGGATCTGGTTGTGCTTTTGCTTGGTCAAGTGTGAATTTGTTCTTCTTCCTGGAATAATACAATAGATGCCTCTGACTGTATTTGGTAGTCATTCCTGGAGCATGGCAGGGATTAGTTTCAATCAATAGAGAGGTTACTTCACACCTTGTCCACCATAGAGGCATCTGTGGAATCTGAGGCATCATTATCTAAAGCAAGTTCCTAAGAGGTCTTCTTTTTCACCTTTGCTTAATTAAAGCATGATTCAACACCACAATTAAAAGTCTGAACATCACATATCAGTATTTGAAATTAGAGCCTAAGTGTTGAGCTTTATCTTTGCATTTAGAATTCACTAAGTGATATAAATTTTCAATCCTTAGAATACAATCATGGCACATTATAGAAGCTTACTAGATGATAATTAATTTATCTTTTTAATTATTTAAAACCACCAGACAAAAGTCAAAGAGAAAATTAGCTATTTTACCATAATTTATTTAAATTACCCTAAGGCAAATGCTGATATAAATCACATATTTAAAGCAACGTTTATGACTACTTTCCATTGCTATGTTTCATAGCAGGAGCGACAAATATATTATGGGGTTTGACAGGCAGTTGGACTCTCTTAAATAGAAAGGTGATGCACATCTTTGTTATGACAAATAACTGCCTTGAGTAAGGGAGACAGGAACTTGCAAGTAAAACCTGGGGTGATGGTTGTAGTAAGAGCAATGGGAACATCTTTCAGATTCCAATTAATTATGTTTCTTAAAGCTTGATAATAATTGGCTAACCGAATGAATGAATGGCTCTCTGGGATAACTGGATAGTAGCTCATTAAATGATCATGAGGTTAAGGTTAATTTTTCTTTGTGGAGGGTGACAGGAAGGCTTTGAATCCCAGCACAGGGTTCTAAAAATGGGTTTTCCTAGTGCCAGCAAGGACTGGATAGAAAGTCTGTAAAAGAAAAAAAATACTTTCTCATTAAAAGAGCAGTGATAACAATAGCAAGTAGTAAAGAAAATTAAAAATAAAAACAAACGAAAATATTGAGGGTGCTTTCCTCAATGGAGTGCTTCTCAAGAAGGATAGATATAATGAAATTCAGTCCTACTGAAACTTAATTCAAAGCAAAATGTGGAGCCAGGGTGCCCATTCCTCAGAAGCAGCAGCTCTTTCCTCTCAGTTATTGCATTCATCCGCAGCCTCCTCATTCATGCCACCTTCTTCTGTTTCCAAGTAAATGCAGCATAATTTCAGAGAGAATGGATGTTAATAAAATTAGTCGGTCACACATTGGAGCATTTATTGAGATCCTCTGGTTGTACATTTCCAGATCATAGTAGAGAAAGAAAACAACCTGCAGACCAATGAGAACGTGTATCAAAAGCTGCAAGGGCAGCACATTTTTTTCTAACATCATCTCTTCTGGGAAACATTACCCTCCTGTGCTCTTCCAGACCATTGATTCCATTCTGAACCCATAAAAAAGAGATTATAAATCAAGAGAAGGAGGTACTGGTAGAATACTATGAATGGTTTATAAGTTATTTTGTGAACAAAATTGAGAACATTAGAGCTGCTGAGCAGCCTTCTACCTCTAATCATTTTTTCCATTAACTAAGTTTTTTGCCCACTCTAGACAGAGTAGAAGGATTTTTATAGCAGTATCATATAGTAGAATTCTAAAGCATCAAACAGGCAGGGCTTACCAATTGCTATCCACTACATACATCTTGGAAAGGCGTCAACAACTAACATGGGTGTCTTCTCCTCCTAATACTTTTCCAGAGTGTGGGCCTCTCTGGTTCGATCTCTCTAATATAGTAGAATGACATAAGGAAAGTGGTATGAGATTAAAAGGTAGCAGTCCTGGGTTCTAATCTCCATTCTTCAACTTATTTGCATAGTCTTAGGAAAATCAATTCACAGAATTGAGCCTCAGTTTCCCTCTAAGTGCACCTGTGAATAGATAACCACAAGTATTTCATAGCATGCTGCATGAAAAAAATGAGACTGCATATGTGAAATCATTTCAAAATTGAAAAATACATATGAATATATAACAAAATACGGTAATTGTCATCACTTCCTATCCTATTATTAGTTTGATCATCACTTTTACAGTGCTTAAAATTTCCACTCTTTTGTTCTAAAGAATTCTGTACATATATAGAGATTTTCATATTAATTCTAACACGTTCTTATTTCTAGGCTGTTATGGATATCAGATGTTTCTGCAGTCTACTGGCCACATCAATTTCTAAATAATAGTTCTCAATTTCTCTCTGAAACCATGTCTTTCCATACCCTGAATCCATATCATTTCACATATTATAAGATACAAGATGAATTAGATATAAACCAATCAGTGTTGCATTTCTTCAGTTCTATATTTTGGTTCACGGATCAGACCAAAACAAAACTTGAGATGGAATTGTTGGGATATAGTTTCTTTTTCTTTTTTACTTGATGTCAACTTGGAAGCATGTAACCACAAACAACCATTCTGTGACTAAATTCAACACACATCTTCACAGATTTTGCAAACTCAGGACATGAAAGACAAATCAGATTTTAATTAGATTGTTTAAAACCCTATGACCAAATTCATATCTGGCCTTAAACATTTCAATTGTATGATCCTGTGAATTTCTCTCTTTTTCCTAAGTCAGTTTGATTGTGTTTTCTGTTATTTTCAAACAAAAGAACTCAAAAGTGTAAAGTAAATATTTATTTTTTGAGAATGGGTAATATTTGTTGAGTGTTTCTCTGTGTCAGGCATTTGTATAACAACTTTAGCAGTATAACTCACTTAATCTTTCCATACAATTCTAAGAGATAGATATTATTTTTGTCCTAGATTGAAGATGAGTGAATTGAGAAGCAATTGTTCAAGGTCACACAACGAAGAAAGGGAAAAGCCAGTATTCAAACACAGAAACTAAATCTTTTTGAAGCAACAAAGATTCTGTTTTTTAATAGAAAAATTCGTAACAACGCATAATCAAGGAACAGGAAATTTATACAGGTAATTGAAATCGTTGAATAGTCTTGTACATTTTATCTAGGCCAGCTCTGCCCTTGATGATGCCTCCTACATTTGAATTGTGCAAAGCAAAAAAGGAGAACTCCAAAGAAGAGTGGAAAATTGATTTTAAGACAGATTAGGCAAAAGCAAAATGAAGATTTCCATAATCAGAAGAGAAGAGAGAAATTTTCTTCTGATCACACTTAGGGATCATACTGCACAGAGATTGCCTCGGAATGGAATGTGAAAGTTTGGAACTTTACAATTTTAGGGTTGCTGCCACCGTTACTCCTCCCTAATCCTTTTGGTCCACTCAAAACTGCTGGTGATTCTGTGCCCAATCCTGTAGACCCAGGAGATACTGCAATACAGAATTTTGAAAAGGCCAGAGAAGGATTGGTGTGAGCTACTTGATCTTCACACTCCTACCTGTTGGAAGCATAGAGATCTGGAAAAGCATACATTAGGATCAAATGGATCTCCTGTTTCCTATAGTTCTGGTTCTTGTGCATATTTAAAACACCTAGAACTTTTTGTTATTGCATTAGGCCACTTTCAGAAAAAAAATTGGGGACTTATTTCATACAGAACTCAGCATTTGCAATCATGACTCAGCTCTCCCTGTCCAGTTATAAGTGTGCGGCATAGTCCGATAAGGTTCACTTCTTTGTTCCCAGGTGGATACATATCATCACTCAAAGGAATCACTTAAAATAACAGTGATATATGAATTATTTTCCCCTGACCAAAAAGAAGCTCTTTCCACTCAATTGACACTCAGTCTTGAGTGTCTGAATGTCTTACAGTTAAATTATTAGAAAATGACATTGAAAGTGGGGAAGGATTTTTTTTTCTTTGTGCATTTAAAACTTTGTGACTTTAAAACACAGGGGAAAGGATTTTAACCTACTTGATAAACTTGAATTAGATGCTTAACTAGAACTTTCATTAAAAGTTCAGAATTATTTTCCATGCTAAATTCTAATTCTAATCCTCATCACAACTCCATCTTAAATGACAACAGTAATGTTCATCCCCTTTCTTTCTGGAGCACACAACTAATGTAGCCTTCAAGAGGAGAGTGAGACACTACTTCATGTCCCCATTACATCTTGGCTGGATTGTTGCTATTCATTATAGACTTTCTTCACTGTTTATTCAGGCAGTAAATTTTGTCAATTCATAAACTGCATCTCTCAGGTTCAAGACAATTACACAAGGACTCTATTATGATTATAAACCTTTAATTTAAAAATCTTTAATTAAAACAGGACAAATACACTTTGAGGTTCAAGGTAATGGTAATCTGTAGGCACTCCAACACTTAACTGTATTACTCAGACAAATAGTTTCAAAGGTGAGATAAAGGAATGATGAGGCAAAGGAATCAAGCAGAACAAAATCTCCAACATAGAGTATTGTCTTATAATGGCTAGATGCATGGTAGGCAACTGCCCTCCCCTGAACCATACCCACAATCCTCCACTCACATAGTAACTTACTGTAGATCCACGTTTCTAATAGGTATCGTATATTTGTCCTGTGACATTTATTGAAAAGTACGTTAGTGAGCAATTAGATTTTCTTTTTTCCTCCAAGTTTGTGAAGGACATCTTTGTTGGTTGAAGAATTCTGGACTGACAGAATTTGGGGCATTATTTATTTTCCCTTATTTATTTTTTTAACAGATTAAAGATGTATGCCTGCCATCTTTTGACTTGCACAGCCTCCAATAAAAATTTGATGAAATTCTTATTCCTTATGCCTTTGTTGGTAATATGTGTTTTTTTTCTCTGTCTGCCCTCAAGATTTTCTCCATTTGTGTTTTAGTAGTTTGAATTTGATACGGCTAGGTGTTCTACATCTTTGTTTGGTTTTGGGGTTGATTGCTTGCTTTCGGTTTGTATCTTATTTTATATTTTCTAAATTTCTATTGCTTGTCTATAATTAATTTGAGTAAATCCTTGGATATTATTCTTCACACACTTTTTTTTAATTTCCTCTTTTTCTTGCTTCACCTTCTGGTTCTAGTACATGTATGTCTGAACATTTAAATTGGCCCACAGTTCTTGGATGCTCTGTCATAGTAGTTGTGGTCTTTTGTCTCTTTGTTTCAAATTGGGTAACATATATTCAGCCCACATTTAAGTTCATTTATTCTGCTCATTGCTGAAATGATTTAACTGATAATTTTATTGATAAAACATCCTTTATCACTAACATTATATTTCTAATTTCTTAAATTGTAAAATATTTCTTATGGTTTCCTTCTCTCCTGTCTCCCCTGGAATTATTCATCTGATAGTGCTTGTTTTTTTTTTTTTAATTTCTGTATTGGTGACTTTAATATATTAATTGTAGGTAGTTAAAATTCCCTCTTATAAAGTTCCAACAAAATTAGTTCCAACCATAAGTCTAGTTCTCATGATTGCTTTGCCATTTCTAATTCTATTTGTTCTTGCTTTTTTTCTATGCCTTCTATTATTTGTACCAAAGATAGGCACCTTTTTGCAGGGGTGGGGGGAGATTTCAGCATTGTGACCTACATTAGTGAACCAAATAGTGAAGGAAAGGAAAGAAACATAAATGTAACATGGTGCCATCTCAAAGAAAATAACTTTGAGCAACACTGGTATGATATGAGTTTCTACTGGCCATCTCATGGAGAGGTGTGCTTAAGTCAGGTACAACTTTGCATCCTATGGATTATAGGAATCCGTAGGAAATTCTCTCTTGGTTTGCTTTACTGCATATGTATGAAAGGTTTAAGAAGGGGGAATGTCTTCCAACTGTGCCAGTTCATCACTGACTGCCTGAAGAAGTTCTTTCAGTATTACAATATAAACTCAAAATGTGGTACCTATTACTTTCATTCCTCAGCTAAAACTGAAAGTGAGAAGTAATTTTAATATTCTATTGCAGGAAGGATTATTTGAGACAAGTATTAGAAAAAACTGTTGAGTGGAATCTGGATTTTTCTGTGGCCAAGACACAGATGATCAGCGCTTCTCTTTCATGCCTTCATTTCTTTAGTCACATATTATTAGTATCCCATCATCTTTTTTTCTTAATGATTAGGTACATAAATGTATGATTAAGTACATCTCCTTTAAGACATTGATGTGTGTGTTTTTTGACTTTCCAATGGGGTTCTGATTCCATTATGGGTAACAGGATCCTAAACTTCTCTACTCACTGGTTCAAATAAATTGTTCAAGTCAAATTAATTTTGGAAGAAGTGCTTAGTCTTAGCCAGAAAATAAACTACTAAGTAGAATAGACCTCTGTATTAGAGGAGAAGGGCTAGAACACTTATTTCTGCCATGTCCAATTTTCTATGAAACTCAAAATTTTATCTTATCACTTTTGAATTATATAACATGGTAAAGGAAAAGACAAAGTCCTTAAGGGGGAAGACCTGGATTTCTGTTTCCGAAATATGTTAAAATTAGTGATATAAAAATAATTTATATCTTACAAATTAGAGTTTCACTAATCTTTAGTAAGGGAAATATTAATATTATCTGGTGGCAAATAGACATAATGTATGCAAAATGTAATTTTTAAATAATGATCACAAAGTTCAAGACTCATCACTTATCATGGACTTTATATACATATTTCTTGACATTTTAAGAACTCTGGAATTAAGATTCAGATACAGTGAAGGGATTTTTTTGCTTGTTTTGTTTTGGTTTTCTTTATTGCTTTTGTAGTGCTGTGGATTGAACCCAGTATCTTGTGCATAATAGACAAGTGCTTTGTCACTGAGGTATGCTCGCAGTCCAAAATGTGTTGGAGTTCAAGTGACAATGTTTTTTCTTCCTTAATGCAACGTAAAATAATGGTATGTCTTATAATTGATAGTATGTTTGAATCAGTGAAAAGATAGTACATTATGATATAAGCCAGAATTCAAACACAATCTCTCATAAAGGAAGCCTTTTTATAAACAATGCAAAAAAAAAAAAAAGTAACCCTAAATTGAAAAGAATAGGGAAAGAAACCAAAAAATAATTGAGATGAGGAGCCATACATGCAAGTATAGTCAGCCTTGTTTCTTGGCAAGTATGACCACACTTAATGGGATGAAATAAAAGAAATGTTGACATTTTCATTTTACTTTAAAATACTTGGGGTCATATGGTAATACACCTAGTATAATTATACTCATAATATTAACATCATGTTTTTGTATCAGTCTACTGTATATCCATTTTATTTTTCCTTCTCACCTAAACTCTGTTACCCAGTACAATGGAAGTTTCCCAAAATTAAGTTATATCATTTGGTCCATAGTGTGCTAATATGAGTGTGAAATCTGAAACAGGATATGACTTCTAAATCTTTTCTCTTTCTACCACATCCTCCATTGTTTTCTCTTAGAAGACTCCAGAGACACTAAAAGCCTAAATTAGAGGGTTTTTGACTATTTCAAATCAAGATATCCAAAGGGTCAGGGGAAAGGAAGAAACAATCATGCATTATGTAGTATGAAAATACAGACCTTTCGTCTTTATCTGCCTCCCCTGTCCCTTACTATTTCCTTTGTTTGGAACCAATTTAATCCCTTGTTTCATATTGAGGCACCCAAAGAAGCCAGAATTAAAGACAGGCAGTTAGTGTAGATAAATGATCCGGTTGGATCCAGAAAATGGAGGCTGGTTTGTATCCAGGAAGTTGGAGACCACCCTTGGGAGATTAGAATGTCAATGTCTCCAGTGTGGGCTTTGATTGCCAAGATTACCTGCCTATACTACCCCTCCCAAAAGACTGCGGACAGAGAGCTATTAATTAATGCCCCCTGGGCTGCTTCCTGTCTGGATCACTCCATTTGGCTCTTCTCCCTGCCCATCTCCTTCTCCTTTTATCCATCCCACTGGCATCTCCTGGGCCTAGTCACCTACCAGGAAGGAGAGAGATAAGAGGGGAGATGGCAGGAGAACAAAGAAAATAAAAGTCTGTAAAAGGAGCAGGGCACTCTCACTTCTTGGGATACCAGAATACTAGCCATGGCCCCTTCTCCCTCTGGGGAGAAGTCTGTGTTACTACCTTTAAATAAAACCTGCTGTATATGCTTGCCTCGGTGTGCTTCTCTAATGTTCAAACTTCAACATTTGAGGAAGCAGAACTTGTCACCATTAACTGGTGGTATCACCAATATCCTTCAATAATCCACAAATACTGATTCTATACTATCTTTCCATGCCCAAAAAACTGACAAATTGCCTAAAAACAAAATCTGCTAATATTTAATAAAATTACAAGGCGTTCTATGTTTTGTATTGCTTACATCATTTTATCCACTGAGGAATCAGTAGTTAGTCTAGATTTCAACCCCTGACTTCACATCTGAAAATGAATAACTGTTTCTATGGTGCAATGCTGCTTTCCAGCAGAATAATAAGAGCAAACACATAAAAATGTATTTTAGAGCTGTAATGCATAGGTAAGAAAGTTCCATGGAGAGTAAATTATAAGAATTGATTATAAATCACCAGTTAACTGTCAAATTAAATGTAAATCTAGCATTCTACATATTTTAGGAAAAAGCTACTCTTGTAGCTTCAACCAACCATGTAAGTGACAATGACTCTAGAAATTGCATTATGTGACCAAATCCTAAGATTCTGACACCTATAGCCCAGCTGTTTCCAGTCAATCTACAGTTGACAATATCCCCAATAGAATCCATCATCCTCACTACTGGATATAACATCATGTTTATTGTTTTTGTTTGTTGTTTACAAGGATATGAGCTAAGTTCTTAACAGGCTCCTTTTTAATTTGGTCTACTTTTTTCTTAAATTTTGAGACAGATTCTTGCTAAGTTGCTAAGGGTCTTATAAGTTGCAGAGACAGACCTTGAATTTGTAATTCTACCTCTGGAGTTACTGGGTTTACTGGCATGTGCCACTGTGCCCAGCTGGTAAATATTATTTTGTACAATTATTGCTATGTTGCATGACCACAAAGAATGAAATGTTTAGGTGAAGCTCAGTGGGCATATCTTTTATGACTAATCTGTAGCAAGAAACTGAAAAGTTAAGAAATCTAACTGGAAAAAAAAGTCACTTTGAGAAGGCCAGCACTTTTGGAGTAACCCATACTTAGTCTAAGGATATGCAGAACTCCTGCTTTTCTCAAGAGAAGAAGATGAAATCCTATTTAACATTGCTCAGGGTTGGCCATTGAATTCACTTATCCCATTTGGTTTGGCCAAGATCTGCCCGCTCCCCACCCAAAAAGTGACTATATTATTGTTTTCTTGATAATTCTGCATTCCTGACTCCTAGTTTCCTACAGATGAAAATAGAGTCCTAGATTCTATTTGCTTGTTTCAAGAATGTTCATTTCTGAAATAACAGGATTTGCTATCAATTTAGCTTTTCTGTAGTCACTCCTTAATCTTCTACTTCAGTGTCTACTAAATATACCTATATATCTATATATATCTATATTTATCAGACCAGAGAAAAATGAAATTATATATGTGTGTATATATATATATACATATATATAATGTGTATATATGTAAACACATTTACAGGTAAATAGATTTACACATATAAATATAGAAAAATAGGTAGCTATCCATTTACACCGATTTGTAAAGAATACATTGACTTTTTCATTTGATTATATTACTTAAGATTTTAGATTAATTTATTTAATTGAGACATATTATTTTTACTATACAACTAGATAATTGTAAGGAATGTATCATTCAGAAATTTTATATTTATATTCAGGAATAAATCATACCTACAAATTGTTTTCTCTAAAATATTCTTATCTAATTTTGTAAGAAAAACTAAGAGCCTCAGTAAAAGAGGCCACTTTCTCCCCTTCCAAGAACAATTTGTATAAGTGTCTATTATTCCATGTATGGTTAGATTTACCTCTACAGTCACCTGGGATTTGGTTGTTACTGGAGGAAAACGGTTTGACTGAACTTTTGTTTCTTTATACTTTTTTATGTATCACAATTTCTGCTTTAGTCAGCTTTTTTCACTGTGACCTGACAAGAAAAGATTTAAGGAGGAAAATTCATTTGAGGGCTCATGGTTTCAGAGGTCTCAGTCCATAGACAGCTGGCTGCATTCCCTGAGGCTCTAGATGAGGCAGAACATCATGGTGGAAGAATGTGGTGCAGGGAGGCGGGTCATAAGATCAGGAAGCAGAGAGAGATACCACTCACCATATACAAAACCTGTACCCAAAAGGCACACCCCAAGGCCCACCTCCACAAGCCACACCCCACCTGCCCTCAGTTACCACTCAGTTAATCACCATCAGGGGATTAATTCACTGATTGGGTTAAAGTTCTCATAACCCATTCATTTCACCTCTGAATGTTCTTGCATTGTGTCACATGAAAGCTTGTGGGAAATACCTATCATCCAAACCATACATTTCCCTATTCTTCTTGATTCAATGTTAACATTTTATATTTTATGAATTTATTATTTATGAATTTATATATTTTTTCTTAGTCTGAAAATCATTGGTATGTTTTTGGTTATGATGTTTTTAAAATTATTCATCACTCTGATGAGAATATGAAATTTATTTCCAAATTTATTTTGAATTTTTTCTCATTTCCATCATCTTTTTCCCCAAAAGAATATTTCTAAAAAGTTGTCTTCTTATTTTCTAAATCTTTCTTAAAAATTATTTGGGTTTAGAAAATCTTAAATTTTTCAAATCTACTTAACTCGTGTCCTTATATTTATGAGTTTCTTTTAATCATTTTATTGATCAATTTAGTCTTTTTCTTTCTAGTTTTTGTTTTTGTTGCTCTCTCCTCCTTCTTTTTATACCTCAATTTAAAATTCCCTGTAAATACTACTGGTTTAGTAGGGTTTTTTTTTTCTTTCAACAAACAGAGGTTCCTTTTTATTATGCTTTGCAGTTATTTTACACAAATGGAGTACAACTTTTCATTTCTATGGTTGCACACAATGTATATTCACATGATTCATGTAATCTTACATGTACATAGGGTAATACTGTCTGTCTCAGTCTACTATCTTTCCTTCCCCCACCCCATCCTGGCCCATTTTCCTCTACACCATCCGAAGTTCCTTCTTTCCTCTCTTGTCCCCCTGTTTCTCCCCCCCACCATTTTGAATCATCATCCACTTATGTTATCAGAGAAAACATTCCACTTTTGGTGTTTTGGGCTTGGCTTATTTCACTTTGCATGATATTCTCTAACTCCATCCATTTACCAGCAAACGCCATAATTTTATTCTTCTTCATAGCTGAGTAATATTCAATTGTGTATATATGCCACAGTTTCCTTATCCTTTCATTAATTGAAAGGCATTCAGGTTGGTTCCACAATCTAGCTATTGTGAATTGAGCAGCTATAAACACTGATGTGGCTGCATCACTGTACTTTGCTGATTTTAAGTCCTTTGGGTATAAATAAAGGAGTGGAATAGCTGGGTCAAATGGTGGGTCCATTCCAAGTTTTCTGAGGAATCTTGATACTGCTTTCCAGAGTGACTGCACCAATTTGCAACTCCACCAGCAATGTATGAATATGCCTTTTTCCCCCCATCCATACCAACACTTATTATTGCTATTGTGTTCCTGATAATAGCCATTCTAATTGGAGTTAGATGAAATCTTAGGGTGGTTTTAATTTGCATTTCTCTAATTACTAGAGATGATGAGCTCTTTTTCATATATTTGTTGATCATGTGCATATCTTCTGTGAATTTTACCTTTTTTTAAATAGAGTTTTAACTATTTGTCATGCTATTTAGCTCTAAGATCTTCATAATTTTCTTCTAGTGTGGTCTTCAACTCAAAACTTATTTAGTAAAAATAATTAAATTTTCTAAATTTCAATTCTTGTACATTTTTAGAGGGAGATTATACCTACTCTTGAAAAATGCCACAGTAAACTGATCAAATTTTATTATATTATGGAAATTTTGAGATATCATTTGGGGTTTAATTCATGGTCAGTGTTTATGAAGACTTCATGAATTCCTGGGAATACTGAACAATAATCTAGTTGGGTAAATAATTGTACATATATATATACAAATGTACTTATATAAATATTACATTAATAAATGCATATTCTGACATGCATGAGGAATGCATTTGCTATTTGTAGACATGCTTTTCCAATAATTAGTATTTTTCTTTTTATTTAGTCTATCAGCTTCTGAAAAATTTAAGGCACAATATATTAAGTTAGATGGGCTATTTTCTATTTCCTCTATAAGTCTCTCAGTTTGGGGTTGATATGTTTAAGTTATTCTGTTAGTTATTTATACATTCATAATTATTATATATTTTATTTACAAATTTATAATATTACTTTCTATTTATAGCTATCAAACTGTTGAATGACTTCATATTAAATTGCTGCATTTTATTGTTTTTTTACTTTTTTCCAATCTATTATTTTCCATCTTTCTGTATCATTTTACTTGAATTGTCTCTCTTGAATGCACCATCTTTCAAATTTTTCTCTTTCATGCAAATTTACATCATTCTAACTTTGGTAAAGAAAACTTAATTTTATTTAATAACATTACTGTAAGGTTTGCACTAACTTCTGTCTTCTTATTTTTCTTTGTTTATTTATTATGCTTCCTTCTTTTTTCTACTTTCATCTACCAAGTAGATAAAGATGATGGTGGAATTATTCATTCAATGTTCAAAGCTTCTATTAGTTCAGTTATTTTTTTTTTATTTTGTGGAGACACAATATCTCCAGTTGATTCTTATGTGTAGATAACATCTTGCCCTAATGATATTTTCAATATCCTTCTTTACTTTCTTATCATTAAAAACTATTTAAAATTTTGTTTATTCATTGTTTAATCAGCTTTGCATCACTGTAACCAAAAGATCTTGACAGAAACAAGATAAATGTGGAAGTGTTTATATTTTCTCAGTTTCAAGCTTCAGTTCTGGTCATCAGACTCCAGAGTTCTAGACCCAAGGTGAGACAGACTGTCATGAAGGAAGGGTTTGGTGAATTAAAGCTGCTCAGAACATGGCAACCAGGAAGTAGGGATAGATATCTTACCAGAGACAAAATTTAAACCTGAAGACAAGTTCTCAGTGACTGACTCCCTCTAGCCACATTGCTTTCTGATTATAATTATCAACCGTATTAGTGGTTAACATGGATTAATCCGTTAGTGGATTAATCTACCAGTTAGGTTAAAACTCTCATAAGCTTACCATTTCACATCTGAATATTTTTCTATTTTCTCACACATGAACTGTTGAGGGACACCTCATATCTAAACCATATTAATTCTCCTTCATTGTTTGCAAAGTTTGCTATCTTTACACAACAACTTCACCTTTCATGTATCTTGCCCTTCTTTCCCAAGTGTATCTATTACATTAGATGGTACTATCTCTCTCAAGTTCTAGGGCATGTTCTTTGCTGTTCCACATGAATGGTCTCCAACAATCTTCCCCAACACACATCAGATAATGTTGCCCTTGAGGAAATTAAAGGTCTTAGCTTATGAACAAAACAAAGAGAAATCTGCCTTGGACCACAGGCTACACATTCTGAGGGCATGATAATTCTCTGGGACTGGAGTATTTTTGTGAATATGTTGAAATCTGTCCTCCAATTCAACTATCTCTGAGGCATACCTGGTCTGTTCCAAGTTGATACTGCTTTCTTTAGAATACTGGCTATAATGACAATCTGGAAGCAAGAAATGGGCACAAGCATAAAGCTCTTCCACTTCCTGTTCTTTTACTGCATACTTGTTACCTCCTTCCTCCTGCACCTTTCACTGGTAAACAACCACCTTATTCTTACACAGATTTCTTATTTACTTCTTGAAAATTAAAACCCTCTAACTTTCCTCTGTAAGATTTTAAGTTTGGAATTAGAAGAGGAGAGAGGATGGAGCCAGAAACTGATGATATCTTCCCACCTTATCAATATTGTGAGGTTGGCAAAAGCTTTTTGGAGGAGCCATCATTTTTGTACACAAGAGTGTGTAGGTGTCTGGTGCACATGTTGCTGGGCCTGCATCTGCCATAACTCTCAACTTTCAGGATCAATATTGAATAATTTTTCTTAATCCATTTCACGATAAAAAGAAGTCAGATCCAAATACCTACTTTTTTTCTTTTGATGTGTCAGATTTTTTTAAGTATGAAATTTCCATGATTTTCCAGGCTGGGCATACCAAACCAAAGCAAAGAAAGATGTAAACACTCACAGTTTTACTCTTTTCTAAGCAGAGGAAGAGACTTCCCACAGTTTCTTCCTTCATGATAGCTCACCACGAAAGGTACATGTAAACAAGTAATTCTATTTTAAACAATATTGCCAAGACATTGTTCTAATAATAACATTTCCATAACCTGATCATGTAACAGACATTTTAAAATGTCAATAAGACAATTATTCTAACAGTGTGAGTCTGTCTCTCATATGAATGCAACATCAGTTTTACTGAGTTAAAAGTACATTTAATTGTTAAACTTAAATTTTATTATATTAACATAGCTCTACATTCTTGAATAAACTTTGAAACAATCTAAGAAACTTTCCTTTGGAAAGGCCATTTTATTTCAAGTTGTAAGAATATATTTAAAACTGGATTAAACTTGACTATATTGAGGAATTGGAAAATTTTTTATTGCCAATTAATTGTAATCAGACAACACAAAATTATAAAACAATAAAAAATCCAGAATGCCTTTATGTGAGAAATTTCAGCATATAGCCTATTATTATCCTTCTGTATTTGTTCAATAATCTCAACTTTAGCTGAAAAATGATTTGTGCTAATACAATACAGTTTGCCAACAAATATTAAAGATTCATTAGTAGCCTTGTTAAACTTACCATCAGATTTTATTTTTAAAACCTCTTAATTCCAAAAGAATTCCATATTTTTTCATTACAGTTATTTTATTTTACCTAAAAATTTCATAGCTACTTAACATGTTTTTCAAGTTTAGATTGTCTTAAATATAAAAGTCAAAGGAAAAGCACACAAGTACATTTAAGCATTGACCACACTGTCTAGTGTTACTACGAATCAATGTTCTGCAGTTTATAAACATCTGAATGACACACCTCTTTCTGCCATATTGTAAGAGTTAACTTGGCATATAATTTCTTACTTTGCATAGATCTGTTAACAATGTTATTATGTGTTCAATTTTGCATTATATATATGAAGAGTATTGATTAAATAGAGAGTCTTCTAGGAATATTGCCAGAGTATTGATTAAATAGAGAGTCTTCTAGACTTCTCAAAAATGATGCAGCAGTACAAGGAGAAAAGGCAAGTAACCCACTCTAAGGTAGACACACTTTTATCCTAAATTAATTTGAGAAAACAAACATAAAAAGAAACAAAGTAAAAAGTCATCTTCCTCCAGTGTGTGTATATGGGTCAGGAAAGTACTACAAGCTGCAGAATCTCAGTTATATGGGGGAAAAGAAAGAAAGGAAAAAGCAATGCTGGGTTGGAGGAGCTGATCTCAAACAAGGAGAGTCAATACTCCTCTCAACAGAGAGGGTCTTACCTTGACTGGCACCTCAGTGAGCAAGCCTGGGACTGAGCTAAGTGAATGGTGAGGAGAATTGGAATTAGAAAAAATGAACCCCAAGAGCTGAGAGAAAGAAGGAAGGGCTTTCTCACTTGTCACAAGCAACCACTGAGGGAGTGGAGGGATCTGAGGTCTGCTGACAGAGTGTACTTGGAGTCAGATTAGACTCAGGAGCAAAAAAGTCAATGTTAGAGAGAGGGACTGTATTTTAAAGGAACTGGTGCTATCATGCCTGCTATTTTGCATATCTTCAGGAAGGCCAAAGTCATGTGCTTGGTGCAAAGCAAGACCCCTACAGGGGCAGACAGTTCAGGGGGAAAGGGTTGGATACCTGCATGGCCCAGGGGATATGCAAGAGGAGGTGAGGGCATGCAACTCAAACCCCATTCTCTTCATAGGAGAGCAGTTTTGAAGGGATAAATCTTGACCACTTCTGTGACTCATCCTTATCCTTAGAGACTATTTGTGTTTGATTGTGTGTGTGTGTGTGTGTATGTGTGTGTGTGTTAGGAGGAAAAATGAGGAAATAGAGCAAGCATCAAAATATATACAGTAAGCAAAAAATGGGGGAAATTGGTGAAAAATATGATCATTTATTGTGTATGAAAATAAAAAACAAATTTCTGTCATCAATTTTATATATTAATTTTTTAAGTACATGAAGAAACTTCAGCCAAAAGTCAGAAGTAAAGGCAGTCAGGGGAAAAAGGCTTTAGTGAGACTGCAGGAGAGACTGAAAAAGCAACCAAAAACTATAAAATAAAAAAAAATTGTGGAACTAAAAGAAGGAATACAAGAAAAATATAAGGACATTTGCACAAGTGAAGACTGAAGAAAAAATGAACACAAAGGGGAACAGATCCTTCAGGCATCACCTTATGAAGTGCAGAGAATGGAAATGGGAAAGAAAAACACACCAAGGCAGAAATAAATAAAATCAAATCTATAAGAAAAAATGAAGATGATTAAAACAGAAAATGACATTCGATGTATTCCTAAGTATATCCAGCTGAGAGCAAAACATTGCAGCCAAATAAAAAACTTAAATATGTAACTCAAGAAATCTTTCCTGAAATGAAAGAAACTCTACAAACTGAAAATTCATATAATATTCCATGGACAGTTGGCTGAGAATGATCCATAACAACATATTAACAAATATGTAAAACATTAAAATAAGAAAAAAAAAAAGAAGAGACTGAGAGATTGCCTGCCTGGCGCACATGAGGCCCTGGGTTCTCTCCCTGGGAAAGAAAAAAAAAGTTGAAAAATAAGCTAAAAAGTTTGGGTTTTAAATATTAAAAACTTACCTTTTGTGACTTCTCTACAAAGATAGCCAATATTAAGGCAATGAGTAGGATGTACAGTGTTCTCTATGGGGATGGGGTAAAGCCAGTTCTCATTTTTTATATCCAATAAACACACTCTCAAGGACAAAATTTACAATTAGCTTTGATGATTTAAAGAATAATTAAAAAGGCAAAAGGAATTTTTTTTTACACTTTTTTTAATTTAATTTTTTGTTTCATTGAGCACAAATGTAGTACAGCTATTGTTTCACTGGTTGTACACAAAGTAGAGTCACCCCATCTGTGCATTCATACATGTACACAGGGCAATGATGTCTGTCACACATACTGTTATTATTCTTACCCCCCCACCCCGACCTCACCCCTCCCTTCCCTCTATGCTATCTAGCCTTCCTCCGTTCTTGCCAACCTTCCCCCCCACATTATGCGTCATCATTCATTTATCAAAGAGACCCATTTGGCCTTTGGATTTCTGGGATTGGCTGATCTCACTTAGCATAACAGTCTCCAACATCATCCATTTACCTTCAAATGCCATAATTTTAATCTTCTTTATTGCTGAGTAATATTCCATTGTGTATATATACCACAGTTTCTTTAGTCATTCATCTATTGAAGGACATCTAGGTTGGTTCCACAATCTAGCTATTGTGAATTGGGCAGCTATGAACATTGATGTGGCTGCATCACTGTAGTAATCTGATTTTAAGTCCTTTGGGTATAGGCCAAGGAGTGGGATAGCTGGGTCAAATGGTGGATCCATTCCAAGTTTTCTAAGGAATCTCCACACTTCTTTCCAGAGTGGCTGCATCAACTTGCACTCCCACCAGCAATGTATGAGTGTACCCTTTTCCCCACATCCTCACCAACACCTGTTGATGCCTGTATTCTTAATAAAAGACATTCTAATTGGGGTAAGATGAAATCTTAAGGTGGTTTTGATTTGCATTTCTCTTATAACGACGGATGTTGAACATTTTTTCATAAATCTGTTGATTGCTTGTAGATCTTCCTCTGTAAAGTGTCTGTTCATTTCCTTGGCCCATTTATTGATTGGGCTATTAGTGTTCTTGGTATAAAGATTTTTGAGTACTTGGTAGATTCTGGAGATTAGTGCTCTATCTGAAGTGTGTGTAGCAAAGATTTTCTCCCACTCTGAAGGCTCTCTCTTCACATTGCTGATTGTTTCCTTTGCTGAGAAAAAGCTTTTTAGTTTGACTCTATCCCAATCATTGATTCCTGCTTTTATTTCTTGCGCTTTGGGAGTCATGTTAAGGAAATCTGGTCCTAGGCCAACATGATGAAAATTTGGACCTATTTTCTCTTCTATTAGGTGCAGAATCTCTGGTCTAATTTCTAGGTCCTTGATCCCCTTTGAGTTGAGTTTTGTACAGGGTGAGAGATATGGGTTTAGTTTCATTTTGCTGCATATGGATTTCCAATTTTCCCAGCACCATTTGTTGAAGAGGCTGTCTTTTCTCCACTGTATGTTTTTGGCTCCTTTGTCAAGTATGAGATACCTGTATTTATGTGGATTTTTCTGTGTCCTCTATTCTGTACCATTGATCTACCTGTCTATTTTGGTACCAATACCATGCTGTTTTTGTTACTATTGCTCTGTAGTATAGTTGAAGGTCTGGTATTGTGATACCCCCTGCTTCGCTCTTCTTGCTAAGGATTGCCTTAGCTATTCTGGGTCTCTTATTCCTCCAAATGAATTTCATGATTGCTTGCTCTAATTCTATGAGGTCCGTCATTGGGATTTTAATTGGAATTGCATTGAATTTGTATAGCATTTTTGGTAGTATGGCCATTTTGACA
This sequence comes from Glaucomys volans, assembly GCA_020662805.1. Taxonomy (NCBI): domain Eukaryota; kingdom Metazoa; phylum Chordata; class Mammalia; order Rodentia; family Sciuridae; genus Glaucomys; species Glaucomys volans. The sequence continues at coordinate 393,865 of JAJEJO010004426.1, forward strand.
ATATTAATTCTGCCTATCCAAGAACATGGGAGATCTTTCCATCTTCTCAGATTCTAAGGCAAAGGGAATATTTGTTCAAAGCTTCTGAAACTCCTGGAGAGTTAAAAACAAGATAAATGGCAGGTCAAAACACAACATTAGATGGTAAAAGGGGTGGAAAATTAAAAATAACTGTCAGTGATCTGCACGAATAAACACAGCTAATGAAAATGGGAGACAGGTTGTGACAGAGGGAACTGGGAATAAGCTTTTTTATTGTCTTGTGTATGATAGCTAAGAGTCAAAGTTAGCACTAGAAACTAGTAAATTAAGTAGCAGACTTTCATCTTACCCCAATTAGAATGTCTTTTATTAAGAATACAGGCAACAACAGGTGTTGGCAAGGATGTGGGGAAAAGGGTACACTCATACGTTGCTGGTGGGATTGCAAGTTGGTGCAGCCACTCTGGAAAGTGCTGTGGAGATTCTTTAGAAAACTTGGAATGGATCTACCATTTGACCCAGCTATCCCACTCCTTGGCCTATACCCAAAGGACTTAAAATCAGATTACTACAGTGATGCAGCCACATCAATGTTTATATGCTCAATTCACAATAGCTAGATTGTGGAACCAACCTAGATGTCCTTCAATAGATGAATGGATAAAGAAACTATGGTATATATATGCAATGGAATATTACTCAGCCATAAAGAAGAATAAAATTATGGCATTTGTAGGTAAATGGATGACGTTGGAGACTGTCATGCTAAGTGAGATTAGCCAATCCCCAAAATTCAAAGGCTGAATGATCTCTCTGATAAGTGAATGATGATGCATAATGTGGGGTGGAAGGGAGGCAAGAGTGGAGGAAGGATAGATTGCATAGAGGGAAGGGTGGGGTCAGGGTGGGGTGTTAAGAATAATAATAGAATGAGATAGACATCATTGCCCTGTGTACATGTATGAATGCATAGATGATGTGACTCTACTTGGTGTACAACCAGAGAAACAACAACTGTACTCCATTTGTGTACAATGAATCAAAATAAATAAATTAAAATAAAATAGAGTCAGGTGCAGCAGAGCAACATTTGGGTTAAGGAAATAGTGCATACTCAACTGCAGTTCCATGAAATTTATGACCTGGAGGCATGGGAGCTGTCTCAGTTGGGGACACACACTCGGGGCTGCTAATATAGGACAAAATCAACTAACGATCCATTTTGCAGAGTACAGCTTGATGTTAAGTGATGGGAAAGGTTCAAAAGTAAGGACCAAGATTATTTAACAAAATAGATTAAGAAATGAGAGTTGGAAGTATCATGAAGATGATAAAAATTTATATTATGTTGTTTCATCCTAAGAAACCAAAGGATAATACCTAAAGAAAGCAAACTAAGAGCTAATTATTAATGTAAGCACTAGAACAAAATCAAATTATCTTCTAAATTTAGAATGATTACGGGAAAAAAAGCAACAATATCTCATAGTGAGAGGCATAAATATATTTAAGAAACATAGGAGATGAAAAAATATTTATCATATTAAAAAACTAAATACACAAAATAATCTCTAATAAATTATTTCTGATTTGATCAGAAAACAAAACCCTTGTCATTATTACAGAGCAAAAGATAATTCCAGAGTACAAGCATTAATAAAATAAAAATCATAATATGGAAACATAGATATGAAAAAAGTTCTAACAAGAAAATACCAAGAAAAAGGAAGAAATTACATTTTTCAATTCAGATGTTATAAAATGCACATAAAAACACATTAAATGAGATGGAGAAAGGTATAATTCCAAACTTTTCACATTTATGAATATGTATGCACCAAAGAGCAGAGAACAAACTTTCATAAAGGAAACAAAACAAAAAGAAGAAAACAAGGTATTTTTCAATCCATCAAGTAAACAAAATTTAATTCAGGGTGTAGAAGATGTAAACTAGTAATAAATAAGAGGGCTTTGGTGAATCTGTATTTTAAAAACTGAACGGTCATATTTAAAGAACACCCCATATCTTCAAGTGATGAATATTCTCCAGATCCAACCTAATATTAGTTTACAAAATGATAATAATAAAATCTAAAATGTTGATAAGATGATGACTGACCCTTCTTAATATAGTAAGACCATAAGCCAATTAAATAATTAATAATTAATTCCAAAAAGGTCTTATTGCCTAGAAGGCAGGTGCACTCTCCTAGATAACATTTGTGTCAATGAGAAAATAAAAACTGAGAAACAAGCGCTTTTATAAAATGACACTGAAATCATGATATATTAAAACCCAAGGAATTTAGCCAGGGAAACTCTTCAATAGAGAAAAACTTACATACTAATATCAATATGTTTTGAATAGAAAAATAAATTTATATGCAAATACATATTTATGTAACTCTGAATTTTATTTTTTATGTGAAGCATCTATACTCAGTGTTGCTTCTATATTACAATCAAGTAGACATGTTTAAAAAATGTTAATTCTGGTTTTCAATGCTAAAGTTTTGGATTGATGTAATTTTGCCTCAATAAAAATGCATACTCGAAACTGAATCATCTTCTTGTTTTTCTTTCTTGCCATGTTTGGTATCAAATCCAGGGTCTTGCTCATGCTAAGCAAGTGCTCCAAGCTACATCCCTAGTCTGAAACAAAATAAATTACTACATTTAAAATATGCAGTCTCAATTTTTATACAGAAAAAATAAACAAATTCTCAAAAACTTCAGGATTGACTATAATATAACAATACAAAAATAGCACAATCCAGAGGATGATATTGGTAATTGGACTGGTATATCAGGATTTTGTAAGGTTTTAAAAAATAATAATTAAAGATCAGTCATGTTCAGGGGTCTTGGCACATGCCTATCATTCCAGGAACTTGTGAAGCTGAGGCAGGAGGATCATGATTGGGAGGCCAGCCTTGACAATTTAGTAGTATCCTGTCTCAAAATAAAAAATTAAAAAAGGTTAGGGGATCAAGCTCAGTAGAAGAGTGCTCCTAGGTTTAATCCCAGGTACCAACAAAAGAAAAAGTTCAATAAAAAATAATGGGTATATATGAGTACATATATATGCATATATATACACATGAAATTAATAATCCTTTAGAAGTAGACTCATTCTATTAAAATATTTCTCATTAAAACATGGTGGTGATGGTGGTATGTGTGTGTGTATGTATGTGCTAGAGATCAAATCCAAGGCCATAAGCATGCTAGGCAAGTACTTCACCTCTGACTTATACCCTAAGACATCATTAATTTTAAAATGTTTAAAAATATTAAGTTAAAAATTTCAAAGGTGCAGATTTTAGGTTGATAATAATCCTAATGTTTAAAATGTTCATTTGTGGGCTTAGTCCCATAATAAAAAGAGGTAAGACCAACATTAGTTCAGTAATGATTTTTAGGTGGTGAGATGAATGCTCTTTTTTTTTTCCCCTCATCTTTAGATTTCATTTGCTTGAGGTGTTAGGATTTACCACTCAGCTACATCACCAACCCATCTTTCTAAAATTTTTGACTATTATTTTTTTCTCCAAATTTCAGTAATGATTGCATTCAATCTGTTTACAGGGAATTATGGACATTTGGCAATGTGGGTGCTTCTAGATGTAATGAAGCCATTGAACTTCAGCTCCATCCTGTCAAAACCACATAGATAAACCCAGTGGCTGCCTAGATACAGCCAGATTCTCATATCCATGAATTTGTGCCTCTGCCCTGCCAAGTGGGCAGTAAATTGTCATATACAAGACAACCTGAAAGGAAGTGTGCTCCAGTAGATAGAATTAAACACTATAATGACAAGAATATGAATTATGTTCGTAATGTAGTAACTTACTTTCTGTTCAACTTTGAAAAAGTAATTTAACTTATGTGTTTCAGTTCCCATTAAATTGATGGTAATAATCTTTCTTTGTTAACAAAGTGCTTTGAAATCACTGTGTGACAAGTAATATATTACCAGACAGTATTCTTATTTTACCCTGCATTGTAACCTCTCAGGAGAAGGATCTATGCATCATTGTGAATATTTCAATGTACAATGTTGGCCACAAAAAAGGGGATATGATTGAGAATGATATGGAAAATACTCTAATGTTCTTCTGTATGTCAGTGTTATGAACTCACCTTGAATGTTGAATTGACTAACAGTACGTTTACATCAATGGGGTGACAAATGTAAGGAAGTTTCAGAAAACTATAATGAGACCCTATTTGTAAAGGAGGCAGGGAAAAATGGAGGGTAATGAAACTTAGTACACAAAATAGGATTATATTTCAAGCAAGGCAATGGAATTACAGGAAGCATCTATAAGTGAAACAAAAGAAGGCCTATTTCTGTCCACTGAGGACTTAAGGTTTACTTGAGGGACTTACAGTGTAAATAAATGGAAGTAACATTTTTACCAAGTTAGTTTCTCACATATTATAGGACACATCACACAAATGGTGTCAAAGAGAAATAGAGTATAACATAGGCATGCTTAGAAATTTACATGTGTGCACACTTGAATTGCTGGTAATAGAAACTTCTCCATTTGACATGAGTCTCAAAAGGATGGTATCTTTTTATCATGTCATTAATTACTTTGGCACTTTTCTGATAGAGAAGACCTGTGGTCCAAGAAAACTATGAGGGTGAACAGAAAACAAATTCCTAAATTAATTACATAGACTTATTATTCCAATTTGAAAGGAACTAAATATAAGGAATAAAAGTTTCTCTTTATCATCTCTGAAAGCATAGGATCAACAAGGCAAAGTAATTTATTTGATAAAGTTATGTAAATCCTAATATCCTACATAAATATTTCCATATTCTCACATGATCTCTTTAAGAAACCAAAAGACCACTTTTTTTTTCTTGGTTTATTAAGAAAGCTCTTTTATTAAATGCACTCTCTGCAATGAACTTTCCTCTTAGCACTGCGTTCATAGTATCCCAGAGATTTCGATACATTGCTGCACCATTGTCAACAATCTATCGCACTTGTTCTGCCAAAGTTCTGAAAAATTCAGGCAATTGCATTTCCTTCTTGTTGGATGGGTGGCATATGATTTGCCATAGTATGTGAGTTAATTCCAATAGATTAAGCCTCACATTCAATTCACCACTTACTAGTGGTCAAGTTTCAGAATTAGAACTTCTAAGTCTCTGCTACATTGAAAACAATATGGAAATAAGAAACCAAACAAAATCTGCTTTGAGAAGTAAATATGATAACACATGTAGAAATGGCTGCCAATGTTTGAGGCAGCTAACAGCAGTCAATAAGCACCAGGTTCATTATCAGAAAGGCACTTTGAGTATTCTCTGTTAGTTATCATCTCAGTAACTTTCAGCAAATCACAAAATGCTGTTACTGGGTAAAATGTGTCACTTCCTAGTTGATCATCACAGGTAAACCAAGGATCATCAATGAACTTCATCCCCATCTTTCTCCCAGTCCACATTCTTCCCTACCTCTACCATTCAAGGCAGCATCACATTGGAAGTTGACAAACTGAATTAGTCACTGAGTGTTTATGTTTATTTTAATGTCTGAAATAATAAGATTTGGCAATTTTACACAAGTGAATTATATGAACCATTTAATGTTAATACAGAACTTTGTTATCAACTTTTAAATAACAAGGTATATTGAACACTCATATTCCTTCCAACATTGTGTTTTATCCTTTATATTTCTATGGTTGAAGAAATAACAATTTGATCAAATTACGTGGAATAATCAGAAATTTTTTCTTAGTACCACAGAGTTGAACTATTATATTGGCTACATCACAAAGTATTGACCCTCAGAAGACCAAATTGTTTAAGGTCTATTTGGATTGGTCAGTACCAGAGAAAGATCCCTGCATATCACAGGAACACCTGAAGAACTTTTCAATACTTTAATAAATTAGCTATAGATCATTTTATATTTAGAAAGTCATCTTTATGCTAATGTCATATTATATTTTGAAGTCCAAACATTTCACCTGAGGCATGTAATCCTGACTGCTGATTGAAAAATAAACACTGAATTGTTTCAGAATGGAAATGATTCCTGAAAAGAGAGAAGCAAGTGGACATTTTGTTAATTGCCAAACACTATTTAGCGCAGTTAAGGTGAGACTGTGTATCATAACGACCTTTTTCATACCCCTGCAGAATGCATCCCAGAGGGGACAGGGACAGTGTAAAAGGCTGTCCTATATAGGGTCATTTTCTCTTTCATAGTACTCATAGACTGCTATTACACTAGTTGATTTACTCTGAAGGAACATTATATTAAAGTCAAAAGCAATCCACATGTGCTTCTCTTGGGCCTGACTCCCAGATTTCTTAGTCTTCTCTAATTGTACACCTTGCTGTGTTCATTAGGAGGAAAATCAGTGCAAAGCTAATCAAATTGCTGCCAAATAACTAAAATCCATCCCAAAGAGCTTTATATTCACATTCTAAATAAAGATTTTCTAGGATCACTAAGAGTTTAAGCACCCCTGTTACAGAGTAGGTATGTATTGATACCAGTTTAATATATTAGTAGCAATTACTTTCTCTGTTTTTAGGAAGAGTGCAAGACAGAGGAGAATGGAAAATATGTCAGAAAAAACTCAGAAATTTACCAATAGGTGACTGAAATTTCGTGAGAGAAGAAAACAGAGGCTGTAGACAATTCAGATTACATAAAGTTTACTCGAGTAGAGCTACAAGAAGAAAATCACCAACCTATTACTGACTCTGTACTCAAATGAAAATGATTCAATGGACAGTGATCATATTTTACTGAATTGAATTTTAAAAATATTTTTAAAAATTAAATATAGCAAATATGCTTTTTGAGTACCTGGGATGCATGGTTTACCATCTTTTCTCCTAAGGAAGTTAAAATTTCATTGAATTCATAAGGAGATACACAAATAAATTAATAAAAAGAGAAACAACATAAGAGATTTTTAAAGTTTGTAATTGATGACTAAATGGGAAAAAAATAGTTTCTCTTATCCCAACAAGTCTAACTCCAAATACTGATTTTTCTACACCAGAAACTGTCCATATCTCTGCAGACAATAACTGAGTATCATTTGATTTAGTTGAATTTGGACTCCACCTGGCTTTTTGCTCAAACCCTAGAAACCCTAAAAGTTAAGGACTCAGTTTATCAAGACCACCCCCTTGCTTCAGGTGCCAATCATGTCCAGAGGGTACCCAGTTGTTCAAACTTCTGTTCAAATTTCAAAACAAATTGGCTCATTGAACTCCAGGGAAGATTTTACTTACTATAACTGTTTTATTAGAACCATTATTATAAAGGATACAATGAAAAGGTCCAGAGGTAAGGCCTGGAAGGTCTGGAGATCAGGAGCTGCTTCTGTCCTTGTGTAATGGATCACATCACCTTCCCACTGCATGGACATCGTCACCAAGAGTCAGAAGGTACACACACATATTCTCCAGAGTCAGAAGCTCTCCAAACCCCAAACCCTGTTGTTTAAGGCTCTTATGAAGTTTCTATTATGGATGGAAGGTGATTAAATTATTGGCCACTAGAGATTCACTCAATCCTCAGTTTCTCTACCCTTGAAACTCAATTTCCAACCCTCAAACCACACAATTCATTCTTCATATTCTCTAAGAGTCACCTCATTAGCAAAGGTGACTGAAAATGTTTCATTATGAATAATGGAAGATATTCCTTTTGTTTATATCACTCAGGAAAGTTCCAAAGGCATTACGAGCTCTATGCCAAGAATCAGGGCTGTAAACTGAATACTATAACAAAAGACACTCCTGTCACCCCTATCACTCAGAAAGTTACAAGGGTCTTAGAAGCTCTGATCCAGGAATCCAGGATGAAGAACAAATATATATTTATTACTGTATCACAACATCACAATGACATATGAACAGTGCAGGATTCATGTGCTGTGACTCCATCATTTGATGACAAAGGTCAGAGGGGGCTTCTGAGAAGTGGCATTCCTTTGACTCCATTTAAAAAGAAAGCAACTGTAGTCTCAGCTAAAAATAAAAGAAGAATAAACACAAGAAATATATTTTAAATTAATATTCAAATGATTTTGAAATATTCAAGTGGAGCTACTGTGAGCATCAGTAATTACACCAAAAAATGAGTAAATGTTATAATTATAACTGCAGTAAAAATTATCCAGCAGTTTCAGGAAGGAGCTCTGCACAGCATATTGATCAGCAGTCATAAGGCTTTTCTTAAGGGTGAAAGCAACATAAAAAGATCTTAAATTCAGTTTGTTCACATTGTGGATGTTCCAGTGGCTGAGCCACAAGACTGTACAAGTCAAGAGCTCCATGGATACTAGCCCCTACTGTTTACATCCAATGTAATAATCTTATATTAATACATTTCCTGGATTATACCATGGGGACAAAAACTGCTCTCCATAGCCCTTTAAATTTCTCAATGCAAACTAGTCAGCTTAGGAAGTTTGGGTTAGAATCACTGTTCTCCATTTATTAGCCCCAATACAATTCTAAAATCATGTTAATCATATTGCAAATATTATGACTAGGATAATAACTTCAGATTTATAATAGTAAATGGGAAAAAAGAAGAATACAAATGCCTGTTTCTGTTTCTATGTATTTCCATTCCCTGCAACTTGACCAACCTGAATCCTCAGTCTCACTCCACTTCTCTAAAGTCAGCCTTGACCTCAGATGTACCTAGGCAGGGAGCTGGTAGTCTCTGCTGATCTAGTTAAGTCAGATTTATCTCAGTCCTGTGTTCTGGGTTACCCTCATCAGATCCAACAAATAGTGGATGAATTTTTGGAGAGGTCCTCAAATCTCATTAGTGACTCCCAATTTACTTTTCACTTCATTTTTAGGCAGTGTAATCAGCTCCTTTTGCCTTCTCACACTCCACATATCTGTTACTGGGTCCATGATAACAATGCATTTCTCCAACATACGTCCTCTAAAAGGCTAATGGCATGTGTAAACACAACTTCATTCCATAATTTACACCTTCTTCTCAACTGATTTATTGAATTCCATCATGTCAGCCCTGCTCCGATTTTATGTTCTTTAGAAAAAAGCTGTTTCTTAAGTATGCCTGCAGTTCCCACATTATCTACCATACTGCAATGTGTATGAAGTCAAATACATATTTATTGAGTGAATAAATGAGGAAATGAGCAATTGAATTACTGAGTCTCAGGACAGCAGAGGACCGGGAGGATCTTGGAAATTTAAATGCCTAATAACAAACATTGATAGATTGAGAAAATTTGCTTTTTATATTTTACAATTGTTAGGCTGATTTAATGCAACATGACTATAAAATTCACTTATTTTTCTTGGGATTGTAATGAAGTTTATAATCTAGTGGAAGGAGAGTAAAAATAAACAAGTAAATACTCAATAAACAAGAAGACTTAAGATTAATTTTTGCTACATATGTATTATACATATTATAGATCACCAGTTTATTGATGAGTCTAAATTATGCAGCAGGATATAAATATGAATCTTTTCTCCAAGCACTGGTTCCAACATTGCTCTGCTAAATCTTCCTTTCCTGTCTTTTCATGACATCTTGGGCAGAAACCATAACTTTTCAGTTGATCCACCTATAAAAACTTTGAGCCAGTTTAAAATAAATTGCATCTATTTTCCTTCCCTCTCTACAACACAATATTAGGTAGGATCTGGTTGCAATGAGTAGGAGAAGGAAGTGCATGTTGTAGCTTTAAAAGACCTCAGCCTATTTTGCTGGTGAGATCACTCCACTATAGGGGTAATTCCTTTAGATGAAGTATGGATCAATCCTGGATTCTTTTTCAATTAAAGTCACTAATTTGGGTGAAAATTATTCATTCTTGCAGAATGAAGAAGCCTCTTTCTTCTATAGGTCTTAACATTTCTTTTCAATTCTCTCATTTGTTCAGATAGGCACAGGACAGGTTCTCAAATATGATACCTAGACATACATTCAAAAGGTAGACGGAATAGCCTCCATATTGTAGGAACAGTGCTTTAGAGTCTCATGTTTTCTGGTTTGGAATAAAGGTGAACTAAGTGCCATACTCCAACTTTGAATATGGCATTTGTCACAGGAGAGAATACATTTCCCAAGAAGGGCCTGAGGAGTTTCCAGAGAGGAGAGGGGATTTGATCTAGGAACAAAGGGGTTCCTGGCATACCTGACAGAAAAGAAATTTTAGCAAGTGCCATTCAAAGTCATAGAGGGAGGTTTACTTAGGAAAGTAGATACACATTCAAATGCGAATGGAGACAATCTCTAAAGAAAAAGGTGTGTGGGTAAAGGCCATTTGAGAGAGAATACAGGCTATCTCCTGAGGAAGGGACAGCAACACATCAGTGTGGAGTGTTAGTATTTATAAAGGGCAGGTGCTAGGGGTTGGACTAGAGGTGCAAGCAGGATGGAGCTGTGCCCTTTGCACCAATTTTCTCTGCATTTTCACATTACTATCATGTTACAAGAGCATGGGTCAAGGTTATAGCCAAGGCATTGTGGCTTAGTTGTTGCAATTGTTTATAGATGCTTTGCGCATTTCAGAGGTTGATGGGCACGTTCTTCAAGACTCAGTATTTCTCCCTTTATTCCAAAATTTATATCTCAACATTGTCTATAATATTAACAACTTCAGTGACTGTCTCTCATTCACACTAATTCTTTTTTCACTATATCACCCTTCATCTTTCAATTCCAATTGATCTCATTTTCACATTGGGGAAAAACAAAATCTTGACAAGCAAGCATGTACTCAAAACTTTCCTTCTTGTATTCTACGGTCTCTGAACTGAGGCATTGTTGGTCTGCTTGATGAGTATTTCTTTTGTGTTTTGAGGTTTAGTTTTCTATTCTTAGGGAACAAAAATGTCTAAGTCATCACATTTCTAAAAGTGTGATAAAATAACTAGCTACATTATTTTGGTTTTCATTCCAAGCTCTTGGGTAGAGCTCATAATGTCAATGTAATTTCCTAAACAATAAGAGGTAGAGGAACATATTTTGTTGCTGAATTTGGTTGTTCTCCTGGGTTCCTGAGAGAACTCAAGAGAGATAAAAGGAGCTCTTTTTTATTGATAAAGAACCCCTTTTAAACACACCTGAGTTTCTGTTAATAAAATGGCTTTTGGAAAGCCCTGAAAAAATGTAAGGATAGTTCAATGGGACATGTAGTTAGAGGGTTGATACTTTCTGGAACCACCCCTGCCTCCAGAGAGGAAGAGGGACTAGAGGTTGAAATAATTTCCAATACCAGATAATGAAATAAAATATGCCTATATAAGGAATCCTCCATAAAAATCCAAAACTGGGTTTGGAGAGCTGCCAAATTGGTGAATTCATGGAAGTGTCAGAGGGAGGCACATCTGAAGAGAGAGAGGAAGCCGCCTGCCCCTTCCCCCTCTATTCTCTTTAGTTACTTTTTTTTTTTTCTATTTGTTTCTAAGTTGCATCCTTCATAAATAACCAGTAAATATAAGTTGTATGTTTTTCTGAGTTATGTCAGGCATTCTAGGAAACTACTAAGCCCTATGGAAGAGGTAAAAGGAACGACTCCTGATTTAATGTCAGTTGATCAGAAACACCAGAAGCCTAGACTTGGGAACTGGCATCTAAAGAGGGAGCAGTCTTGAGGAGACTGAGTCCTTAACTGGTGAGACCTGATGCTAGCTAGTGTCAAGTAAGTGGTGTTAGAACTTAATTGAATTACAGGACATCTAGTTAGCGATCAGAGAATTGAGAAGGGCTTGATATGGAAGAAACCCAGCACCTATTTGATGTTAGGCAGTGTTATGAATATAAATGAAGAAAGTTTTTTCCCCTATTTTACATCTGTTTCTTTTTCTCCATCTTTCTTCTCTGTGAAAATAGTACATTTTAAATTTCTTTATAGCATTGAAGTTTGCATGTGTCACCATGGAGACATAATCCAAGATGAGAAAGTACCAATAGATGCCAGCATGGGAAGAGAATGATTCAAGACCATAATTGTATGAAGCTATTTATAGAAGGCTCCGCCATGCACCTAACATTCTCTTAACTCCAGATAGACACAGCTTGGGAATAAAAATCCCCTGGAGCTTTGGAGAAATTTACCATTTTCTTGGATCCTTTAGCTTTGGAAATGATGGAAGCACAATGGTCTGTCCCATTTCAGATCCAAGTAAGTGATGAAATTCTAAGTTATAGCAATGAAGCTGAGAGTGTTGAAATGCAGTGCTAGACAGATTGCCTGGCTTTTACATCCATCCCTATGCCTCCAGGCTTGCCTCAGGTAGTCTTGTGTACTGTTTTCTTATAGTTAGAGTGGTTTAGCAAACACATCTTTCCTGGCACAGGAGGGCAAAACAATGAACTTTTCAATAGTGGCAATAGTCCACGTAAAGTGCAATTTTCAGAGCTCAACTAAAACTGCTTCAGCCAGAGAAGGGATAACTTCTTTTTCTGTTTGTTACAAGTAAAACCCAAGCAATGAAACACGTTTGTTTATCTTATACTTCTTTTTTTCTCTCTGAGTCTTGCCTTTATAAGACAATTTCTGAGAAAAAAATGGCACTATGTCTACCAACAGAGGGAGTAAAGCAAAGTAATAGCTATATACATGTTAGTTGAATATTGGAATCATCCAACGTATAAAAATTGTTCCCCTCTTTTGCATGAACAATTAAAATAAATGGAAGCATGATTGCCAAACTTTCATAATAGTAGCAAATTTGCAGGCTAGCTCTAAATATTTGTGTATCAGAAAACTATTAATTAAGAAATTGAAATCAACGTTGAAAGGAAAAACAAAGAGATGGCAAAGTCAAATGAAGGATCAATTTTGCACATTTACCTGAAAAAGAATATCTGATAGGATGAGAAACAAATTTCACAGAGCAAATGGAAAATCTTATTTTATTTAATAAATAACTATCTCATTCTATTTTTGTGTTATGCTTACTTTGGAGGAAAGATTTACCAATATTAACTCATTTAATCTTTGTACAACTGTATGAATTAGGTACAATGATTTTTCAATGCTGGAAATTAAAGCAATGAGTGGTTGGTAAATCATTGTCCATGTTCACACAATAAGAAAGGAATGGGAACAGGAAGTGAATGAAGGTAGGCTCACTTAGAAAGGTATATTTTCAGTGTCTATACCAGGCTGCAAGTAGAACCAAAGCTATACTCCAGCATTGCTTGCTACCAGAAGATAGGATGAGCTCATGAGAACTCAAAGTAGACAAATCTGAATTTAAATCCCAGTTCAGTCAGGTGCCATGTGTGTGAACTTAGGTGTGAACCTGCAATGGTTCATTATTTGTATGTCATTTCATTCAAAAGACTGGGGAGAGAACACAAACAGATTATATGAATAAGAAAAGCATTTAGAATCATGCTTGTCACAGGAGCAACAGTGAAAACCTATGTTATTTTTGAAAAATTCAGTTAAGCCTTAATAAAGAATATGGGAATTCCATATTCCCCAAATTCTATTCACCCATAACATCTAAGAACTCATATCTTTTGCATTCTCTTCTGCAGTAGATCTTGAGTTCTTGACTTCCAATCTGGCTCCCCACTTCAAAATCTACATCTTGCTTAAAAAGCATCTTTTGTAAGCAATAAATATTCTCAGACTTGTGCAAGTGTAAATCCTTCATTAATTTTAAAGACTTCCATATTAAAATCCAAAAATCTTATCAGGGTTTTCATAGGTCTTATGAGCCTTCTTACATTATAGTTCAAATTCAGTCATTCTTCTCAAATGATTCCTGCTTGCAAGTAAGAAAGGAAGGCAAAACAAACATCAGGAATCTCAGTATTCTCATTTATTCCACAGGTGTTTGTTCAATAACTGCTCAAGTTTCAGGGGCTAAGAAAGCACACAGCAGGCAAAGACAGGGTCCTTTCTCACACAGGTAACCAATTGTATATTCACAAATGTGGACGGCAGAGTGGGATAGGATGCTGAGAGACCAAAGAAGACACCTGGGAATGGGATATGCGATATAACATTTATTGAGAAATGCTTTCTGGGAAGATCCAAGGATGATGGGCTGGACAGGTGCACCTTCAATTCATTCAGTGCCTCCAGCACTTCACCAGAAATAGCATATCCATTCCCTCATGTTTTTTTCCAGTGACAGCCTGCTGGACAAGCACTTCCCTCCTCTCAATTCTCTGATCCATGCCAGTTACCACAGGGAAAGGAGTTTATAAGCTAGGCTACAGAAATAGTGGCTTCACTAGCTTTGTGTCCCTGTGTGACCAGCATCCCAAGGAATTTGACATGCATGCAAGAAAGCAGCTTTCTACAGATAACCTTCACTTGACCTAATTTCCAGCATACATGAGAGTGTCAGTGTCCTTCAAGATAACATGTATCTGGACATTCTGGCCCAATCTAATACCCAATTCCCTCATTTTTCTTTCTTTCTTCATTTTTTTTTTTAACTAGAGGAAAGAAAGAATGAATTAATAAGAATGTTTAGGACAATGATATATCTAGATTTTTTAGAAGATGTTACTCATATTCCCTTGGTGCTTAGTAGATATAACTGGCAGTCTAAACAAGATTTCTGGAAAAGATGAGCTTTCCAGGTACTTGTGCTACTTGTCCGCCTGCACATTTTTCTTTTTGCTTCCCAATTGGAATGTGAATGTGAAACTGGACATGGACGGCCATCTCATGATCATGATATCACCATAAGGATGAGAGAAGTCATACATGTTCAGAAGACAGTCTGGGGCACAGATGAGGTCCATGTGCCCTACAGGAGCCCTGAACTTCCTGTTGCTGGAGTTTACAAGGAACAGATTCAAATCCCCAGCATCACTGGGAGAGCTCAGAGGCATCTCAAACTAAACCAAGTTGCAAAAGCAAATTTTGAACTGGCTCCACATTTGATTGTACTCCCTCAGTGCCCCCATGTCAATGTATATTACTTTATCAATAAATCCTTGGAGGTAGTGTTGAAGTATTTTCCTATTACTCCCCATATTTACTCAAAAACAAAATCTGTTATTATTATGCTAAATGTGTCATTTCTTAACTTAAGCTGACATTTTTCTCTCACCTCCACCAGAGAATCAGAGGGCAGACTGGCATGTTAGTCTAGATAAACATATGGGCATTTCCTTGATGGAAATGCATGCATCTGCTCCTACCTGTACTTCCACCACACACTCCTTCCCAGCTAACACAGGTACCCTTCATCCCACCCCACCTTCCATCTCTGTGCTGTTTAGTTATACAAGTTTCCATAGTAATCCCCAGGTATTTTCATGTCTTCAAATACACCACTGAAAACCTTTGGTGTGCTTTCACGAAAGCAATTTCTCTCTACCTTTCTGTGCTAATCTAAGCACGCCACACCTTGCCTGACTTGGAGCTTGCATCCCTGATGATTTCCTCTTCTTACCTAACTCTTTATTCTCCTAACTCCTCTTTCTCACATAAACCTATTTTGACCAATCCCCTCTCTTCCTCTAACTTCACCAATCACCCAGTTTGTCTTATCTCTTTCTGCCCTAGCAGTACTCGTAATGATTAGAGTTTAAATATTTACTTGAACATTTAATTACGTCTTCACTGAAACTAATATATCAGGGTGGCAAACTGTGTCTGTTTGCAGCTGTGTTAGTAGGGGTACTGCAGTACCTTATACAGAGAAATAGTATATATATATACATATATATATGTATATATATATATTGGCCAGGTGCAGTGGTGCATGCCTATGATCCTAGCAGCTCAGGAGGCTGAGGCAGGAGGATCACAAGTTCAAAGTAAGACTCAGTAAAAGCGAGGTGCTAAGCAACTTACTGAGATCCTGTCTCTAAATAAAATACAAAATAGGACTGGGGATATGACTCAATGATAGTTCCCCTGATTCAATTCCTGACAATTTGACAATTTCCCCCCAAAATAATATATATATATATATATATATATACATATATTTTAGTAAGCATTCATTGAATACATGAATTTTTCTAGAGGAATCCATGGTTCGATCACATATTTGAAAAATAGATTTTTGATTGAAAATAATAAGATAATTTTGTTTAATAAAAGTAGACTATGTTCTACCCTGACAATACATTGTTAATTTCTACACATACTATGTGGGAAGGTACCAAGATTTTAACCTACATTTACCTGGAATAAAGGCTACTGAAAAATAGCTAAGATAGTTCTGTGATGATCACATTGCTCCCAATTTGAGGTACTAACCAGGAGCCATGAACTCATATTCTAAAGTATATCATTCTAATGCAGCACAATTTAAAACCTAGACAAACCACTTCAAGAAGTGACCCACTATTCCATTAGGAAATAATCATTTTACTATACCCTAATAATTATAGTGACAAATACAATAAAATCAGCAATTAGTACCATATGTGTGCTATGTTATAGTTTATATAATATTTCATTTCCATTGTCTCATTTCCAAGCAGGATTTTTCAGATAATATTCTTTTGTTATGTTTCAAAACTTGTTTTAATTCCAATACTTCAAAATTTACAAAAAACACAAATTATTGTGTACATGTAAGTACATATGCAAACAACCACCACACAGACTCAAATCAAATAGATATCATCTCCTAATAGCCAGCAGAATATTAGCTTGGTATATGTTAAACTGTAAGAATATTGTTGTATTTGTCCTTGTTACAGTTTCTTGGACCAACCACCCCTCAACACACGAATGGAGATAACAGATAACATTGTTTTTTTTTATTTAATCTATGGCAAAACATGAAACAATGCTTGAACTTAGACTTTTGATTACCAAGGTTGATTGTTGCAATACACTTATTTTAACTGTCAGTTAAGTCAGTAAGTTAACTATTCTAACACAAATATTTAAGCACATAAACTTTTAATATAAAGTATTATTAACTGGAAAACAGAAATTAATTTTCCTCATGACAGAGGGATGCTGATGAGCATGAGCCCACGAATACACACCCATCATAATTCATAGCTACAAAACTGGAAGCCTAAAAAAGACAATGTCCTGGAATACTGCCTGAAAAAATTTACTTTCCCAAAGTGTCACCATCACCACGGGATACTACAGGTATTTGAAATTTCATATTTTGAGGGGAAGGAGCAATGCACTGCTCCACTTCCTTAATAAAGGAGATGGGGATATACTCAAGGGCAGCCTCTGACTCTTGGAGAATGTGACCCTCAAGTCGTTCTTCTGTTGGGTGAACCAGACCCTCAAATCCAATGCACAATTGTGTTACAATAGACCATAAGTCTCAGGGCCTGAACTTCTAGGAGAAAGAACTGTGTGCTTGAAGTTTAATGACTGGGGTTTGGATTCTTTTTAAGTGTTTGGGCAAAGAGTTGAAATTACAATTCATCACTCTTTCTCTCATTTACCATTTTATGTGGGTAAGTGGAGGATAGTGAACAATAGATTACACTACTTAGAGATGTAGGCTAAGCCCTTTTTGGGGGCAGCTGTGTCAATAAAGTACAAACATAACATCAGTTTCTCATTACACACATCATTCAGAGTCATACATTACTCAGGATAATGGGAAAAGGGGAGACTGGAGTCTAAAATGAGAAGAGAAATTGAAGTACAACTAGAGCAGGTAGCAGCTGAGCCACCAGCACCCAGCACAGTGAAGCGTTTAGTCAGTTCTCCTGGAAAACAACAGCTTCTATCTTTAATGACCCTGAATGTCACATCCCAGAAAGCTGAAGACCAGCTGGGGTGCAAGAATATTAGAAGCAAATTTTTCTTGCTATTCTCAGGTAATTGGAAATAAATAGACAACTGCTCCCACACATCACCCTGCAGATTGTGATTTAGTTCAAGAGTTTTGAAGGTGAATTTTTCTGTCTGTTTGCATTGACTTTGATGTGGATGTTTCAGAGTTGTTGTGATAGGATAGTCACTATGTGGGTATGTCATGGATGCAATCAGTGTTTTTTGAGGCTCAGACTGGGGAATAAAAAAAATCACCTATACATCCTTCTACTTCTGCCTGGTGGTTGCCAGGTATTTGTTAGTATTGGCTAATTTTGGTTTCAAAATGTTCATTCATTTAATCCTCGAACAGAGACCCTTAGCAAGGTTAGGGCTCAATCTGCCTTGCTCAATAGAGAAGTTGTCAAATATCTGAAATTGACTATTTTCTAACCCTAAACAGAATCCAATTTCCTTTGTCCTGAGAAGACTAAGAAAATATCGTTATTTATAAAAAATTCTTTTTTGATATATACACATGAAATATATAAACAATTATCCATTCTTATTGGAAGGGAGGATTTCTCCAAGTTCACATTTATCAAGAGTACTACAAAATGTAGTCCACTCAGGGATTATTTTTACCAGATCCATTATATAAATTTGGAAAAAATGCATTCTTGTTTGCAAAAACTAAGATTTTAATAGCTAGATTAAGAAAATGCTGCCAATGAATTAAATTTATATCTTATTCTCTAAGGAATTCCGTGGAATGTCTGTTCAAAATTTAAATTTTTGTTACACTTTCAGTTTTCAGTGTTTATTCATCTATGAATGTCTCTATATTAAGTGCACTTTCTCTTATTTGTTTGTCATTTGTTAATTTTCAATCTGTTTTATTTCTCTCATTTATAGCTTTAATTTCTCTTTTCCCCAAGGAATGTTTATTAGCACTCTAATATGAATTATAATGAATTAGTAAATATTCTGCATTCTTTTACCCATCTTCCAAAATGAGTATTGTCATAAATTACATGAAGTTTATGAATACGTATGAAAATAATTTGAAGAATTTTAAATGTGCCCTTAGAAAATATTCTTATGTCTCTATGTCTTTCTTTTTTCCCCAATTGCATTAATAACTGCTGAGACCTTACACCATGAAATAGAGAAATATAAGCCATTGTTCTTCATCTTCATGGCTTTTTTCTTTCTTCCTTTTTTGATACTTCAATTATAAATTTTAATTAGATATTTTAGTTGCTGTATTTTTGATTTTCAATAACATAATTAGTTATCAGTTTTAAAAAAATCTATTGACCCTCACCTATCAAAAGTAACACAGGAGTCAGCCAGTTTACCCAGACTCTGACCATCTGTTTATTTCCACATTTTCATGATTTGTATTAGATAAGATTTTGTTTCCTTGAACCCAGGGGCAAAACTGAGTTCAGTGGAGCTCAGAGCATAAATAATTTGTCCTTCATTAATTATAATAATGCAAAACTATGATTGAAAAACAAAGGTTAAAATTATTATATTTTTACTGAGAAATCACGAAGAGAATTGTCAGAAGCAAATACATATGAATATCTCAAAATCTAGATATATTAGGATTATCTAGAAACTGATTGTATATGTATATATCTGTCCCATAAATAGCAATATGAGAGGGAGTTTTTTGGTTCATGTGGTTGTGGAAACTAAGAAACCCCATGATAGTCCATCTGCAAATTGGAAACTCTGGGATGTTGGTAGTGTGTCTCAGTCTGTGCCAGAAAGAGGGAAGCTAATGGTATAACCCTTGGCCTGAGACCAAAGATCTGAGAATATGGTGGGAGGGAAAGGTGCTGGTGCCAGTCCTATATTCTAAAAGTTGGAGATACTGGAGTTGTGATGTCTAAATCAGGAGAAGAACATATCTGAGCAGGAGGGGAGAAATATCAATTCACTCTTCCTCTGCTTTTATTCCATCCAGTCCCCCAGCCAACAGGATAGTGCCCACTCACACTGAGGGTAGGTCTTCCCCACTCATTGCACCAAGTCACATGACAGTCACCTGTGGAAGTACTTTCACAGACACACCAGAAAAGATGCATACCAGTTTCATAAGTATTCCTTAATCCAGTCAACTCGACACTCCTCATTGAACATCACACTAGGGAAACTTTACATTGTCATTAACAGTAAAATCGACTTTGATAATACTTTTATCCTTCTGTTGTTATCTGTCTGTATACTATTCGATCACCTTTTCACATGACAATGATTTTGTAATATTTTCCATACCACAAGCAAAAATATGGATTCTGTTTCCTAGAATTGCCCATGCATTATTTTTATAGCTAGAAAAGTTTCTTACAACTTCATAATTTCCTATTGATTACAAACTTATAATTTGGTATGCAAATTTATGAGATACTTAGCAAGTTTTACATTACTTTTATCTGAATGTATTTCAGCACAAGTTTTCAGACCATTTAAAATTTTTCTTGTTTTCTGATTAAACTCTGTTTTAAATAAAAACAACTACTAACCCTTTTGTCACTTATCATTTGTTTGTTGCATTGGAAGCTGTTTCCCATTGATTTTATCTGGTGCCCCCAGACATAGGGACCTGGTGTCACCATGGACAGTAAGATTCATTCTGAGGTGACTGCCCACAGAAACCTATTCACGGCTGTGTCACTGATAATTAATTCTGTACATGGAAGATATTTCCACTTCATATAATCCCTTTCAAAACTGTTAAAAATGAATATCATGTATTTTTCATTATGTATGCTTTTTATTGAACATATTTGTGATGTGAGAAACCATGCATTTTTTATTTGTTGTTGATAGAATGTGTGATAATTATGGGGATCTTCCAGGAAGTAGCATCTAATTCCCTCCCACTCAAACCTGTTTCCTTTTGCCACCCACATGCTTCTTAATCCTTCACACTGTCATAGGAACTGTGGGTTTACTAGCTTGAGATTGTAACTTGACCCTGCCTAGAGTGAGAGGTAGGAAATCAACATTTCCACCACAGTCTGGGGGAAATGAGTAATGTGACATGAATATATCACATTAAACTTCATCTTAAAATGTACCCAAGTCATTTTCTCTTTAATTCATTCCCAAAGAGTGTGGCTTTTCCAACCAAAGCAGAAAGAAGCCAGAATTGAAACTGAAGTAGAAGTGAAGTGCTATTAGTGGTTAAAGTATGCTTTGCTTACAGACTTTAAAATACATGAACCTGAGAAGACAGTATTAGGAATTCCTGGCCCTTAAAAACTCATACCAGCCACCTTGGAAAGTGCATGTGTGGTGACAGATGCTGAATGTAATGTTCACTGGGTTTACACGAATGCTTATTCTCTGTGTTTCTCTTAACATGAATTCTGTGTTCATCACATGACCTTTGACTAATTTCCCATTTGTCTCTTTGTTGGTAGAACACAATTTTTTAGTTTTTCTTTCTAGTGAGACTTAATTACCTAAACTCTCATTGATCAAAAATATTTATCCATTTACTTTGAACATACATGAGAGCTATGGCTGAAGAGAAAATATGAACAATGTACACAGTTGTTCACTCTCTTAATTTGAATGCATCTTTGGAGAGTTTTGAAGCCAATCTACTTTTTCTCCCATTTCAATGGGTATGACTTTCTAAAAACTTTGGTTTATATGACACTGGAGTTCTGTCTTTACCTTTGGAGTCCTGTAATATTATCAGAATATTTCTCCATGGTAATATACATCAGTTTTTCTTTTCATGGGAAATAAATTTCCCTATCAATTTGTATATTTTAGACTTCTTTTTTTTTAATCAGGAAATTTTCTTAAACTACATCTTTTTTTTCTGTGTCTCAGTTGGTTATCATTCTACTCTGACATTAATTATCCACACATTCTCTTTTTTTGCCTGTTTTTCATATCTGTCATTATATCAATAATTTTTAATTCTGCATTTTAAATTTAAATTTATTCCTTTTTTAGGATTATTTTTATATCACTATGGTTTCAAAAGGGATTATTCTTTTCTGTTGTAGTTTTAACTCTTCATTTCATTCATTTCTTCCATATCTTTGCTGTTAACGTCTATATTGTTTTAGTGTTTCTCCCTTTAAACCATTTATCTTTCCTTTGACAATTGTTTATAGTTCAAAGGGCATTATATTTGCTAAAATTTTTGCACTGTTTTATAGTGTTTTTTCACAAATTCATCTGTATAAATGCTTTTAGTCTTTATTCTTAACTGTTTTCAATGGATTGAATTTTTTTCTTCTACTTTTATTTGTTCTAATTAGTTATACATGACAGTAGAATGCATTTTGATAAATCATACATAAATGGAGTTTGACTTTTCATTCTTCTGTTTATATGTGTTGTAGAATCACTAGATTTCATTCTTATTCTGAAGTCACAGAAATGATGTGTATATTACCAATTCCTATGCACATCTGTGTTAGTCAACCTTTTGTATCAGATGTCCAGTGCATTGTAGATCAACTCCATTGCTCTGGGCCCAACGTGAGGTGGTGAGGCAGAACATCAGGGCAGAAGGGTGTAGTGAAGGGGAGCTTCTCTGCTCAAGGCAGGCAAGAAACATAGTGGGAAGGGGAAAAGGGCTTTCAGGGCATGCCTCCAGTCACCTACCTCCCACAGTCATGCCCCATTTGCCTACAGTTACCACCTAGTTAGTCCATTCAAATTAGAATGGACTGAGTAGATCACACTTGACTAATGTACTCACTTTACTGCTGAATATTCTTGCCTTAACATAGGATTTTGGGGAGAAACCTCATACCCAAACCATAACAACATCTATGTGAAAGCTGGAAAGAGAATGAAACCTACAAAGACCGACAAAGGGGGAGAGAGAGAGAGAGAGAGAGAGAGAGAGAGAGAGAGAGAGAGAAGAGTGAGAGAGAATGAGAGAGAGGGTCAATTTATCACTTTTCCCCAATACCAAAGCAGGATAGCTGTTAGGGCAGCTCACAAGGCCAAGCCTCTCTTTTGCCATCATACAATGTCGGGCAAAGCTTTTCAAAGTATCACATCAGTACCTGATGCCTTTTTCTAACACTGCATAATGTCAAGTAGTATGAACCTACCAGTTAACATTAGTAAAGATGTTGACTACTAAGAAAACCTCTTATTTCAATTATAGAACTTTAATTCCAGTTACCATGGTGCCACTTTTAGAGAGAATGCTCTGTTCATCTGAGGCACAGACACAGGCATCTTCTCAAGACTCCTTTCTCCACCCTGTATACCCATTCCCTATGATAGCCACTCATCCCACATCGTGATTTGTATTTACAACTCACTCCTTCATAAACTGCAATGACAAATTCTTTGTTCTTCTTGACGTTTTTGTTTGATTGGAGGAGTGCCAATGTATTCTTTCTGTGCCACTATAAAAATACAATTTTAAATAAAATTTTTAAAAACCTAGCCTAAATGCTACTCTGAAAAAAAAATAGGTAAATCCATGTTTTTTTCTTTATTCATTTTTGAAGGAAGAGAGATAATCATTCCATTTTCTTTCTTACTTTGTAATAGTAAATAAGAAAATATTGCAATGTTTTAGGGGTTTTTTAATTGCTATATGTCTAAAATAACTTAGAATGCCTATTTATCTTGTATTATTTCACTTGCTATTTTCAGATTTATAGTTCCATCAAAATCTTTTTAAGGAAACCAAATATCTACACTAAGTACATTAAAAATGCCAAGTTCTATTTTAGTCGAATGGGAAGAAAGGAGTATTTTTTCATTTCATTTTAAAATAATGAGTTAAAAGACTCTCTGCATGAATACCCATATTTATAGCAGCAAAATTTATAATAGCAAAACTATGGAACCAGCCTAGGTGTCCAACAATGGATGAATGGATAAAGAAACTGTTTTATATGCACAATTGAGTTTGGTATATACACACAAATGAAATTATGTTATTTGCAGGGAAATTGATAGGACTAGAGACCATCAAGTTAAGTTAAATAAGTCAAACTGACAAGGTCAAGTGTCATGTTCTCTCTCATATGTGGAACCTAAAGAGGAAAGAAAAGGTGGGAATGGCTTTCACGAAAATCAAGGGAAGATCACTAGAGGAAAAAGACCAAAGTGTGGGAGGTTGGGAGGGAGGGGAAAGATGCTGGAGAATGATATAGGCCAAATTATATTGTTACATTATGTGCATGTACAAAAAAAGTTCATCATTAATTATAAGTGTAATGCACCATTTAAAAATATGGGGAAAAAAGATTCTCAGAACTGCTATGTATAAAATCAATGTCATCTTTGCTGAATATGAATGATGGACATACCAAGTATAAATGAAACAAATCTAGTATTCAATTTGAAAATAAATGGGTTAATGTGCGGTTAAAAAATATGTGATTAAATGTGAGATATATACTGATTTAAGTGAGATTTAATTACTTAAAATGGAGTTTGATATATGGGATTTAGCTTTTATGGGCACAATGACTTAAACAAAGAGTTAAAAAATATCTGTTATATAAACTAGTTTCTTCTCAATTAGTACAGCCAATTCAGTGTCTATTATTACCTATTTTTTCTTAAAGGTAGGAGTAATGTAACATGGTGGAATAAGAGTTTCTACTATCATCTCTCACCATATACCAATTTTGACAACCACACATTGAAGATAGTACCTTTGTGAAGTCTGGGAATCAAGCAGAGGAGTTTTAACATACTTTTGGAACAAAAAAATCCCAAGAATAGACACACTGAAGTGGGTAAACAGAATAGTTTCACTTTACATTGTTTACCTATTCCCCAAAAGAGCACAGTTCTATGCCAAGAGAACTTCTTGACCCAGAATTTCTACCATAAGAGAAAGTAAGAGCATTAATGGTAAGTGAGCATCCAGCTTCCCATGTTATGCAGGATACTTCCTAAAAGATCCATTTCTTTCTTTCTCCAGACAGAATATTGAGAGCTGAGTGTCTGGTAGCACATGAAACAAGAAAGCAAAGAGTGGATTCACAGAACCAGCATAAAGAACACAACAAAGGGCTGCATATCCTACTAGGTAAATCCTGGATGGCATCATGAAACCTTAACATGAGATGGTTGGATGACCTTGCTTGCAGACCCCCAACTGGTGCACTGGCACCCCCTGTGTGCTGTATATTGCTCTCCGTCCACAACATATGCATGGTCAGCCTCCCAACCCCCAATGCCAATCCCCAAATGTTAAGTTTAATCCTTTGCAGATGGCTCATGGGTATATACAGTCAGTCATCTCAACTCTGGAGGATTAAGAAAATTAATGTCAAGGTTTTTCTCTAGGTAAAACATATGTAAGAGTCTTGGAACCTGGTTTGTTTGTAGGATATAAAAAGCCTAGGAATCCCCCACCAAGGAGGTAGCACTAGTTTGGGAGTAGGGAGGGGATATCCAGCCACAGAATCTCTAGTCATGTTGACTGGTGAAGCTGCTACCCAACTACTGCCCGTCAGTAAAGTCTGATTGAGGTAACTGTCTTCAAATGTGAAGATAGAAACATAAGATTTCAAAGAACACACAAACACACACACACCCACACACACGCACACATACACAGCAAAAAAAGGAAGAAGAAAAAGAAAAGAGAAAGGAAGAAAATATAACACAATCAAAAAAATTCCAAATAGCCAATTTGCAATGAAATTGAAAATCACCAAATTGTTGACAAAAATTAAAATAATTGTTATAAAGAAGTTGAGAGTTATAAAACAATTAAGGTTAAAACCCCATTGAAATAAAAACATAAGTGAACAAAAAAGAAAAAGAGAGAAAAATCATAAAAAACAGAACCAAACAAATTTTGAAACTGAAGAACTCAATGAGTGAAATGAAAAATATAATAGAAATTTTGAACAATTCCTTTTTTCAGTCAGAAGAAAGAATGTGTGAAATTGAAAACAAGTTACTTGACATTATCCAGTTACTGAAGAAAAGAAAAGTAAGATAAAAAAGGGTAAAAAAGTGTATAGAATTTATGGAACAACATCAAGAGAAATAACATAAAAATTATCAATATTACAGAGGAGAAGAAAGAGCAAAACTTAGAAATTTTATGTAAAGAAATTATAAAAGAAAACTTTACAACATTTAGGTACCAAAGGCTCAAAAATCCTCAAACATTTTCAAACCAAAGAGGATTTTATTGAGAAGCATAATCAAATTATTATATATCAAAGACTAATAGAATTTTGAAACAGCAAGCGGAAAACAACCCATCTCACACAAAGAAAACTTTGATTAACACCAATTGCTTTCTCAGAAGAAATCGGTCAGGTTAAGAGAGAATGTAATAATATATTAAAATTGCTAAAATGGAAAAAAATTAAGACAAACTAATGAACAAGCCTGCACACAAAACAGTTACCAATCACATGAATTTTACGTGGCAAAGAAGTCCTTCAGAAACAAAGCACAGATAAAAACTTTGTCAGACAAATGAAAGTTGATGGTTTTCATTAGTAGACTTGCCCTATGAGAAATTGCTAAAGGAAGTTGATCAGACTGAGATGAAAGTACTCTAACTAATAACACAAGGAAAAATGAAAGCACACAACTCACTGGTAAAGATAAATGTAATGGTAATGCAAAATAACTAAAGTTACACTACTTAATAGTGTAATAGAGACATAATATAAAAATATATTGTGACATATTATGAAAATATATTATGACATCTGCAACAAGGTATGGGAGAAGGCAGTGAAAATGTAGAGTAATTGAAGTTGCTATCACAATAAAACATGGTTATAACTGTAATGCATTTCATATAAACTCATGATAAATAAGAGTAAAGTAAAAATGTAGATAAAAAGAGGAGAAATTAATCAAAATATATCACTAGAAATAGTATCAAATCAAATAGAAAGACAATGAAAGGAATAAAGAAACAATCAGGAAATAATTGACTTTATGATATTAATAAGTCCTAACATGTAATTATTTTAAATGTAAACACACTAAGTTCTCAAATGAAAAGGTATAGAGATAGAGGACATGAATAAATCAGAAAAAACTGAACCCCAATTATAAACTGTCTACAATAAACTGACTTTAAGGAAACAAAGCTGAAAGTGATGGAATGAAAATAAATATTCCATGAAAAGGGAAACCACAAGCAAACAGGGTAGCTAAACTAATATCAGGCAAAATAAACTAAGTAGAAGACTGTATCTAGGGAAAAATTCATTTTATTGTGACACAGAGTCAATAAATCAAGGAGAAATAACAATTGTAAGCATATGGAAACTCAATGTTCAATATAGAGCAATAAAAGAACAGAGCAGTAACAGATAATAAAGGTAGTAAACTTCAGTATCTCATTTTGTAATGGGCAGATCATCCAAAGAGAAAATCAGTAAGAAAAACATTGTAGTTGAACTACATCAAATAGATTTAACAGAAAACTCAGAACAGTCCACCCAGCAGGTTCACAGCACACATTCTTAATGTAGTTGGGCGTGGTGGCGCAAGCCTGTAATCCCAGTAACTCGGGAGGCTGAGGCAGGAGGATTGCGAGTTCAAAGCCAGCCTCAGCAACTTAGCGAGGCCCTAAGCAACTCAGTGAGACCCTGTCTCTAAATAAAATATAAAATAGGGCTGGGGATGTGGCTCAGTGGCCGAGTGTCCCTGAGGTCAATCCCCAGTTCCAAAAAAAGAAAAAAAAGAATATAGTGACCATGCTCCAGAAAAGATACGCCATTCCACAAATGAATCATGACAAATTGAACAAAAGTTTTCCAACCACAATTTTATGAAAATAGAAATAAATAACAACAGGAAACCTGGAAAATTCACATATACATGGAAGTTAAATAACTCACTCCACAACCAATGGGTCTAAGAAAAAAGACTCAAGAACTAGAAACACCATATGGTTATACTTACGGGATGTGGTAAAAAAGACATTTGTAGTAATGAACACTTGCATGAAGAAAGATGTAGAAATCTCAAATAAGCAATCTAACTTTATATCACAAAGAACTTCAAATAGAATACACTAAGACAAAAGTTGACATAACAAATAAAAAATCCCCCAAATCTAATGAGGAATAAATTGAACAGTATCTACTATAGAAATAAAAAAATCAATGAAACTAAGAAGTATTTGTTTAAATATTTAAACAAAATTAGGAAACCTTTAGGTCACTAAGAAAGAAAGAAGACTCAAGTAATTTAAGTGAAAATAATTCCATTAAATAAAAGAGGAAGATGGAACAAAGGCACACTCCTATAACCACAGAGATTCTTGAGGCTGAGGCAGGAGGATCCCAGATTCAAAGTCAGCATTAGCAGCTTAGAGAGACCCTGTTTCAAAGGACTGGGGATGAAATTCAGTGGTAAAGTGCTCCTGAGGTCAATCCCCAGTGCCAAATTAATTAGTTATTTATAATAAATAAATTAAAATGTTGTGACATTATAACTGATAACAAAAATACAAAGACTTATAAGAGATATTTATGACCAATTATATACCAATATAATTGGACAACATAGCAGAAATGAATTTATAAATTCCTAGGCATATGAATGTACCAGACCGAATTATGAAGCTTTAAAAAATCTAAACAGACAATAATAGATAATAAGATTTTATCAGCAATATAAAATTCATCACCAAGAACAACCAAAAAACTCTCCAAATCTGATGTCATCATTGGAAAATTCTACAAATACATTCAAGGAAGTATTAAAACCAATCCTTCTTAAATTCATTCAACATATCAAAGAAGTAGAATACTTCAAAACAAAACCACTTAATAAGGAGAACATAACCAGTATAACATATCCAGCAAAGGAAAATAAGAGAAAAAAAATATTCAGGGCACCACCCTAATGTACAAATGCGTAAAAATCACCAACCAAGCATTAGCCAATGAATTCAACATCACATTGAAGTGATTAAGTGAAATTCATCTCCAAATGCAAGACTGTTTCAGTCTATGCAAATAAATAAATATGATTCAGCATATTAACCTTGAATAAATTAAAGTCATATAATCATCTAATCTATGTAGAAAAAACATTTGACCAAATTCAAAATCTGTTCATGATAAAGTCTCAACAGATTGGGTATAGAAGGAATATACCTCTGTTTAATAAATGGCAAATAGGCAAACCCACAGCAACTTTCTACTCAGTGGTGAAAAGCTAAAAATCTTTCCTTTGATATTAGGAAGAAAAAGATTCCCAGTCTCACTACCACTCCTTAGCATGGTACTAGAAGTCTTAGCTAAAGCAATCAGCAAGAAAAAAAGAAAAAAGGGATCTAAATAATAAAGAAAGAAATGAATTGTCTCCCTTTTTTTATAACATAGTATTGTAGAATACTCTAAAGACCACTTCATAAAAACTGTTTGGACTAACAAATAAATCCAGTAAAATTACAGGATAAGAGAAGACAATATAAACATTAGTGGTGATTTCATACAGTCACCATGAACTAACTGCAAAAGACATTAAGAGAATAATCCCATTTAAAATAGTATCAAAAATATTAAAGTATTTAGAAGTAAATTTAACCAGGGAGATGAAAAACCTGTAAGTGTAAAACTAAAACAAAAATCTATGAAAGGAAGATAATTCTAATGCAAAATGTAGGGGGAGTGTGCCTTGATATTGGTACTGGCAATTCCTTTTGGATATAGAAACAAATTCTCAGCAAACAGAAGTAAAAATAAGTAAGTGCAACTATTGTAAACTATAAGTTTCCACACAGCAAAGGATGCAATCATTAAATTATAAAAAGCAACATATGAGATGCAAAAATCATTTGCAAACCCTGTATTGGATAAGGGTTAAGATTAAAAATATAGAATGAACTCTGGATCTGGTTGTACAGCTCAGGTTTATCTTGTGAAGAGTCCCAGTTTCAATCCCCAGCACAAACATACACAAACACACACAACTCATGCAACCAAACTCAATAGTGAAAATCTAAAAGAAAAAAAAAAAGAAAGAAAGAAAAGAAAGAAAAAACACGATTAAAAATATTGGCAAATAACCTCAATAGGCATCTTTCCAAATAAAACAAAAAGGGCCAACAGGTACATGAAAAGTTTGTCAGATTCACTTATCAATAGAAAAATGTAAATCAAAACCACAATAAGTTATCATCTCACAACTCCTAGGAAGACTATTACCAAAAGGTCAAAAGATAACTTGTGCTCTTAAGGATGTAGTGTGATGGAAAATCCAGACTCTATTATAAAATGAAATTATAAGAATATCATGATGAAGAACCAAGGCCTGGGGAAAGGGTTAATACACCTCCCCTTCTATCAGTCTCTTTCTTCAGGAAACCTCATTAATCATGGGTCCCTACCTATTAGATTGTAAATAACTGTCTCTAAAAGTCTACTCCCTATTGAAATGTTAACACCCCTCTGCTGGGCTTTCAAGGCCAGAGATTCAGCAGATGCCTGTGAAGAGTCATGTCTTTTTATACTTTGTAACTTTCTGAATTTTATTGGAATGTAGCTACATCACTTAATTGCTATGCCAATTAACTGCTGACTAAACTATAACCTTGTAGACTTAGTTCATAGAAATACAGCTCTTAGGGAGGTAAACTTACGTCATCTTGAGTTACTTCTATCTGAGGTAAAGGTCACTACATGATAACACTCACAGTGTTTTACTGTCTTTGCTCTTCATCTGTGAACTACATATCATAAAACTCATGTGCATGGTCTTTAGTCACATAGGCCAAGAATTCAAACCCACCAATGATATGATGGTTAAGAAATTATATCAAATTTCCTACAAAAGTCCCGTGTAACCTCAGTTCTCAGTTTGGGGCCCAGAATTTCAGAGCGTTACCTCATCTGGGTCTGCCCCATCAGTGGAAATAAGCTTTAGAGTTCTCCAACCCTAAAATGGTGCTTGGTCTCTTGCTGAGCATGATTTCCATAATTGTAGGAAACCCCAAACACCCATACACCACTGTTGGTGGCAATGTAAATTAATGCAGCCATTATTTTTAAAAGTATGAGGGGTTCCTTTAAGAGTTAAAAATAAACCTCCCATGTGATCCAGCAATCTAGCTTGTGGTCATAGATCCAGTGGAAATGAAATATTGAAATGTTGTCTGCACTCTCATGTCATTGCAGCTTTAGTCACAATAACCAGGATATGGAAACAATGGAGGCATCCATGAACAGATTGTTGGATAAAGAAAATATGATATCTGATCTATATCTAGCTCTAAATCTATTTATCTAGCTATCAAAATGAAATATTATTCAGTCTCCAAATAAGAGGACATCCTGCCATTTGCGATAGTATGGATGAATGTGGAGAAAATTATGCAAAGTAAAATAAGCTAGACAAAGAGACAAAAAATCCTCAATGATATCAGTTATATGTTAAATCTAAAAATGTTGACCTTGTAAAAACAGTAGAATAATGAATGGGTATTGACTGGCAGAGAGTGAGGAAATGGGGAAATGTTGGTCCTAGAGTATAAATTTTCAGTTAGAAAATGAGTGCATTTGGAGATGGAATATAGTATGATGACTATAGTCAGTGATAATTTATTTTATATTTGAAATTTATTGCAGGTAGATCTTAAATGTTCTTAACATAGAAGTATACACAGGCCAACCAGGGGTCATTGTGAGATGACCCATGTGATAATCATTGTGAGTCTATTTATTGTTTCAGAATGCATGTATATAATAAACCATAATGTTGTATAGTATAAACAGACACATTTTGTGACAATAGTACTTCACTAAATCTGGAGGAAAAAGAAAATGGATATTTGAAAATATTTCTTTTTTATTATTTAATTGTTGGAAATTACATGAGTTGTCACCATCCATTAAAGAAATCTATATCTGTACATGTAAAAACAAAAATTCCCAAAACTGAGAAACAGAAGTTCCTCACTACTCAAAAAATCTTTCAGAAACTGTCAATAGTTTATAAATCTATTTGTAGAAAATGTAATATATTGTAATTTGAAGGAATTATTTATTTTTAATAAGTAATATATAAAATTTCTGATGAAATTAAAACAAAAAAAATGAATTTTTGTGATAGCCCAACCCAGAAACATCTTAAATCATGTTTTTAAAACAGATTCCATACAGTTTTATTTCTTTAGATAATTTAACATGGTATGGATCTTCTTGGAGTGGATGTGTGCTACTTCATACAAGTCTTCTTAAACATGCAAGTGGTTAAGATTTAAATTACAGTATGTGAAGATCAGGTCCCTGGTGACATAATTTTAACATGTCCCAAAGTTTGTGGGACTATGAAATAAAGTTGTTTTCCTAGTTAAAAAATAAACTCATATCCAGGCAGATACATTCATGAGTTAAACATGTACTCTCAAATTGTAATCATCCCTTGGTATGGATAAAAGTGGACAGTTACCAACATCTGCTGATGTTCAAGTCTCTTATATGAAATAGTGTGAAATTTTCATATAACCTACACATATTTATAATATACTTTCAATCCACCTATATAATATTTAACATCTAATATGATATAAATGCTATGTAAATAATTGTTTTACTGTATTGTTTAGGGAATAATAAGAAAAAAAGACTTCACTTGTTTCCTATAGAGCCATTTTTTTTCCAAAAAATTTTTCATTGGTAGTTGTTTGAATGTGGAATCCACGTATATGTAGGGTGCCCGCACAGAGAATCTGATCCAATGAACTGTTTACATACATAAGCAAAACATGCCATCCTGGGCTTTCTACATTTCTCTAGGCTAGAAGAGTGGAAAGAAAAGGAGCAAATTGAGCTGGATTTCTAAGCCAATTGTACTACAAGCTGGGTTATAAATCAGCCTTGATTTAAAAAGTACTTTGAAAGGAAACGTAATGATTGATTAGTTTTATATTCACTCTAGCTATTATTATCTGTTGTTGTTAGAATGGAAGAAACTGAACAAAGCTGTCATCATCATGGTAATGCCTGGCAGATGGGTACTGAGAATTAGTCCCACTTGTAATATGCAAAGTATGAAAAAGCTAATAATTAATTCTTCCATCTGATCCCATATTCTCAAGTCAATATCATTTCAGAATCATGTTTCCATCAGCATTATAACTATAACTCATTAGACCTTGGGGATTCTTCCCATTCCTCTCAAGTTGAGATTTTGTGTCATGCAAAGTTACCCTCTCTTTTATCATGTAGTTTGTTTTTAATGTTATGTTATATATTGGTATTTTGTTCTGGAAACTTTCTTTTAAATGCAATTTATTATCTTCCTTCTTGAGTTTCAGTGTTTCTAGAAAATGATTCTTCTTGGTTCCAACATGCACACACAGATTTCCTTCCTCAGAAAGAGCCTCTGTGGTTCATGTCCTTAGTGTATGTTTCGTGCTTCTGGTGAACAAGAGACAGAGAAAGTAGTGACTAATATCAGAATCATGAGTGAAGATATGTTTTATTCATAAACTTTGCACCTCCAGTGAAATTAAAAGCAAAGTAAAGGGTCGAAGCTGTGAACCCTTTTTCCTAGAGCCTGTAAACCAATAAAGGCTTTATATTAGCTATCGATATCTATCTCTGAGTTGCCTTAATAACATCTTATTCCCTGTTTTCACCAGCCATCAATAATATTTCTGCCTGCCCGCTCAGGCCCCTATCTCTGCGTGCAATTGCATTATAAGGGTCTATAAGCCCAATTTGCTTCACATTCTTATTTTTGGAAAAGACTCGCTGGCTTTTGTAATGAGAGCAGCTGCCAAGAAGGCTTGACAGAATTTGTGGCCCATCTGGCTTATAATCTTCACTCAATATCGCAGAGGCCTAAACTCTGAGACCTGCTGATAAGCCCCGGCATCCAGGCAAGCGATGGCAGCCTTCTCTGTGATTTCTCATTAAGGGCAGGGACATCTCTCTGGGAATCTCTCATATCCTGGATATCACATAATTCCTTTTTTCATTTTCTAATAAGTACAAGAAAGTTGTATTTTTTTAACTATAATATCTTCTTGTACCCAGATATCAGTGCATAGCTACATTTGAAAAATTTTGACACTTGAGTCTTTGAGTTTCCTAAACTATTTTTTCTTGTTTAAAAAGAAAAGAACATTCCATTACATAAATTAGAATTTATTAAAAGCTAAGTTGTAGAACAACCATAACCATGTTCATTTTCAGAGATGATTCTGTTTTCTACTGTGTATTCATATGCATATTTTCCATCCTTGTGCTCTCAGTGGCTCCAGTAGTTTATGGCAAGGAGGAATAGAATCAATAGCATAGCCACTGACTTAGCCAGCATTGATTGGCCTCTTTTCTTGGTGATTGAACAAAAGAGGAAAAAGATAAAGAGGAGTTCTACTGGGGAGGCTGCATTGAAAGTATCATCCTCCTCCCCTAACTTGCTTATTGAGGAAGCATTTTAGAAGTAATGTGAAGTTCTTTTCAATCCTCTCTATCCTGCATGCTATTTTCCCCTGATCTCTTATAGTGTGTTTATTGTCCTTTGTGATGCACTACTAAGTATGTCAGAAGAAAAAGGAGATATACTCCCTGTACCCAGGAGTTTACAACTAGTGGGCCTGAATTTATTGGCTTCTAAACTACTGTTGGGAAAACTGTTATCTCCTCTAGGAGGGCTGTAGAAAGGGATGCTATACTTTGGTAGTTCTGTGTCTACCAATGCAATTTAGTTTGGTACAACAGCAAGCCTTTATTTATTAGGCTATTTATCTTTTCCCCCTTGTAGAAATTGCTTTTGCTATATTTCCATTTTATATGCATTTTTTGATAAACTTGAGATGGTAGTGACAATATTCTGAACAGAAAAGCTCCCATGGGAAGAATCTGAGTAATAACTCATCATAAGAGAATCTGGGCAAGGAACAGGACTGGTTGATTGTAGAGGAGAAGACTAGATCATTGTGGGAGTTAAGACAGGTACCTCAGTTTTTTTTTTCCTATCAATTATTCAAAAACATGGATTAAGCACAGATTCTACATCAGGTGCTTTAAATACCCTTAAGTAACAAAGGTTTGCATGAGTTAGAAAAACAATAATATATATTGCCAAAAGAAAGTCTTTGCTGTGGAGGTGAAGTGGATTATCTAGCCTTAATTCTTGTGGATACGAAGATATTGGACAAAAAATAAAACAAAATACACCCTGAAAACATATATAAGACATTCAGACTGAGAGGGACTGAAGGGCCCATCTAGTGATAGTGTCCTCTGACCCAGTTATGGATACATAGACATCAGAGGATCTCTGTATGGATAGCCAGAAACAACTGGGAAAAACCAAAGATTCCATCACCTTGGCAATGGAACCAAATAACACATACTACCTTGCTCAATATTTTAATACAGTTAGGCTTGGGGAAGACCTGATTATTAAGAGCCAAAGCTCACAGAGGCTTCAATCAGGTGTTAGTATAACCTAGGACCAGGAAACCTTGTCATTAACAACCAGTTTCTAGATTTTTGTGTAATTTTGATTTTATTTCCCCCTTAAAATTACATGTTTTACATAACTTCTAGAAATATGAACTTTTCTTGGTTGAGTTGAAAGCAAGAGGAATGATATTCAATACTGTGCCATAAGAATTAAAGCTATATTGTTGGTTAACATCACTCTTGGGCCAATCCCTCACCCTTCCTAGTATCCATATATTCTCCAAGACCTGGCTCATGTACCATTTTTTTGATTTACTGCTCCAAATCAGTAAATATTCTCCTATTTGTGTGGAAATGACTTCTTTTTTCTGCATCACTCCTAATTCTGTCACTTGAAAACAAAATATTATTAAAATTTTCTGTCATTTGAAAAATATGTTATTAGGTCCCCCATCCCCAATGTATGACCTTCACTTTCCCAATTAGACTCTCTCCTACAGTTAATAACTTAGTGCTTTTCACTTAGATGCCCTGGAATCAGTTGCAAAGTCACTGGCTAGATTATCTAATATGTAACAAACACAGACAGTAGAATTTTTAGAGCTCTACACTTAATAACTGCAGTGTCCAACCTCAGAATCCTCAGTCTTCTATAAGAGAACAGATTTCTCATGATAACTACCTCCAGGGTTGTGCTTAGCCTAACACAGAAGTGTTTATAAATAGGCTGTGCAAATGATAAGTTTGTGAGGCATCCTTAGGCTTCAGGAACAACTTCTACTACACTCCTAGAATGCTTCACCACTTTCTGAAATGGACATACATCACGTGGAAACTTCTAAACAAAAATAAAATACAAAAATTCTAAATAAGGGTATATATGAGGAAACACTTCTTCTGCCCTGTGAACAAGTAGAGCCCAACAGTATTGGCTGCTCAACTTCATGCTTAAGCATTAATTTCACACTGTATTTCTCCAAAATTGAAGATAGTTAATTGACTTTTTATGACTCATCTTGAAACTTTTTTTCTGCTTCATGCCTCATGGGGTGGGAAAACTGTCATTAGTGGAGCTCTAAAGTTTATCTGTGGGGAGGTAACAAAGTCAGTCAAAACAGGATCCAGATTAGATCCTATCTATGATTTATAATGTTTTATGCTCTTTTTTTTATTTTTACAAATGACACTTCGATTCATTGCACACAAATGAGGTACAACTTTTCGTTTCTATGGTTGTACACGATGTAGATTCACACCATTTGTGTAATCATACATGTACGTAGGGTAATATTCCATCATCTTTCATACCCCCACCCCCTCCCCAACTCATTTCCCTGTACATAATCCTAAGTTTCTCCATTCTTCTCTGCCTCCCCAGCCCCACTCTTCCATTATGTATCATCATCCACTTATCAGGGAAAACATTCCTCCTTTGGGGGGTTTTTGGGGGATTGGCTTATTTAACTTGGCATGATATTCTCCAATTTCATCCATTTGCCTGCAAATGCCATGATTTTATTCTTCTTTATGGCCAAATAATATTCCATTATATATATATATATGTATATATATACATATATATATATATATATCACAGTTTCTTTATCTATTCATCTGTTGAAGGGTATCTACAGGTGAACCAATGGTACAGAATAGAAGACACAGAGACAAACCACACAAATGTGGTTACCTCATACTAGACAAAGGCACCAAAAACATACAATGGAGAAAAGATAGCCTGTTAACCAATGGTGCTGGGAAAACTGGAAATCATATGTAGTGAAATGAAATTAAACCTCTATTTCTCACCCTGCACAAAACTCAACTGAAAATGGATGAAGGACCTAGGAATTAGACTGGAGACTCTGCATCAAATAGAAGAAAAGTAGGTCTGAATCTTCATCTTGTTGGCTTAAAACCCAACTTCCTTAACAGGACTCCAAAAGCACAAGAAATGAAAGCAAGTATCAATAAATGGAATGGATTTAAACTAAAAAGCTTTTTCTCAGCAAAGGATACAATCAATAATGTGAAGAGAGAACATACAAAGTGGGAGAACATCTTTTTCACATGCATTTCAGATAGAGCACTAATCTCCAAATTTATAAAGAACTTAAAAAACTTTACACCAAAAATACAAAGTACCCAAATCAACAAATGAGCGAAGGAACTTGTCAGACAGTTTACAGAAGATATACAGGCAATTAACAAATACGTGAGAAAGTGTTCATCATCTTTAGTAATTGGAGAAATACAAATCAAAACCACCCTAAGATTTCATCTCACTCCAATTAGAATGTCTATTATTAAGAACACAAGCAATAATAGGTGTTGGAGTGGATGTGGGGAAAAAGGCACACTTGTACATTGCTGGTAGAGTTGCAAGTTGGTGTAGCCACTCTGGAAAGCAGTATGGA
The DNA here is from genome assembly GCA_020662805.1 of Glaucomys volans. Classification (NCBI taxonomy): domain Eukaryota; kingdom Metazoa; phylum Chordata; class Mammalia; order Rodentia; family Sciuridae; genus Glaucomys; species Glaucomys volans. The sequence goes on from JAJEJO010004426.1 coordinate 431,369, forward strand.
GATTCCTCAGAAAACTTGGAATGGACCCACCTTTTGACCCAGTTATCCCACTCCTTGGTTTATACCCAAAGGACTTAAAATCAGCATACTACAGTAACACAGCCACATCAGTGTTTATAGTAGCTCTATGCTCATTGTAAACAGACAATTATTACCATGAAAAGGGTTTCGTTAAAAAACAGAATGAGCAAAAATAGCTTCAGTGATGTAAATATTCTCAAATTCACAGAAATATTAGAGCTAGGAAGGACTTCGGAAAGTGAAGTCCAGAGAGATTAGCAGTTCATATGATAGAAATCATATTAGAATTTAGTTACAAATTCTCCCGTTCCTCAACTTTTTTCAAGCAATAACATAGAAAGGAAAGAAAGAAGAGTTAAAAGAGATATTTTATGATTGAGGAGCCTACTGTGTGCCAGACCAGTATAAGTCAATTGAATATTTCTGACAAGATATTAATCTCATTTTTTAGCTGTTACTGAAATTCAGATTCACCATTGTCCAGGTAAGGAAATTGTTAATTACATGTGCTTTAGAGGCCAGATCCAACAGCCTACTCAAAAAGAAATCCAGGTCACTCAATCTCCACTTTTTCAATTAGTGTGAAAAGAGTTTCTAAAATAGGTGAATTTCAGAAACTTGTAGAATAAAGTAATAGAATAACTTATGAGGCAATTATTGTGAAAAAGTTTCCGAAAAAAGTTCTACTTTGAGACAACTGTTAAAGTATTGTGGGTATCATAAGGATTGCTTATAAATATTCTAGCTCTCTTCTTCCTTTAGGATATGTCAAAGTTTTAACCTTCATGCCACTGGAAGATAGGAGTGGCCATGGGAATTGCTTCTCTCCATAAAATACAGAAAGATGAATCCCCTCTGGGCAGATGTGCTGAGAGACCAGGCAGATCTTGCTACCTGCTCTTTTCCTGCACTGCTCATAGATCAGTCATGTGTTTTGAGGAAGCTGGGTCCTAGAGTGAGTATGATGAATGTAGCCCAGCTTGTCCGGATTATACAGAGAGCATTAAAGATTTTGTCTTACTAAAGCAGATTTTCAGAGCTTACCTAGCATCAATGTGAGAGAGATTTGGCTCTGCATGCCTGTTTCTGACTCTTAATAACTGAGTGATTGAGGGTAGTCTAGTCCCTGGATTTCAGGATTCTCACCTATAATATGGGAAGATAATATTTTATTTTGAGGGGCTGTCTTATCAATTAAATAGGGTAAAACTTATATTACTTGTAAATCATTCAACTAAATGCCCGTTCCATACTAGCAATGTTTAACACCATCATCATCATCATTGTCATCTTGTGTATGAAGTAACTACCTTTTCTGTTGTTATTATGAAGGGCTTGGAAGCAGACCAGAAGGATGTTTGTGTTGATTGAATTTAAAGGCGAATCTCCAATTTTAGCCTCAAGATATAAGAGCAAGAAAACCAAGACCTGAAGACCACAAGAACATCTGTGCAAGAGACTCTACAGTCATTCAACAAATGAGAGATGAACACAAGTTGAACTGATGTAGAGGTAGGAAATGGACAAATTTTTTCCTCAGGAAAAAATATATATGCACTCCAAAGAAACTTTGAGAAGTATTGAATTAAATTATCTGTTGCAGAAAATGAATTTTCCCTTAAAAAGTTGAAGTGGCCCTAAAAACTACTAGGTTCCTTTGTCTCTTCTTCCTAAGCAATTTTCAAGTTTTGGAAATGAATTGAAGCTCCCTTAGTTAGGTTGGATTTAATATAAGAAAATAGGGGCATCTGCATTCAAATTTTTGTTTTGACTTTATGGAACACTAATGGAGGAAGATGTACTAAAACAAAAAAACAATGATAGCATCATCAAGATATAAGTACCCTGCAATTGAATGTCAGAGATTTTTCAAAGAGTTCTTAGCAGGAAACTTCCCACTGAGAAGCACAGCCTGAAATCACTTCCCAGGAGAGCAGCTCTTAGAACCTGGGTGTGCTCTGAACAGGTGTTCCAACAAGTGCTGCCAACTGTGTCCTTCAAGTGGGGAAGAAACCTAGCAATTCCAAAACCTTTAAAACTAAGACATTTAATTGGTATCTGAGTAATATATATATGTATGTATATATATATAATATCAGCTTTCATAAAGTCAGATAATATGCCTATTATATTATTGTTCTCCATGTATTTATTGTTTGCAACCATTGTTGTTCTCTTTGTTTTAAACCTTCCATTTCTTAAGCTTGGTAGACCTACAGCACAGGGTAATTAAATATTACACGATCCTCCAAACAGCATATTTCCATGATGGCAGAATTCTTTCATATAGTAATAGTTCTCATAAATCAAATTCCATATTTGTATACAAACCAACCTATACAAGTAATAATCATAAATCAAATTCCATATTTGTATACAAACCAACCTATACAAGTCTCTTCCTAAAGAATATTGCAAGCCAGTTAGAGAGATTTGGCATGCAAGATGATACATAAGGACACTGACTTGCCCAGAGGTTTTCTCTTCTGTCCTATCCTTTAGTGAGTCATATGCCTGTTCAGAAACTGTCCTGAGAATGAGTTTCTACATCTGTAAAACAACATTTTATCAATAGTGCCTGGTAAATTTACATTATAGTTAAAAAATGAAGTAGAAAAACATGTGAGAAAGCTTTTAAAAGCTCTATAATACTGTAGAGATGCAAAGAATACTGTTTTCACTATGATTTTAGAATAAATGAAATGACATTTGAAATGAAGCATCCCTTCTTATTTTATATTTATTGCCCTACTCCCTCTGACATTTTGAGTCTATACTTAACAATTATCAAAACTTCTTTCAGCATAATTCTATGAAGTCTCCTAGGATTAATTATACTTTCATATATATGTATATATATATATGTACACATATATAATATATATAGTACATATTATATGTATATATTATACATTCCTACATTACAGACCATATTTTTTATGTCTCATTCTTTAAGGTGGCTTCTTCTACACCTGGAAATATTGAATATTCAGAAAATACTTTCTATGAATTCTTTCAAAATTGGAAATTAAGAAAAATATTGAAAAGGTAAGAGATAAATTTTTTAAAGTTCCACACTTGTCCAGGTACATAGAAGTTGCTCCTCAGAAAATTGTCTAGTTAGCTTGCTGGATTCGTCAGTACATGCTTGAAATCCCAGTGACTCAGGAGGCTGAGGCAGGAGAACTGTGAGTTCAAAGTCAGTCTCAGCAAAAGCAAGATGCTAAGCAACTCAGTGAGACCCTGTGTTTATATAAAATACAAAATAGAGCTGGAGATGTGGCTCAGTGGTCAATTGCCCCAGAGTTCAATTCCCAGTACCAAAAAAAAAAGAAAAATTTCAAAAATTTAGTTAGCTAGCTTCTAACACTGGGTAGCATCCCAATAAAGTTAGAAAGTAATAGAGGATCATACTGATTGTAAACAAGTGTGGAAATGCATCTGGTCAGTTGGGGAATAATATAATACATGTATAATATAAAAGTCCTGTCTTTCTTGGAAGTTATCACACATGATATTAATATTTGTTAATTATCAATGACTTCAGTGATTTCCTATTGCCTTCCTATCTAGAAAGAGATGAATAGAGGAAATAAAAGAGCCCTCTCTATTGTCTTCTCTCTCTCTCTCTCTCTCTCTCACTCTCTCTCTCTCATACACACATACACACACACATACACACAGAGAAATTCTGTTCCACCCCTTTGATCTGATGACTAATTTGTGTCTTAAAACCTTTACCTCCTTGGATCCTCTCACAAACTCCAGCCCTTAACTCCTTTAGCATTAAGATGCTATGTTCACAAACCTCCCTGTGCATCTCTCCCTGTTTGTCAATTCCCAAATTTATTACCAATGAGTTTTAGCAAAATGGTAGGGAATTGATGACCTTGGATAAATGCTAAGGATAGAGCAGCAGTCTGACCAAGAACTATCATCTTAGCCAAACTTAATGAGAGACTAGCCTCCATCTAGTTGCAGCAAATCCCTGGTACCACAGCTTACCTGGGCATAGTAGAAGAGACACCACTGGAAGAGCCAGTTCAGAATGATTTCCAAGGAACTATGCCCAGAGCTGTTTCCCACTTACCTAAATCCTGCAGGGAGCAAGTGGTTAAATTTTCCAGTACTTTACCTCTGCAATGGAAGGGGAGCTTCTAATAATACATATTTTGAGGAGGATTTTGAAAGTCACACTATCAGTTGTGTCTTATTCTAGGGGTGGTGAGACATTTCAACCTGCTTTAAGAAAAGGGTAAAGACAGGCTTAATTTGAAGGTCACCAATAGCAAACAGACTCCATTAAAGTTGCCACCAGAAATGTTATTAATATACCTAATGATAGTAATAGTCACAATTTATCTAAACCATTTATGTAAATGGTGTTAACATACACCATTTATGCAAATGTTGGCATATGATACTATCCAGGGCATATATGGTGTATTTTTAGTATTATTATTCATCATATCATTATCTGTGATCATAAAATTTTACTGGGTTAAGATGATTTAAATTTGTAAGTAACCATATATCTATTGGGTCTCACATGTTCATGAAATTCTGCTTAAAGAGAGCTTTTCATAATTCCAAGTTATGTACTTAACTTGATTTACTCAATGTTAGTGCAGGAAAAATGATTTTAAATGTGGGTGTTTATTAAAAGCAGAAGGTTAGAAATACACACACACACACATATCCCCATATATATATGTACACTTATATACATACACACACACACACACACACACATATGTATAAATACTGAACTAAAAATGGAAGGATTAAATAGGTGATTACATAGGCCTTTTTTTATTGCTCTGGTTGGAAAAAGCCATTTTAATGGTAATGTACTTATTTTAGTTGGCTTAAGCTGCCATAATAAAATGCCATAAATTGAATAATTTAAACAACAGAAATTTATTTTCCCATAGTTTAGGAGTCTGAGAGTCTATGATCAGGGTATGAGCATGGTTGGTTTCTGGTGAGGTTTCTTCCTGTCTAGTAGACACTGAGCTACTTCCTTGTGTCCTCATATGTTAGACAGACAGAAAAGCTCATAGTGTCTCTTCTTAGATGGGCACTAATCTCATCATGAAGGACTCACACAAATCTAACTCTAAGTATGTCCATATCCAAGTGACATCACTTTGGGAGTTAGGGCTTCAATATTAATTATCAGATAACTCATTCAGTCCATCACAATGGTTTATGTTCTGTTTTTTTTTAAGCAAAAATGTAATAGTATTTTATTATTAAATTTTTCATTTATTATAATTAGTTGTATTTGACAGTAGAATGCATTTATACATTTTGATAGCTTGTACATAAATGGAGTGTAATTTCTCATTTTGATGATTATACATACTGTAGGATCACATTGGTCATATATTATATATATATATATACACACACATATATATATATATATATATATACACACACACACATGAGGTAGCAATGTCTGTTTCATTCTACTATCATTCCTTTCTCCCTTCCCTTCACTCCCCTCTACCTAATCTAGAGTAACTCTATTCTTCCCTAGGTACCCCCCTTATGGTGAATTAGCATCCAAATATCATTGAAGAAAACATTCGGCCTTTGGTTTTTTGGGTTTGGCTTCGCATGATATTTTCTAACTCCAATCATTTATCAGCAAATGCCATAATTTCATTCTTCTTTAAAGTTGAGTAGTATTTCATCATATATATACATATATATATATACACATATATATATGTGTATCTCCCATATTTTCTTTATCCATTCATCTATTGAAGAGCACGTAGATTAGTTCCATGGTTTAGCTATTGTGAGTGGAGCTACTGTAAACATTGATATGGCTGTGTCACTGTAGTATGCTAATTTTAAGTGCTTGGGTATTAAACGCAGGAGTGGGATAACTGAGTCAAATAGTGGTTCCTTTCCAAGTTTTCTGAGGAATCTCCATACTGCTTTCCATAATGGTTGTACCATTTTGCATTTCCACCAGCAATGTATGAGTGTACCTTTTCCCCCACATCCTCGCCAATATTTATTGTTTCTTGTATTCTTGATAATTGCCATTCTGATTGGAGGGAGATGAAATCTTAGAGTAGTTTTGATTTGTATTTCTCTAATTGCTAGAGATGTTGAATAATTTTTCATACATTTGTTGATTGATGGTATATCTTCTTCTGTGAAATGTTTGTTCAGTTTCTTAGCCCATTTATTGATTGAGTTATTTGGGGATTTCTGGTGTTAAGTTCTTTGAGTTCCTTATACATCCTAGAGATTAATACTTTATCTGAAGTGCATGTGGTAAAGATTTTCTCCCAATCTGTAGGCTCTTTCTTCACATTATTGGTTGTTTCTATTGCTGAGAATGTTTTTAGTTTGAGTCTATCCCATTTATTGATTCTTGATTTAACATTTTGCAATTTCAGGGTCTTGTTAAGGAAGAATATAATAAATAGTTTTTATATATCCTCAGGTCCATGTAATTCAGATGTTTCAGTTAGAAAAATGTATTTGAAACAGTTACCTTAAGTATGGACTTTAATTAAGAAGAGTTAAATTTAAGGAATAAACAATTGCTTATCTATTAGTCATAAAATTTTTCAGCATGTTTCAAACCATACAACTGTTTCATTGCAGTGGAGGCTATCAACCAACACTTCTTCATATCTTCATCTCAGTACTGGTCATTATCTTTTTGCCTTTTGCCTATATTTTGTTACAAGACTTTTCCAGGTCCAAATCTGTACCATTAAGAAAGGTGACCCTCTGCTGGTTTCTTAGAATTCTAAATCTTTTTGAGTGCAACTATTAGTTGCTGTACTAGTCAGTGTTCTTAGAGAAAGATCACCAAGTTCTCCAGAGAAAGGAATGGAGAACCAAGCAGTATATATGATGTTATGTGGTATATGTGTGTGTGTGGGGGGAGTGACATTTAATTAATTCCAAGGAATTGGCTCCCAAGTTTATGGTGGCTTGCTCAGTAAATCCAAACTCTGCAGGGCAGGCCAACAGACTGGAGACACAGGGAAGAGTTGCAATTCCAGTTCCATGCTGCTAGTAGAATTCCTTCTCACTCATGGGAGGTAGATCAGTCTTTGTTCTCTTAAGACCATCAATTGATTCAATGATTCCATGTCAAATTTATGAAGAGCAGCCAACTTGACTCAAAATCCTTCAATTTAACTGTTAATCTCATCCCAAACTAGAAAATATTTGACCAAATACCAATATTATGGCCCAGCCAAGTTGACCATCATGGTTGCTTTGTCAAGAACCAATGCTTCTCTTGACAATTTTTATCCAACTCCAAACAAGTTCAGTGAATCAATGTTTTTCAAACACTTATCATTTATTAAACATTAGAGTAGGCACTTTCACATTCAAGTATTTAATGATACACTAGATAATCTTGTGAAAATAATATTAAGATCATCTTCATTCTACATATAGGAATATTAAAGCTTAGTTGATTTAATTGATTGCATGCAAATCAATATCCAGTTCACAACTCTGCCAGGAGAGTTTCTGTGAATGAAACTCTGTCATGACACAAGGTTTCTACACTTCCTCTTCAACAGGCAGGACAAAAATTAGATTGTGTGCAATCCAAAATCCTCCATTCTTCCTTTTCTCTCCTTCCCTAACACATCTTCTCCATCTTCTCTATCTACCACTGCTTCAAAACTAACCTGCCGTCCTAGACTTTGCTTTTATTTTTAGTAATTGCCACTATGAAAATGAACTAATGATAGCTGTCAACATTGAGTGTTCCTATGTGTTAGATATCATATTATGAATTTTAAATAAATCATCTCATTTCATTTTCATATGCATACAAAATGGCATGTGTGTTTGTCAATGAACACGTACACCATACATACATATATATACACACATGTGTATATACAGATACATTATACAAAGAGATATTGAACATTAGGAGGCTTAAGTATATTGGTCCCCATCAAATAATTAGAAAGAGATTGAAATAAGTTGTAGGTAGTACTGAATTTTTTAAGACCATTACCCCTGTACTCCCACTGTGAGTTATTATACTAAAAATCAGTGTCCTGCAACTTTAATGTCCATCTTATTTTCATCTCAACAGAAAAGCTAAACAGAGTGGGTGGGGATTTATTCTCAGCTGGAGGTGAGATGGGGAATAAATCAAACTGTCCTTGGTCTGGCATGGTGAAGAAGCATGCCTAAATTCCTAGGTTCCTACTACATTCTCTTGATACCGTACACATGTCCCATAAGATTCACACTGACAGTGTTTTCTGAGTGTATTCCAGTGTTCTCTATAGTAGTGTAACTCTAACACAACCTTCTTTTCCTAGAGATTTGACACCATTCCTGAACACAACCACTGGCAAAGGCCTTATTTAGTTTCAAACTAAGAAAACCTCATTGAAACCTTGTTATCTTATGATGGGCAACATTTCACCAGGTCAGATCCATTTGCCTAGAACATAAATTGCATGGCCAAAAAGACTTTTGTGTGTAAGCCCCACTCACCCCACCACTTTCTTTGCTTGCTTTTGTGCTATATTTTAAATGCCTATAATAATACCTGACATATGGAAAATATTTAATAATTTTGAAAAGAATAAATTTCTGTACTACAGATTAAATAAATGTTTACTGGTAACAAATGCTATGGTAATTTAGCTGGATGTCTTCTGTGAGCCAATCCTGTATCCAATCTACACTCTCTGGACCTAGACCCCCATATTCCCAACCAATCAATGCCTACATGCCAGCTATTATTTTCAAGCCTTGATTCTGTCTGTCTTTTACATAGCAGAGTACATTTAAGGTTTTTATCTTAACAACATCTTGTTGCTAGCTATAGATTATTGGGAACTCTATAGAATTTTCTTTAGCATAAGATTTTGCAATCCATGATCTCTGGTATCACCTTGAATAACAATTGTTTAGTTTCTTGAAGTTGTTGAACTTCAGCTTCCATTTGACTTCAATGTCATATTTTATGACAGTCTGTTCTAAAGCAAAAGAAGTTGGAAAATATAAGACAATAAAATTCAATATTACTCAGCTTAGTGTGTAATATCTTATATAACAGAAACCCAAACTATCTTACTAGCAATGTTCTCCTTGGCCACTCAGGAAATACTTTTCAATTCTGCTAATCCAAGTTTCTGTTTCTCTCATCAATAATCATATTTCCTTCTTGTCTCTATCCAAACTCTGCCCCATACTTCAGCTTTATATCAGTGTCTCCTTCCTCTATCAAGATTTCCTGAATAGTCACTTGACAAATTTTTTGTTAAGCAACTACATCCAAGTTGCCAAGCTACACCGTCCATAAGTGACATTGACAAAGCAGTCATGGCTTCTCCCTTTGAGGAATTTACAGCATAAAAGGAGGAATGAATATAAAAAGAGTTAAGAAGAGCCCCATAGACTCAGAAATATGGACAACTGAGAGTAAGGGAAGACTCCTTAATGCTTACCAGTAGAGATAATTCTTGTGCAGAGCTGGGAAAAACATTAAATATAGAATTATCAAGAGGAACATACTGCTTGGAAAAAAATCATAAGCTGCATATAAGCAACTAAAATACATTTGATTTCACTAGTCCTTAAAGAATTATGAAAAGAGCGCTTGGTGAGGTGGTGCATACCAGTAATCCCAGCAACCTGGGAGGCTGAGGCAGGAGGATCCAAAGTTCAAAGCAGACTGGACCCTTTTCTCAAATTAAAAATTAAAAAGAGCTGGGGATATTAGCTCAGTGGTAGAATGTCCCTGAGTTCACTCCTCAGAGTCAATGATAATAAGAAGAAATATTTATTAATAATTATTAATTATTACAATGAAAAAGAGTATTTCAATGAAAAAGAGTATTACAATGAAAAAGAGTATTATTACAATGAAAAAGAGTATTATTAATCATTACAATGAAAGAGAGTATTACAATGAAAAAGAGTATGTATAGACAGATTGACTAGAACCTATCATTGGAATGATATTAATGACATTCTAAAGAATTTGAAATTTATCCAATATACAATTTGTGAGGAGACAGTGAGTTTATTGTTAATGAATGGGCTGATATAAAAGGAGCCATCCTTTGATGAGTGTGTAATGACAACAGGATGGAATAGAATGAAGATCAAGGGAACTGTGTTTTCTGTCCAAAATATTCCTGCACTCTCATTAATATTTCTTAAAACACTTTACGGTTGCATCCCCTGCTTCATTCAAGAGACTCACTCCTCTCCCATCTTCCCTCATCTTAGTGATCCTTACATTTTCACACTATTGAAAACATAGACTAACTATAATAAATGTTCTAAATTGTTTAATGACACTCCTCTGCCCAAATTCCTTCAATAACTCGCAATTACAAGTTGAATAGCACCTAATTCTCCATGGCAACCCTGCTCACTCTCTATCCTCTTCTTTCACCTCCCACTCACTAGTATTCATCCACAATGGCCTTCTTGCTCCTGGTGAACAACTCAGTCCTGCTTTTTATCCTGTATAAACATTTGTCCAAATTCATTACCTGAAATGATTTTTCCTTAAATCAGTTTAAGTCTTTATTTTTCTACCCAATCCAGTCTCTAGTGGGTGTACACTCCATTAACCTGGTAGTCTCTAAAATAGACTGCCCTCTTTTTCTTTGTTGTGGTTTTGGAGATTGGACCCAGGGGTGCTTTACCACTGAGCTACATCTCTAGCCCTTTTTGTTTCTTCATAGGGTCTCAATAAATTGCCAAGGCTGGCCTCAAACTTGCAAACCTTCTGCATGGACCTCCTGAGCAGCTGGGATTACAGTGTTCACCACCTTACCTGCCTCTGTATTCCTTTGTTTCTTATTGTTCTCATTTAAGATTAGCTGCATGTGCTCATCTGCTTTTTTTATTTACCACTTTTGTTTTTATTTTGGTGTCTAGAACAATCATTGCCACATTATAAGCTCAATTAACCATCTTTTTATTATTTTTAATGAAGGAATAAAGATTGAATGAATGCAAAAGATATATCAGAAAATGAAATGTCCATTTAACAATCTGTAATTGTTACACCTAACAGTAATTTGGTTGCATAGATAAATATTATCAGCATTTTACAGCTTCCCTGGAAGAGAGAGACCATCTTCGGCTGCCTGAGTCCTCAGAGCTGAGCTTCGGCCTTGCAGCGGGGCCACGGTGCTGCAGCTCTTGGTGAGATCTGGCCTGGAGCGGAGGCAGTCATCAGCTCCAGTGGGGAGTTGAGGCCCTTCAGTGCTATTTTACAGCTTCCCTGACAGAGAGTGACTACCTGCCACTGACTGAGCCCCCAGCGAGGAGCTCAGGCCTACCTGGGCTCTCAAGCCCTGTGTCTCCATCACTTAGCACAGTTCTGTGCCCCCACCCCAACTTGGTCTAGTGACCAGGTTCACACCCTGGCCCGGGGTCTACCACCTTGCTGTATCTGATTGTCTATCAATACCAGGCTGCCTCTGCCCAGAAGCACTGATCATTCCCCACCTTGAGGTAGTGGGACAGCAGCTTTCTTGGGTCACCTCTTGACCAAGCACATCTCAAATATCAGGTAAGTTACTGGAAATCTGCAGGGACACTTTAAGTCTTTACAGGGAAATCACAATCCCTCTGATTTGCACTACTAGAGGGGAAGATACACGAGCAACATGAGAAAACACGGGGAAGAAAGTGTCCCAAACAAACCTAGATGATACATCAAGAGAACCCAAAGACAGCATGGTAGAAGGAATGACAGAAAGGGAGTTCAGAATGTTCATAATTAAAACGATCCGAGAATAGAATGATGTGACGAGAGAGCAGATTCAGGCTATGAATAATCAGCTAATAGAGCAATTGCAGGAAGCAACAAGTCATTTCAATAAAGAGATAGAAGTTCTGAGAAAAAAACAATCAGAAATCCTTGAAGGAAACAAGGAAATGAAGGAAACAATAAGCCAAGTTAAAAACTCAATGGAAAGCATAATTAACAGAATAGATCACTTGGAAGACAGAACCTCAGACAATGAAGACAAAATATTTAATCTTGAAAACAAAGTCGAACAAACAGAGAAGATGGTTAGGAATCATGAACAGAACCTCCAAGAAATATGGGACATCATGAAAAGACCAAATTTAAGAGTTATTGAAATTGAGGAAGGCATAGAGATACAAACCAAGGGTATGAAAAATCTGTTCAATGAAATAATATGAGAAAACTTCCCAAATATGATGAATGAGATGGAAAATCAATTACAAGAGGCTTACAGGACACCAAATGCACAAAATTACAACACATCCACACCAAGGCACATTATAATGAAAATACTTAACATACAAAACAAAGATAGGATTTTAAAGGCTGTGAGAGAAAAGCAGCAGATTACCTACCTGGGGAAACCAATACGGATATCAGCAGATTTCTCAGCCCAGACCCTAAAAGCAAGAAGTGTCTGGAACAACATATTTTAAGCTCTGAAAGAAAACGGATGCCAACCAAGAATCTTATACCCAGCAAAACTTACCTTCAGATTTGATGACGAAATAAAATCCTTCCATGATAAACAAAAGCTTAAAGAATTCCCAAGGAGAAAGCCTGCCCCCCTACAGAACATTCTCAACAAAATATTCGAAGAGGAAGAAATGGAAAACAACAATCTCAGTCAACATGGGGCGGAATTACCCTAAAGAAAGGGTCAATCAAAGGAGAAACAAAGTTAAGCTAAAAACCCCCAATAAAGCTAAAATGGCAGGAAATATAAGTCATATCTCAATAATAACCCTGAATGTAAATGGCCTAAGCTCATCAGTCAAAAGACATAGACTAGCAGATTGGATTAAAAAGAAAGACCCAACAATAAGCTGCCTTCAAGAGACTCATCTCATGGAAAAACATGTCCACAGACTAAAGGTGAAAGGTTGAGAAAAAACATACCATGCACATGGACTGAGTAAAAAAGCAGGAGTTTCCATCCTCATTTCAGATAAAGCAGACTTCAAACCAAAGTTAGTCAGAAGGGATAAAGAAGGACATTTCATACTGCTTAAAGGAAACATAAATTGGCAAGACATAACAATCATAAATATTTATGCACCAAACAATGGTGCATCCA
>JAJEJO010004426.1:451298-549505 GCA_020662805.1 Glaucomys volans
TGCTGGGAAAATTAGAAATCCATATGCAGCAAAATGAAACTAAACCCATATCTCTCACCCTATACAAAACTCAACTCAAAGTGGATCAAGGACCTAGAAATTAGACCAGAGACTCTGCACCTAATAGAAGAGAAAATAGGTCCAAATCTTCATCACGTTGGCTTAGGACCAGATTTCCTTAACATGACTCCCAAAGCACGAATCCATGATTGGGATAGAGTCAAACTAAAAAGCTTTTTCTCAGCAAAGGAAACAATCAGCAATGTGAAGAGAGAGCCTTCAGAGTGGGAGAAAATCTTTGCCACACACACTTCAGATAGAGCACTAATCTCCAGAATCTACAAAGTGCTCAAAAATCTTTACACCAAGAATACTAATAAGCCAATCAATAAATGGGTCAAGGAAATGAACAGACACTTTACAGAGGAAGATCTACAAGCAATCAACAGATTTATGAAAAAATGTTCAACATCCCTCGTTAGAAATGCAAATCAAAACCACCTTAAGATTTCATCTCACCCCAATTAGAATGTCTTTTATTAAGAATACAGGCAACAACAGGTGTTGGCGAGGATGTGGGGAAAAGGGTGCACTCATACATTGCTTGTGGGAGTGCAAGTTGATGCAGCCACTCTGGAAAGCAGTGTGGAGGTTCCTTAGAAAACTTGGAATGGATCCACCATTTGACCCAGCTATCCCACTCCTTGGCCTATACCCAAAGGACTTAAAATCAGATTACTACAGTGATGCAGCCACATCAATGTTCATAGCTGCCCAATTCACAATAGCTATATTGTGGAACCAACCTAGATGCCCTTCAATAGATGAATGGCTAAAGAAACTGTGGTATATATACACAATGGAATATTACTCAGCCATAAAGAAGATTAAAATTATGGCATTTGTAGGTAAATGGATGATGTTGGAGACTGTTATGCTAAGTTTGATCAGCCAATCCCAAAAATCCAAAGGCCAAATGGGTCTCTTTGATAAATGAATGATGATGCATAATGTGGGGGGGAAGGGTGGCAAGAATGGAGGAAGGCTAGATAGCATGGAGGGAAGGGAGGGGTGGGGTCGGGGTGGGGGGGTAAGAATAATAACAGTATGTGTGACAGACATCATTGCCCTATGTACATTTAAGAATGCACAGTTGGTGTGACTCTACTTTGTGTACAACCAGAAAAGCAATTGCTGTACTCCATTTGTGTTCAATGAATCAAAAAATTAAATAAAAAAATATATTATCATGTGGCTTTCTCTGTGTTGCCAACACGCATCAACAAGTAACTTGTTATCTTGATCTTTGTATGCAAAGCTCTCATATCTCCAGGTCTAGGAATAACTCACACATTCAAGATCTCCTTTTTCTTCTGGTAAAAATGCTAAGGTTTTCTTCTTCTTGGAAAAAGAAATAGGTATTGAATAAAGGAAAGAATCATTAAACATTGAACATGCTTACAAATTTGATGTAAATGAAAGTAGTGGTATACAGAAGGAGTCAAAAGTATATATCTAAAAATTACAAAAGATCAGTTGGTACATTAAATTCTGTGAGAATCAGAAAAATGGCCCTTTTTCAAGGAGTAGATTAGATCACAATTTTCCAACTTGGTCCTGCCTATATTTGGACTAAATAATTCTTTATAATGGAGGTTTTCATTTTTTTCCTCATTTTTAACAGTCAAAAATGATTTTTAGATATTCTTGAATGTAATCCTGGGAAATCAAATTCATCTATGTTGAAAACCACCCCTTTGTGCAACAAGACGGTGGCCAGCTCCTCATTGCTAGGCACATGACCAATGAAGAGCTTTCATGATTTGCTGATTGACCTATACTAATTCATACTGCATGTGTCTTTTTATGGTCATGTGTTATGGTTTGAATGTGTGCTGTCCCCAAAAAGCTCATGAGTGAGACAATGCAATAATGTTTAGAGGATAAATTATTGGGTTATGAGAACCTTAACCCAATCAGTGAATTAATCCCTGATGGGTTAACTGAATGGGTAAGTAAAGGCAGGTAGTATGTAGCTGGAGGAGGTGGGTCACTGGTGCCATGCCTTTTATCTCTGGCAAGTGAGGTCTCTACTTCCTGATCATCATATTCATGTGTGCTGCTCATTTCCACCACACTCTTCCTCCATAATGTTCTGCCTCACCTTGAGCCCTGAGGAATGAATCTGGCTTTCATGGACTGAGAACTCTGAAACCATGAGACCCTAAATAAACTTTTCCTCCTCTAAAATTTTTTTTACCAGGTCTTTTAGTCACAGCAGTGAAAAAGTTGACTAAAACATCATGACAGGGTGACTCACTGAGAGGCTAACCATTCAACCTTGCCTGCCATCCAATAGCCTCAGGTGAAAACAAATTCTGTCAGAGATACTGCCAACTAGATTCAGAAATAGATGATAGTGGGAGCACTTCACATCTAATTAACACAAAATTTCACATGGAGTAGCGTGACATACTTAGCCAATTGTGATTAAGGCCATGTTTTTACTCTAATGGCCATGTTTATTTCTCTAATATCACCTCTAGAATGTATTAGTTGGTTCTTTACCTCAGTATCAAGGCACAGATATAGCATCATATGCCCTGATTACTCCATTCCCAGCCTTCTCTGGGCTTATATTCAAAATAGAATACTGGTCACTAACTTCCTAGTAACAATCAGCACTGATACCAAAGATTCTATTTTCTCTGTTCCTCCATCTGTCCTTCAGGTCTCTTCCCAATTATGTGTTGTATTCTTGAGGGATAGAGACTAATTTTTAAATTTTGTTACTGTCCTACATCATTAGTAGTAGACCTATTAATTAGTGCAGAATAGGTGCCCAGTAGATAATTTTCATTAATTTTATGTAAATGACCATAATATTTATGCAAAGTAACATGATGGAGTGGTCATCAGCCTAAGTCAAAAAGTAAGGTGGCTTCATTTCAAGGTCACAATCATGGCAAGGAAACCTCATATACCTAAGACTGAGGGTATGACTGTGTGTACTATAAATTGAGATGTTTGGGGAGCCATCAAAGACTTCGGTATGTCATTATGGACATCTGGTAAGAATGCTAAAGGTAAACAATCACCTGAAAGATATATTTGCTTGCATGTAGTGGGAAACAGCAGCTCATTAGCTCTCTGCTTAGCTCGTTAACTCACCAGCTCGTTAGCCCTCTGCTCGTTAACTACTTAGCTCTGATTAGCTCTGCTCACTTCCTCTTCCTATCACTCACAGTGTGAATGAACTGTAAATCTGCCAAAGCAACAGATGGCCATTCCAGGTCCAGGGAGAGAGTTCAGGAGGTAGGGGACAGGGCCTTCCTAGATTTTTCTGACCTTCAAAATATTTCTTTTTGCTAAAGTTTGTGGGTTGTGGTTTAATTTAGTCTGAAAAAAAACTGATAGTTTTATTTTAAGATGCTAAAGAGTTCATTTAGATGGATTGTGTGGGGTGACATATACATGCAGTTCAAAGGCCATGGCAAACTAGTTGGCAGCAGTCTGTGTGACACAGAGACTTCAACACAAATGCAAAGTCTAAGAATAAGTGTAATAAATTTTTATGAATGGTTTGTCTTATGCTCAGTACTATGCTGCATGTCCTAGGGATTCAAAAAATGCTATTTATAACATCATGGTGAAGAGATAATATTAATAAATGCACAAATTCTTGGAGAACATGAATACCATTTATTAATTATAAACTAGAGTGCATGAATAGAGTATATACACTATGGGAGTTTAGAAAAGAAAATATTTTAACTATTAGTAATACACCCCTCACCCCAAAAAACCTATATTGGATTGCCTATTATTTATTTATACAAAGATCACATTTTTGGCTTCCATTTCCTTAATAAACAAAAATTTTCACATTATCATTATGATTGTAGCAGGCCACACCTTTATTTTAAGAATATTTGATTACCTGCACAGATGATGTTCCACATCTACTTGATATACACTGGAAAATACAGGAAGTGTGATTCATTTATTATAGCTGAACTATTGTGCCTTCAGGTACCCAAACTCAAAGGGCTTATATTGTCAGGAAATGATGACAAATGAAACAATGTTTTGGCATTTTCCTTTTCATCCATTCACACATGCACTTGTCCCTATCTGCAATAACTCACAGAGTGTTTGAAATAGTCTCTACTATTAATAGCTTATTCTAAACTTGTTGACTCTACTGGTAGGTCAAGACTTTGGATAGACAAGAGTAGAAAGAACAGTTACTTTCTGATAAGGTAGAAGAAGACACAAGAAATTCATAGTATTTAAAAGGGTATTATTTTAGAATGTATATTCTAGGAGGAAAAGCCAAGTAAGGCAGCCCAGTAAAATTCTCTAGTACCCAGGAGCAAAAGGGACTCTGGACACCTAAGGTTAAGGGTCTTTTCCACGGGTGCGGGCAGGGAGTATAAGAGTGGAGGTCACTGATAATCAATTTCATCTTCTTTGCACTGAAGTGGATGACAGCAAGGAGGCACTGTTGCCACCCAAGCTGCCCTTACTTGCTAGACAATACTACCTAATTTTAAGCCATTCAGATACAGTCTGTCTTGATGCTACTTGATGGTACCTCATCATATATAACACACACACAGAGAGAGAGAGAGAGAGAGAGAGAGAGAGAGAGAGAGAATAACACAAATGCAAGACCTTTCTTAGGTGCCTGGGGCTCTCTTACTTCTACTGCAAGAACTTTTGAAAAAGAAAACATAAACAAAATACATTTCCTGTCTGCCCATAACAAACAAAGACTAAAAATACTGTTACGACTGTACAATAGTTTAAGGTCAATGTATTCCTTCTTCATGGCTATGAAAACCTGACCTGCATAAGGCATTAAAATTCATAACACATGAAAATTAGGGAGTCCTGGAAGCACTTTCTTCTATATAAGTACAAATTTCCTCTGCCTACATCTAGCATTTAAAGGAAACCATCCAGATAATTAAAATGCCTATAAATGAAATGTCAAAGTTAAATGTTTTTTTTAAGTCTTAATGCTTAGGCAAAGTGAAACCTTTATTCTAAAATAATACACTTTAAATACTAGTAGGATCTTGTGAGGGAGTAGAATAATTAAGGTTTGCCACATAAAATGGGTCTACAGGTCTACCTGCCGCTCCACTCAGTAAGTAACCTTTATGAAGGGGAATGTGATAATCAGTGTGTATTTTTTGTCCTTAAATACTGCCATTATTTTAAACATGAATGCAGCTACTGTGGATAAAGCTAACAGTACAAAGCACAAGGAGTAAATTAATCACACAAATATAGAACAGAGTTGTCGAGTTAGGCAGATTTTGATTTGGTTTTTGTGTTGTTGGCTTTAGGGTTTTGCTGTTGATCCTGTGTTAGCATGATGATTATTATTTACTTTCTTTTTTTGTTTGCTTCTTTGTATGTGCGTTACCTGGCCTGGGTATAGAAACCATGGGGCAATGCCCCTGTGGGATTTGCTGTCCAGGTTTTGGGCACACATGATTCAGCTGAGCCGTAAGAGTTTGCATTCAATTCAGTCTCTGGTCATGACATGCATCAAACCAGGAACAGACTGCATATTTTTAAAATAGATTCCTGTTGCTATCCAAAAGGCTAATATCAAACATTTCACACACACCACTCTCTTATGCTCAAATGAAGACTTGATATCTAGCTCTTTGGGATGCTGGGAGAATCATCTCTCCAAACTTTGTATCCATAAGTGGACCTAAGTAAGCATTAGGGCAGATCTCCATTTTCACTAAAGAAGCAATACCCTGGGCCCAGGGTAGGATCAAGGGCATATCTTTTTGCAGAAATAATTGATTGCAATTCCTGATATTGCATGTTCTGATATGATACACATCATCTCAACCACTTATACCTACCTCTATTTCTCTGTACTGGTAATAAAGCATGGTCACACCTTACCCTGCTTTCCAGAGACCAGAAGCAGTGTGTTTTTTCACCTGTTCAATTTTTTTTTTTCTGTTTTTGCAGGCTGGTGATAAACTGCCCAAGAAGAGGAAATATTTTAAGGAAAAATTATTTGCTTTGCAGATGGTAATTCTGACTTGGGCTGGTTCTTTCTTCATTTGCACCATTTCCAATTTCACTTCTATGGAGGTGTCCTGGAGATCAACTATGAGATCAACATTGTGAGACCTCGGTGAGGGGATTCTCTCTTTGGCTGATGTGTGTTGCATCCCTGTGATCCCATTTTACCCATTTGTTTAAAAGTACCCTTGCTGCTGCTCATGTTTGAATGGCAGGTGGTAAAGAGAGACAATTTCTCTTGTAGGCAATACATTAAAAAGTGAAGTCAAGCCACACGGTTTCAGAAGGGAGGCAAAAGGTCAAACACAAAAGCTAACCTTTAGCAGTCTATCTGGTGCAAGTAGCAGAGGTTGATAGTAATAAATTGAGACCCCCTGCATGGGTTCCCAGACACAAACCTGTGGCTCCATTCAGCTTGAGTGGGCAGTAAATGGAACTGTACATTACTGAACAAAAATAACATAGTGTGTGTTAAAGTGCAAGGGCATGGAGATAGTCCAGTCTTGGCCTCTGGCCTCTTCCTCTACTGTTGCCAGCTTTGATTTTGGCATGGAAGCATCTGCAGCAGAGATTCTGAATAGCAGAATGGGCCCCCCCTACCACTACCACCAATCTGTGTGCAGGCCCCACAGCATCTCCTTCTTCCTGTCCATGAGCCTCTCTTGTCCTCTGGGCATCTATGCCTAGGATTCTCAGGGCCTGGAATGCTCCATTTTTCCTACTCCTTTTTTCTGCCTAATTTGGGTTTCAGATTAGAGATCATTTCCCCAGGAAATCTGTCCTAATTCTCCCCTTTCATTCCATCTCTTGGTAGCTGCTCCTCTTGTGCGCAGGTAGAGACCTGGAGCTTCTGTTACCATACACACATGATTAATTTTGACATACCTTTTAGAAGAGTCTGTGTAAAGACCCTGTTATCTCATTTGCTCCTATATCTCTAATGCTTGTTCAGAATAGGCATTCATTGTGTTTATAAATAAATAATGATCCTGCAACGATCTCAACATCCTCTAAACACTTTATTGTTTTCTTGGGTCCTGAGAGAAGAGATACTTTTCACACTAAAGGTATTCTTCTACCCTTATTTACCCAGACAATCAATACCATTAAAAATGGTGAGTTTAGCCCATGTAACATAAATGAAAAAAAATGAACAGAAAGCCCATGTCCAGGATTGCTTTAGATAAATTTCACCATACTGACTTTTGCCTGGTAAGATGAGTACTTACCCCAGTTCCTTTTCAAGTTCAATGGGCCACAGTTTGGAGCTGAAGTTCAAACTAAAGTTTGACTTCCTTTTGAAGCTTAGGCTGTTGATATTCTCCTTGCTGAAGATCAGCCTAGATCATCCTCGTAGCACTGTTGGCAAAGGGAACAAAAGGGAAAATGGAGGATCCACAGAAGTGCAGAGCTCCAGGTTGGAAGACCTCATTGCGAACTTCCGCACACCATTCCATCCTTAGAAAACAGACTTGAATATAAGGTTTTAAAAATATGTTCGTGCATCATTATCCAATCTTATGCAGTCCAAATGTGACCATTAAAAAATGCTCAGCAATCCAAATGCATCAGGTCTTTACACTGCAAGTGTCCAGTTGGGAGATAGGTTATTTGTGCCCATCCTGGGCTACAGGCACACAGCAGGCCTTCTCTGGACCAATTTCAGGGTACTCTGTTTTTTGTTCCAGTTTTTAAAAAGCATTATTTATACTTTGTTGAGCCACACAATTCTGGAAGGCAAATTCACTTATGTTTATGAATTCTCCTAATATCCTACTAAGAGCTTTGTATAGAAGAAGTGTTTATAAATATTTATTGAGATAATGCTTATTAGCAAAGATTCTTTGAGTGGTAGTGTGTACTGAGAAAAAAAGGGCCAAAACACACTTTAAATTCTTATTCTAGTAGTACATCAGTCATGAGAAAACAAAGCTTAAATAATTTTTTTTAATATAATGTATTGAAATGTTCTCAGTCATGATCAGATTTCTTGGTATCTGGGAAGTTGCTTAGATGCTATGGTCTTAGAAGCACATGGAAGCGTTTTGCTGGGCAGGGTTTCCTTGCTGTTGTGATAGGCCATACGAAATAAATTATTGTGCTTACACAATGAAACAAGCATCCTTTAGAAACCTTCTGTTTGCACATAAATCATTTTAGTATTAAAATTATTTTTTTCAATAAAAATACAATGGAACTTCATTAGTTCCTAGTTTCCTTTTAAAGTTACTTCGTTGGGAAGTTCCATTTTTGTACATGAGACAATTCCATTATTTGTTTGAAATGCTGACACAATAAAGAGTTCACTTCTACTGCACTCTGCACCCAAATCCTGTGTCTCCTGTCGGTCTTAATGTCATTACAAGAATCCCAAATATACTGTCATCACATACACCTTCTAGTAGAATGGAAGAGAGAAGCAGGCAACATATTTTGATGGAATCATCTTTATCTTTATTCATCTTTAGCTTTTCTTCATGTGGTGGAAAATTTGGTTAAACAGTTATAGGTTTTAAATAATGTATTATTTTCAAAGTCATAAGAAGGATTTGAAACTGTACTGCAGGGGATTCAAGGGATATAACAGTCAATATGACAATAGAAACAGGAAGACGGTGAGTCAGAAAAAGAAGAGTATGTCTACTAAGTCTCACTAATTAGATTATGCTTCTAGAAGGCATAGAATAGATATTTATTGCACTGATGTCATTGAAAAGAAACACTGCAACTGACTGAATCAAGAGGTCATCGCTTTGGATATAATAACAGAAGGTGATTGGATTTATCAAAGTCTGCTACTTAAAAGAGGTAAAACAGGTATTTCTGTCCATGTTGTTTCTCCATTCTTTCATTATATTATTATCAGTAGAGGTAGTATTACTTATAATGATGCTGAATTCCAGAAACTAATCTACAACTACAGGCCAGTGGACTTCCACTATTCATAAAACAAACAGCAAAAGAGGGCTCGCTAGTCTCATTCCTACAGAGCATATTTTACCAAGCAAACATGGAAGTACGAATATTGGTGGCATTTGGGTTTGATGATGGCTCAAATCCTGATTTTATTGCTTATGCTATATGGAGCAGGTCACTTCGCTAATAAGAACTTTGGTCTTCTCATTTGGAAAATGCAAAAGGAAGCTTCATGTGACTGAGAAACACTGTGAGGATAGAATAGGCTAGAAATTGGCTAAGAGGGAGAAGCAGGAGAGATATTCTCATAATGAATATGATATCTGAAATATGATTCATAAATGTGAAATATCATTGATAAATTTTAATGCTATGTGGATATATGTATACTGCTGCTTTAAAAATAGCAATTGCTTCCCCAAAAAAAATAAAAGTCCACCTGCCTCCCTTGGGGACCCTGCTGCCTTTCATGGAAGTCACTATGTGATACAATACAATCAAACAGCAAGGGGAGATGTATGTGCTCCTACTCCAAGCCATGGAGAAGTCTGGTTGTGATGGTGACATGCAGCACTGGAAGAACAGGGTAGAGAAAAGAACAGGGAGAGACTCAAAGAAAGGGAGCTGATGAGTTCGAAACCCTGTGTCTGCTTCCTAATGTCACCAATTTCAATTCTGTGACTCAGCTGCCTCTGGGGCCCAACCTTTCTCTAATTGCTGCTTTCTGCCCTGGCCGGGCTCCTTGCAGCACTTATATAAGGTTTTGTTGATTGGAGCACAAGCCACTCCAGAGCAGAGCAAAGCAAGTCGCTCTGACCCTGCTCCACGCTGTAGCAGTTGGCTTTGATGTTCACATTCCTCCTTAACCAAATTATGAATGCTCTATTTCTCTCCATTGCCACTGTAATGAACTTTAACAATAATTATATGCAGGGCTCCTTGGACTAGATTTTTTTCATCTCTTTTGGTTCCTGTCCTCTTCTGAATTCTGCACATCCTGGAGGAAATGTGGCAGTGTTACCTGGGTGCAAGGACAGAAGGGAAACTGCATATTACTGAGAAACAGTGTGAGGATAGAACAGTCTAGAAAGAGGCTAACAAGGAGAAGAAGAAGGGATGTATTTTAATGGATATATCTGTACTATTTGAAATATAAAATGTTTCAAACATTTTATAGTTTTATATTTGAAATGTAAAATGTCTTATTTTTTCCAATCAGGCAGCAGACTTTTGTAGTGTAGACAAGCTTGCTTACCATTAGTGTATCAAACTCCCCTGCAGTCACTGCAAAGTGGTTCACAATGTCTTTCATGCGTATGGTGTTTTATATGTTTTTAATGCACTTTCACACATTATGCATAGACACTTCAGTGAATTGCCAAAAAGATCCCTCACAAGTATGTGAATTGCTTGTTCAAAAGTTTTCCCAGTACATCCTACTGGAGGGAGGGAAAACAAATGATAAAGAAAACAAAAGACTGTCGATGTTGATCAGCTTTATTAATTTATTAACAATTGATAAGAACTTATGATCTATTTAAAAATATAACAATATAGTGATTAGAAGTTTACCTTCTATCAAGCTTGTCAAATTCTGTAATTCACTACAAGTTTAATCCTTGAAAAAATAACCCTTTTTGTATTCCTATATTTAAAATGGAGATAATGGTATCATCCACCTTCAAGAACAGTGATAAGGTTTTAAAGTGTTGAGCACCATTTGAGGGTGACATTAAGGGTTAAAATATATTTTCTACATTATTATGTGCCAGGATATACAAGATCTTGCCACTCTTTTCTCTTATGTCTTCTTTCTCCTTCTATTTACTTCTACTATTCTTTACACTTCTTAAAAATTTGATAAATACTCACTAATGCCAATTGACTATATGCTTTTTTATATTATCTAAGTCACTCTGCATAACAATTATTTGTGTTAGTACTCTCATTATTACATTTTTACAAATGGGGAAATTCAAATACAAAAAATGTTGCTTAGCCTGGTCAGTCACCAAGCAATGTTTTATTTTGCATTTGTGAACAGAAACACCTATGTAGCACTGTTCACAATAATTATGCCATGTTGCTTCTCACCTTGTTTTATATTTTCTGTCCTGCTGTGAACGGAACCCAGGGATTAGCATTTGCTAGTCAAGTGTTCTACCACTGAGCTATGCCCCAAATGCCTCACCTTAATATTTTCAACCAAAGAGCAAGGATTTATCTTAAATTACAACACAACATTTAAAACTCAGTGGAAACAAGATTTAGATCTTAATTTTTAATAGAGTGTGATATAAGGAGAGATCATGCATAGATGAACTTCATGGACATGGTGCAATAATGTTTTAAATAAAAGGACATTGGAAGGTCCTTAACCTGTGTCCAATGTCTTCCATGCAGTGCACACTCCATTCTGAGACAAACCCACTTCATTTAAGATTGTGCAGTCACAACATGACTCTGCATACAAGCAGGGCACTAAATGCTTTTATTCATTCTTTTAGTCAACCTCTCTCAACACCACAATTAAGCATGACATCCAAGTACCAGTTATAATCTTTGGAAACTGTCTCTCCTACCTCTACATCTCACTGATTGTTTTGTCCTCATGGAAGCATGTATGGCTGCCAGAGGTTTACTCAAGGTCTCTGCATAGGACATAGTAATTTTTTGTCAATCCAAGGTTGACAATGTTTGTTGCCTTGGAAAGATGTTACCTAATACAAAAGCTTCAGATGTTGGAGAGAATGGAGATGGAGATGCTGATGTCAACGCATGACAAATTAGATGCCTAACAATGCAAGAATCCTTATGGTATAGATTTTAACATAATTATCAATACATTCCTTTAAGCTATTTTCCCATTTTAATTGCATGCAGTTTATGTCTTTGTTTTATGTAGCTATTTCTATGAGAGGAGAATGGAAGAACAAGATGAAAATGAAAGAATTATGCAAAGGAATCAAAGCTTGCCAAATACAGAATTTGTTGTTTCTACTTTGTGCATGATTTATGCACGATTACATTTTTCAATGTATTATCCTGCAAGCTACTTCACTGTATAGCCCCAGTTTGTCTTTCTGGTGTCTATGTTTGGATTGAGACAAATATGCTTCTTTTATTTTCATTCTTAAAGCCAATAATTTTGGGGGGAGATGTGGAATTTATCTATTTTAGATTAAGTACTCTCCATGATTCCTTGTATTATTATTGGAATTCATAGTAAAAAACTTTGTTGCCATTCTGATTGGCTTCCTCCTCACTTATGCAAAGGATAAAAAGCAAGTTCATGTCAAAAGTTGATCCTTTCTGATACTCAGGAATAAATTCAGAATTTAGTTGTTTACTGATTTAGCTGGGTCAACAGTTGGGGGACCAAGACCAGAAAATAAATCGTACCCTTGAATACCATATAAAACACGACAACTTTTTAAGGTACTGATAAGAATATAGCATTGTATTTCAACATGTAAATAAATAATTATTTGCCTGGTAGAGGAAGATAAAACAAAAGCTATATTTTCAACAGAGGAACCATTATCCTAAAGTTGGGAAAATATATCAGTGTGGAAATGGACAGATACAAGTAGTCAAGATTATGGATGATTTATCAGTGGGAAATAGGATCCTACTCTCAATCTGAACTTCAGTGCCAGGATTCAAATAGATGGTTATGACCATGGCAGAACTTTAGGTCTTGAAGATTCTAGAATTGCATGCTGCCAGATAGAGTAGGGACTAGGTGTTATTCTTTAAGTTTCAGTGGAATCAGTTATCAGAAAGTTTACTTATGAAGGTACAATGGGGATCTAAGTTCTTTGAAAAAGATTGGTGCTTAGAACAAGAATAAGTTATCAGGTTTATATGGGCAGTCAGTTGGAGAAGCTTCATGATAAGCCACACATGATTCCCAGAGGGCTTAGCTAGATATACCATGACTCATGTCAGTATTAGTCAAGGTGTTGGGGAAGGGAGAGGAATATAGAATTTAGGATCTAAAATGGCCAAATGGAAATTTTATAAAATTTATATTGTTATAAGAAGACATGTGCTACACTTAGAGATGAGAAACCAATATCTCCATGCATTATTAACACATGAAGTACTGTCAAGTGCCTCCATTTCCTACTATAATAATCTGACTATTCTCAACAACTGTTCTAATCCTCATCCTGAATCACAGTTGCTTCATTCTGTGGGGGGAAAATTAATGATTTACTGAGACAAAGATCTGGTACATAGTAACTCCAGAGTAGAGATGGAGTATGTGTTTTTCTTTGGTTTTGAATAATTGTGGTATAACAGATTAATGAGAACATAGAACACTATTGATTTCACCCCCATCCCTTTCCTAATCCAGTCTTTTCCCCATACTTCATCTTCTGAGGTCACATATTTTCTCTAAAAACACTATGTATGAAATAGACTAGATAAGACATAATGAGAGACTGAACACTGCGGTCAATTATGGCCACCTCCAAGCAAGTGCTAGGTATCACTCTGGGACATGTTTCATAATTACACTGTTTAAATTTCAAATTTACTTAAAACAATCCAATTCACCTGTATTTGTGTTAGACTTGCCATTGCCCAAGATTAAACAATGTCGTAAAAGGAAAAAAAAAATAGACACAAGTAATTGCAACTACTTGGAAAGAGGTTTAAACAATAATAATTAAAATTTATAAATTTAGTTAATATTTTTGGTGTTATTCATTATTTTTGATATTTCTAATTTATATCTGGTGTTACTTATCTCCTACCTGAGGGAATTTTTTCTATATTTTTTGAGGTACAATTCTGCAGGTGATAAATTCTTTCAGCTTTTGTATCTGAAATAGTTTATTTTATACTTTCATTTATGAAAAGTGTTTTTAATGAGTACAGAATTCTAGGCTGTTGGGTTTTCATTGTGCATTTTTTGGGGTGTTGCTCTACTGGTTTTTATCTTGAAGTGCTTCCAATTGTAAGTATACTCTCTTCATTTTCTTTATTCTTCTGTACGTATGTTATAATGCAATTGTATAGTGTACAAATATAAAGCACAATGCATATTTGTACATAATTTTCATTGCTGCTTTTAAATTTTTCTCTGCTGATTTTAAGCAATTTTGTTATCATTGCTATATTGTTTTCATAATTTTTTTTGCTTGGAGTTTGTAGCATTTCTTGGATTTATTTCTATATAGTTTTCTTCATGTTTAGAAAGTTTGGCTATGATTGGAAAGTTATTTCCTTCTTTTACCATTTCTCCTTTTCCTTAGAGGGATCAAGTACATGGACACCAAGGCACCTGAGGTTGCCCCTCAGTCTGTTTATTCTCCATTTACTTTTAAAGTTATATTTCTGTCTGTGAATAATTTTGTATAGTTGTTGTTTTCATGTCTTTAATTCCATAATGTCAACTTCTGCAATAGCAAATCTACAAATAATGTGATCTGTGTACTTTTCACCTCAAGCACTGTCATTTTCAATTCCAGGAATTTATTCTGGGGCTTTTTTATTTCTTTCAGATCTTTCCTCCATATGCTCACTTATCTAACTTCTTGAACATGTGGAATACAATTACAAAATTGTGTCGTTTTCGTTGGTTCATTTGTTTTTTCTGTTTTTGGTTACCAGAATGGAACTCAGGGGTACTCAACTAGTGAGCCACATCCCCAACCCTATTTTGTATTTTATTTAGCCGTTGCTGAGGCTGGTTTTGAATTTATAATCCTCCTGCCTCAGTCTCAGGAGCGACTGGGATTACAGGTGTGTGCCACTGTACCCAGTCATTGGTTCATTTTTGATTGACTAATTTTTCTTTTCATTATTCCATGATTCCTACTTTCCTTTAGGTTGGAAATATCTGAATGATGGCAGATTTCACAAATTTTAGCTCTTTGTGTCCCAGTTAATATTATATTATTTTGTATTTGCATGTTTTGTATTCTTTTAATTTTTCTGGGATGCAGTAATTTTTGTGGAAACTGTTGGATCTTACAGGGCCTTATTTTTGCTCTTTGATTGTAAAACAAGACTAACATCTAATCTAGGGTCCATATTTTTCCTTGTCACTGAAACAAGGCATTACTCATTAGGCTACCATTATTCCAAGAATTATACAATTTTTCCACTTAAGCTGTTAGTAATATGAACATTTCCAGTCTTGTGGGGGTTCTGGGGATTACTTTCCCTAATCTATTTTGGTATCTCTTTCACCAGAATCACTTCATTGTCTCATACACATAACATGAATAGCAGGCAGCTGAAAACTGGATAGACACTGTCTGCAAAACTTTAGTTTTCTCATGCACCTTTAGTTTCTCCAGCACTCATGTCATGTAAAATCTACTTGTCTGTTTTGCTGATTTTAATTAGGTAGAACCTACAGTGCACATAGATGCAAATGGGTCATCTTAATGCTAGAGTCTGGAATATCTAGCACTATGTTCAATTCATAATTTTCTTTCTGACTAATAAGTTAAAAAGATGGGGAAAAAGCCTGGATGAGTGTGAGGTTGGAGAGAAGAGATGGGGAAAGATAGTTCTCAGTACTTTTGACATCCACCTCTTGCAATCTATGGAGCAAAGGGCATTATTTATGAATTCAAATGATCTGTTTTCCCTCCTTTCCTCTGTGATAACATAAATGAAACCATATATCAAAAAAAAAAAGAAAAAAGATGAGGAATGGGTGGTGGATGAGAATAAACACGTATCACTGAGGTTTTCATTAATTAAAGAGCTTTTCAGGAGGGACCAGCCAGTTGTCTGATTCTTATTGTCAGTCATGCAGAGAATGTTCTAAAACACATAGGTAATTTTTAGTCACTAATTTAGGCATGCCATTGTAAAATATGGATTCTAGTACAGTTACATGTCACACCCTGCCCACCTTTGCACCCCAGGGGTTTTCTTATGATTTTTGTTATTCCCAAGATTGCAAAAGAAATTAATAATTATCTACCTATAGCCAGAAACTTAGATATGCCACCTGCTTTGCTCTGCTCACTCTTTTCCCTCTTTTGTTTAATCACACAATGTAATAATTGTCTTCATTTGTGATATCACTGTCACTACCATAGCAACAGGCATCTCCTTCTAACAGTTCAGTATGGGAATAATCAGAGAGCAGATATGAGTTTTTGAAGGAGAAATACCATATTTAAGTATAAATCTACCAACAACCTGAGATGTCTAGGACAGAGGAATACCAATAGGGATATCTCACAGATAAGATTTTTCTTTTTAAATGTTAATTTTTGTCAGACTGTAAACTTCATCTTTAAAACCTTTTCTCCCATTATTGTCATCATACCTTGAGTACTTAGAGCTGAATACCAGTTCACTCTGACCTTTCTGAAATCACAAGCCAGCCTTTCCCTTTGTCACTGTTATAATGGAATGGATCAGAGTCTTCCCGCAGACATTATAATGGAGTTCAACTGTCTATGGCATACACTAATGAACAATGTTAAACCTTTCTTGTCTCCACCATGTGCCACCACAGCGCACAGCAGATGCCCTGCCTGGAGATGCCCATATGGCAGGTTTGTACAGTGATATTTCTTCTAATGTCAAGGGAGCCTGATGCATGGAAAAGATGTTGTGGGTGCTATTTGGAAGGTACAAGTGCATCAATGAGAGCAACTTTATCTGTCTCCACTTGTCTCCCCTCCACAGTGCCAACCAGTCCTGTGTGGAGAGATGAGAGGGTCTTTCTGCTGTGCAATTTCATGGTTGTTGGCTGTCCTTTTTCTACCCCATCCTCATTCGTACAAATAATTCCTGGTTGTTGCTTTATGGCTGTTTGATGTTCCTTTAATAATCCACGAAAATTAATTTATTGAATGTGAAAAATAATGTATACAATGCAAACATCATAGGCAATGATGTGGGCTGAATTAAATTCACATTATACAGAAATCAATATAAATCATGGATATTACTTCTGTTTCTCAGAAACAAATGCATTGTGGATTATCTACCAGTAAGGGAATGGGGCAGCTAGAGTATAAAGTAGGGTGGGAAGAGATAAAAACATGTTTTTACAATTCATACCTGCAGACACTAAGTAAAGGTTTTGTTAGCTCAGTATCACAGGTATCTGTCATGTTTCAGATGTCTATCATTTTTCAACTAAACATGTAAGGTTTAGGAGGCACTGAATACCATTAATGATGAGGACCAAAGATGTGAGTAGAGTCCTTTGGTATGAAGATAATAGCAAGTGGATTCAGGCCCGACAGAGAGTATATAAGCTACAATTTCCTTTTTGAGCCAAGAGGATACTTGTTTAACAAGATAATAAAATTATTTGAAGCAGCATGGTGGTGATGAAGAGGAAGAAGATAACTCAGCAAGTGTGTGTTTTTTCTAGACTTTTTTAAGTCTTCACAGAGGGTTCTAGATGAAGAGCCTAGTGGCAACTGATTGAGCCAGCCCTGTGACCCATAAATGACAATATAATGACTTCATTGTTTCTAAACTTTCCTGAATGAGTCATATTTCCAGAATCATCTTGAGTTTTCACTCTTTTAAAATTATTTATCTTGGGCCATATTATTGTAGTGTAACAATGGCTTCCATCTAGTTCAACATCATCATAAATCTGTGTTAGTGACCAGGAAATTAGCACAGATTGACTTTTTCTTCCAAACCAAAATAATCCAAGAGGGACAGACCTGGCAGGACTGGTTATAATTATCACCTATACTCTAGTTTGGTGTCTTCTTCATAGACAGAATCAGGCTGCTTGCATGCTTGCCAAATCAAAAGGCCTAGTGAGGTAACTATGTGAATAATACTACCCAAGGTACCTTTGGCAAAATACTATCAATAGTTAAGATGTTTGCATCTGTTTTACTTGCATTTATGGAAATTAGCATAGATAAATCCTACATGAATAAGTTGCTTAGTCTACTTCTTTTCTCCAGGCATGCCATTGAATTAATATATAAAGTGTCACATGATAGAGACATCGGTTTAAGATTATGTCCCCCAAGGGTTCAACCAAACATATACTATAGATTATATTTTCAGTTGGCAAAGAATTTGGAGGTTAAACATGCAGTGATTTACACACTGGATTTATAGTAACACAGACTATCCAATTCCTACCTCAGAAAAATTTGTAACCTCTCATGACTCTGATTCCTAATCTGCTAAGAGAGTAGTATCTATCCTATGAATATGTCATGAAGGTTAAAATAATGAATGTGGAACACCTGCAGTACATTGGGGCTTACTACAGGCAATTGTATTAATTAACTTCAGGTTTCAGTGGGAATCTTAGATAAATGAATATTCAACTAAATAAACCCTTTGGAGTTGAAGAGTTTAACACCATCCCCAGACTCCAGCCTTATCCCCTGCACACAAACACCAGAAGATAGTTTGGTGCCTGACATAAAACTAGGACAAGAGAATTCAGTGGTACCTGTGCTCTCCAAGTCCCTACTCAGCATTCGGAATATGGGTCTCAGAACTGATGGTGGAAGCTTTTGTTCGGAGCTCCTGATGAACAACCTTTATAGGACAATCGGCAGATGAGACATCCTACTCCTAAAGTTGACAACAGCTAAGACACTTTATAACCAAATACAAATTGGCTTTGGTTTCCTGCCAGTGTTTTTTTCTGGTACATTGGATGAAGATTTGATTGCTGGCTGGCAAGTGCACTGACTTGATGCATGATCCCTGAGGTTTTAATCGTTTTGATCACATTCTTGTCTCACTGAAAAGTGCAGTTGTTGGCAATCACTCCTTCCCTCATTACTGCCAACTGGCTCTGGCCTGCTGTATTTCTTTCTTTTATTATTCCCCACTCTAGGTTTTCATGACACAGTTTAAAAACAGTCTAAGCCCCTTGACTAGTTACTATCCTTGGCAATCAGGAATATCCTCACTAGAAAAATGCTTTCCTTCAAGATTTACTGAAATATAAACTCAAAAACTGATTACTTTTCTATACCAATATCATATGTATTAACTGAGCTCTTTACCCTCTTTCTGAGGAGGAAAATGACAGGACTCTGACATTCATCTGGACTATCATTGTACCTTTTTATTCATCAATGGAACAACTTACCCAGTTATTAAGTCTTCCCTCAATGTTTAATATACTGGGACTACAATGATGAACAAAATGATCTCATTGAACATATATTCTAATAAAGAAGGAAAAAAAAACACATGTTCAACCACAAAAAGCAATGCAAAATGTAACAGTGATAAGGGTCTAGTCCAAGTTCGCACTTTCACAAGTGTGAGAAGTATTTGGTCCCGATCATGTAGGTCTGGGATTTCTGCCTGAAATAATGGGTAGTGAGCAGTTAAGAAGAGCAATGATTGATGCAGCAAAAACCACTTCATGTCAGAGGAATGGCATGTGCCAACATGGAAGGACTGAACCAGAAGAGGGGGACAGATTCAGTCATGAAATAAAGCCTGAGGAGGTAACAGGTCAGAATCAGATCAGATCCAGGTCAAGTGAAGAATGTCAATTATGTCTTATGAACAATAAATTGAAATGACTTGGAATAAAAATATTAAATTTTTTGTTTAAAAATAATACTGGCTAGAATATGAAGAAAAGTATAAGTGGGGAAGAGAAAACATATAGACCGGTAAAATGGCTACTGTCAAAGTTCTAAAAATAAAAATGGCAGCTTGGAATAAAATGGTGGATGTAGATGTTAAGAGAAATAGGATAAAAATATTTAGACAATGATATGAACAAAACTTAGGGTTAAACACATTTAACCTAATTTCTGGGTTATTTTTAGTTTCCATGTTATATAAATTGAGCAAAGGTGATTTTGTCAAGTTTACTTTTAACCATATCTAATTTAAAATGATCTGAAACTATTTAGGAGATACCATGTGGGCAGATGGCTAAATACCCCTGGAGGTCAGAGTTATCTTGCTTGAAGGTAAGGATATGTGAATTGTGTTCTCATAATGTTCATAATGTTCAGTAGAAATGTTGACCTTGCGGAGCATGAAGGTTAAGAGATGTAAGAAAAGAACTCATATTTCAGAGTTTGAAATTTTTTGTATACCAGGAATACCAGGTCTCCACATTCAACTGTGGGTCCAGTGTCTTAGATGGCCTAACACTAGAACTAGAAGCAGATCATGGATGACAGGATAAAAGGCATATAATAATGTGAATGATTACAATAGACATTGCTGCAATTGCATCATTTGACAACTAGTTCTTAATGATCTGAAAATCAAGGTATCAACTGATCATGATAATTTTATACATGTATTACCTGTAAGTAGAACTAGTAAGTATCTTATTCATACTGTTGCTGAATGTCCCTTGTATGAAGTCGCCTATGACATATTTTTTCTCATAGCTTTTGTCTGCACTTCATTCAGAATGCTTCTGACAAGGTAATGCTCCCCGCTCTCCAGTAATCAGGCCATTCTTCCCCTCAAGCTAAACCCCTAATATCCTTTTTAAATTGTAAGCTTCATTTCTTTGGCTTCAAGCCTCTCTCCAGTTTTGCACATGAGTGTGTTAGTTTCTATAAGATATCCAGGCTCCCCAGGACCTCACTGCCTTTGCTGCCTTCAGATCTACTTAATTATGTAGGTCATTCTTTTCTGTCCTTTCCTAGTTTGCTTCGCTTCCTTGCATCCACTCACATCATCTCCATTAGGCATTCTAACAACTCTGATCTTCACATTCTCCTTGCGCTTTTACAAAGGTGAGATCTTTTCCAAAACGCAGGGACTGAGAAATATACCCAAGGCAGTAAAGTTAAACTTGTGAGCCATATGTGAACTAAAAGATTGCTCCAATGCATTGTGGGAAAATGAAAAATAAATACAAATTTTTCTGCCCTTCATGTCTCTTGTAGTTTACATTAAATATTCTGAAAATCAGTTCTTTATTCATTTTTCCAATTTGAAAGGAACAACTATCTTCATAAAGGGAAGTATGATTAAAACTATTAAAGAGATGAAAGGAAAGTGCTATCTAATAAAAGTTCATTCTCTATCATTTTACTTCTAAATGCAATAGTCAATCTCCCTTTACCTTTCCTGAAAAATAAGACTATAATACTATAAATGTTTTTATAAAGTTTATGTCAATAGTCTTAACGGTAATAGATTTTTATTGAACTTACTGCTTTCTTGGAAAATATGCACATATTTAAACTCATCAATCACATATGTAGTTTTCTTTTTCCCTTTAAAGATTTGGACAATGTCTTCATTCAAATTTTCTTTGACACAAGCACTAGGTAAGATTGAGTCTCAAGTCCTCTAAACCATTATCAATTAATTACATTTGAGTAAAAATGACATTCACCTTAACATTGAAACTTGGGAGAAATATGTATCTGTCTGTGATTTGGACATGTCGTGATGATGACTATCAACTCCATAACAGTAAAACAGCACACTACACATGGACCGCACACTGAAAATGACGCAGTAAGTATGGATATAGGAGCTGTGATATGCAACAGAGCAGAGTGTGTTTGGGGAAGTGCTATGATTCTCTAGAAAACTTGTAAAGTTGCTCGATGGGTGTGAGAATGTTGTAGGGATGAACAAATACAAAAGCCAGAAATTGTAAAGAAAGTGCTGCTATGTCCCAAAGCTGATGGGTAGTAGGAGATTGGGAATGAATTGCTTAGGCCAGGAGAATGAGTTTGTGAAGCCAGTTTACTACATAGAATGGAAAGCACTATGCCAATTAGGTAGAGCGTCCCTTACCCCAGGGTGTCTAGAAGAGTTAACACTGCTAAAGGTTAAAAGCAACCTTCAATCTCTCAAAGGTACCCTGTTTAGATGTCAGATGACATGATTATTCTCCACACAGGATCTGTGACAGTGTCGTGGAGATCAGTGCTTTCCACATTGCATATTACAAAATACAAGTACTGGAAAAAGCATTGATAGAGAATAGGTCTTGTATGCAATGTCTGTTCTTCCTGATCATTCATAATCCACATTGTTGAGTCCTGTAGTATAGACAGTTACTTTAATGTTTTAAAAATTTTTGACCACAGAAGACTTTTTTCATCACATTTTCCGAATTAGCACATCACATGGTGAAAAAGGTTGCCTATTGATTTGTAGAGTGGTATAAGATAAGCTTTATGCTAAAGGGAAATGAATCTTTGGCAGGTTGGGTTAGTAGGTGACAAAGACTGGAGGCAGCAAAATAAATAATTTTTATAAACAGTTTTACTTATGATACACCTAAGTCCACTGTTGTTGATTTTATTTCTCAGCAATGGAAACAAAAATATCTGACATGAAATGCGGTCTTGTAGCACATTGCCATTCACCCATGGAGAGGTGAACCTTTATCACTTTGCTGTGAAACTTGAGTCAGCCCTGTGGCTTCCTAAATTAATAATAATGTGAATATATACCATAGCTTATTTATCCATTCATTTGTTGAAAGGCATCTAGGTTGGTTCCACAGTCTAGCTATTGTGAATTGAGCTGCTATAATCATTGATGTGGCTGTGTTACTATAGTATGCTAGTTTTAAGTCCTTTGGGTATAAACCAAGGAGTAGGATAAGTGGGTCAAAAGGTGGGTCCATTCCAAGTTTTCTGAGGAATATCCATGCTGCTTTCCAGAGTGGCTGTACCAATTTGCAACTCCACGGACTGTGGAACCAACCTAGATGCCCTTCAACAGATGAATGGATAAAGAAGCTGTGGTATATATACACAATGGAATACTACTCAGCCACAAAGAAAAATAATATTATGGTATTTGCAGGTAAATGGATGGAATTGGAGAATATCATGCTAATTGAAATAAGTCAATCCCAAAAAACAAAGGCCAGATGTTTTCCCTGATAAGTGGATGATGATATAGAATCTGGTTTTGGGGGTGGGAGATGAGAGAAGAACGGAGGAACTTTAGATTATGTAGAGGGAAATGAGACAAGGAGTGTGTGAGGGTATGAAAAATGGTGGAATGAAACAGACAGACATCATTACCCTATGTGCAAGTATGATTAATATGAATAGTTTGAATGTACATCATGCCATAGAAATGAAAATTTGTACCCCATATGTGTACAATGAATCAAAATGAAGTCTGCAAAAAAAAATGTGCAAAAGTTCGACTACATGTCTTCTAAATGAATATGATATGGTTTCTGCCTGAATTGACCAGGCCGAGAGATTTTGGAGTTTTGTGCCATCTTGTAAAAAGTCCAGCAAGATCAAATTTGCTGAGCTGCAGAGAGAACTCAGTGGCAAACAAGGGTGTGGCAGGAACCACTACATTTCCTACATTGGCTACTTGCATCTCCTCACCCCAGATGCTAAATATGTGAGTGAGGAAACCTGGGGAACAACTCCAACCATGGCCATTGTATGACCACAGGTGCATGAGACACCCTAAATAAGAGAGGCTTAGCTGATCCCAGTCACTCACTCCCCAAAACAGGGGTAATAAAAATGACAGGGATTGAAGGCAGTTTGTATTTAATCCCACAACATTTGGTGTGGTCTGTAAAAAGGTGTTCAATGACCATAGTAGCTATATCCACAAAATCATTCAAGCACATGTAAAACATTATTAAATAAAACTTGAAGAGAAATTAAAAGCACCAGAGGAAAAAAAGTAAAGAAAGACAAAATGAAACTAAATGTGAAATCACACAAGGTATGAGGTAATTTCTCTAAATTTGCTGTAGGCATTTCCAAGCTCAGTTCTAAACTTTCTAACAACCATAGCCACCTTAATCTCTTCCATCATGAGCTCTGACTGAGGGAGGGAGGTGTCCTTTTATCTTAGAGATTATTGTCCCTTACAAGGTCAATGGTCGGACAAGGGCAATGAGCACAGGACAGAAGAGGTCAGTCGAAGTCTGCAGTAGACAAGGAACATGGGGAATTTGGACCATAAATGCAACAAGGAAAGCAAATAATATTGGATGTGAGCAACAACCATGTTACAAAGCAGGACAATTTGTAAATGACATTGAGTAACTTGACAAGAAGAAACAATTACATATGCATTCTGAGAATGCCAGTCCAGGTAACTAAGAGTAGTGCTTCCATTAAGAAAGAAAGAGAGAGAGAGAGAAAGAGAGAAAGAGAGAGAGAGAGAAAGAGAGAGAGAGGAAGGAAGGAAGGAAGGAAGGAAGGAAGGAAGGAAGGAAGGAAGGGGAAAGAGGGGAAAAAACAGGAATAACAATATTTTCAAGAAAAATTTGTATTTGAAGTTTTGTAGCTAGCCATAAAATCAGAAGGTAATGCTCATCAAACAGTAATGGGAAATGGGAGGCAGAAAATTTGGTCACATTGTAAAGAGTTGTGAGATTTTTAGTCATCTCCTTGGAGCTGAGAGTCGAAGATGTGACTGTCAATGAAATTGTTGGAGGAAATGTTTTTAGGAAAGAAGAGAAAAATAACAAGGAAGCATTGGTAAGGAGAGGACCTAGAAAATATGGACAAATCAAAACTGGTGCTATTTTTGCTCTGTGGAGCAAAGAAGTTATCTTTAAGAGGAGAAGGATGTTGTTGAGATTAAGTAACCTGGGACAAAGAAAAACAGGTTTTTTTTTTTTTTTAATTTGAGATTTTCTGATTTTGCTTAAAAAGTTCAAACAGGAAATGAAGTATTAATGCCACATATATGAATGTCACTTTTCAGCTAATTAAACCAATCCCTACCTATAATATCCCATATATCAACTATTCAAGTATCATAGTAACTATTCAAAGGATCCACCACTCACCACTTTCCAAAGAGCTTTCCAATTGAACTGAATAAGATGAATTGAGTTTTTTTGTTAGACTATGCTCTCGAGACTATGTGCATTAGATCCAAATTATAAATCTCTGATAACATGTAGTAAGTGATCTAGGAGAGATTATTTTTCTCTCTATTTTGATTCTCTGAATATATTAAACAGAAGAAAAACACTTAGGAACACCAAGGGATGTTCAGTTATACCATTTTTATCTTTGTATAGATCATAAAGTTCCAAAGGGGATATGATTTTTTTCTTTTTTTTTTTTTTTTTTTGCGGTGCTGGGGATTGAACCCAGAGCCTTGCGCTTGACAGGCAAGGACTCTACCAACTGAGCTATATCCCCAGCCCCAAAAGGGATATGAAATTTAATGCTCCTCATGCTGTCTCATTAGAGCACTATGTTTATCTTGTTCCACACTATATGTTTTGCACAGGACATTCTGAATAATTATATGATTATACCTTTTTAATTACTAGAATTCATGAATTTATATGAGCCCATTCCTTTGCTGAATCCCTAGGCCACATATAATTTAGATCCATCCTATAATTATTGTCCAATATATTCATATGGTTTGAGTTTCTTTCTCCTCTATTTATTTATTTTTCTTCACAAGATATTAGGAAGAATTCCAAATATGCAGCACATTGAGTCAACTTCAATTAAAATTAAAAAATATGATACTCTTCCCAGAACAAACACAAATGTGGACTGTAGGGCCAAAGACATATAAACAGATAAAATTTCTATTCTGAATCTTGACTCCCTCTGCCATTTGTTGATCCTTTCTTTACCTCCTTACTAATGCTAAGTGTAAAGAGAGACCAACAATACTCAAGAATAAGGAAGTTAGGAGAACACAGGAAATGTGATTTAGGCAAGGCCCAGACAGGCAAAGTGTGTTCTCAAGGTCAATGGAAAGGAAATACTTGTGGCCAAATAGATTATTCTTATGCTTTTTACTAACTACACAAGCATAATTCAGATGTGAAGAAATTTGCCCAGGTACCATCCCCTTTCTTCATCATGATGCTAGTCCATTTTAATGGCCTGTCAGAAAACAACCAAAAACAAAAAATTATGAAACTAAGACTTGCATCTTTAGTTAACCATGGTTCCAGAAAAGCAATATCTTTTTAAAAAAATTTTATTTATTTATTTATTTTTTAATTTTTATTTGATTATTGATTCATTGAACACAAATGGAGTACACCTATTGTTTCTCTGGTTGTACACAAAGTAGAGTCACACCATCTGTGCATTCATACATGTACACAGGGCAATGATGTCTGTCACACATTCTGTTATTATTCTTAGCCCCCCACCCAGACCCCACCACTCCCTTCCCTCTATCTATCCTTCCTCCATTCTTGCCACGCTTCCCACCCATATTATGCATCATGATTCATTTATCAGAGAGACCATTCAACCTTTGGAATTTTGGGATTGGCTTATCTCACTTAGCATAACAGTCTCCAACATCATCCATTTACCTACAAATGCCATAATTTTAATCTTCTTTATGGCTGAATAATATTCCAATGTGTATATATAGCACGGTTTCTTTATCCATTCATCTATTGAAGGGCATCTAGGTTGGTTCCATAATCTAGCTATTGTGAATTGAGCAGCTATGAATATTGATGTGGCTGCATCACTGTAATAATCTGATTTTAAGTCCTTTGGGTATAGGCCAAGGAGTGGGATAGCTGGATCAAATGGTGGATCCATTCCAAGTTTTCTAAGGAATCTCCACACTGCTTTCCAGAGTGGCTGCACCAAGTTGCACTCCCACCAGCAATGTATGAGTGTACCCTTTTCCCCACAACCTCGCCAACACCTGTTGTTGCCTGTATTCTTAATAAAAGACATTCTAATTGGGGTAAGATGAAATCTTAAGGTGGTTTTGATTTGTATTTCTCTTATAATGAGGGATGTCGAAAATTTTTTCATAAATCTGCTGATTGCTTGTAAATCTTCCTCTGTAAAGTGTCTGTTCATTTCCATGGCCCATTTTTTGAATGGGTTATTAGTGTTCTTGGTGTAAAGATTTTTGAGTACTTTGTAGATTCTGGAGATTAGTGCTCTATCTGAAGTGTGAGGAGCAAAGATTTTCTCAAACTCTGAAGGCTCTCTCTTCACATTGCTGATTGTTTCCTTTGCTGAGAAAAAGCTTTTTAGTTTGACTCTATCCCAATCATTAATTCCTGCTTTTATTTCTTGCACTTTGGGAGTCATGGTAAGGAAATCTGGTCCTAGGCCAATGTGATGAAGATTTGGACCTATTTTTTTTCCATTAGGAGCAGAGTCTCTGGTCTAGTTTCTAGGTCCTTGAACCACTTTGAGTTGAGTTTTGTACAGGGTGAGAGATATGGGTTTAGTTTCATTTTGCTGCATATGGATTTCCAATTTTCCCAGCACCATTTGTTGAAGAGGCTGACTTTTCTCCATTATATGTTTTTGGCTCCTTTGTCAAGTATGAGATACCTGTATTTATGTGGGTTTGTCTCTGTGTCCTCTATTCTGTACCATTTATCTACCTGTCTATTTTGGTGCCAATATCATGCTGTTTTTGTTACTATTGCTCTGTGGTATAGTTGAAGGTCTGGTATTGTGATACCCCCTGCTTCACTCTTCTTGCTAAGGATTGCTTTAGCTATTCTGGGTCTCTTATTCCTCCAAATGAATTTCATGATTGCTTGCTCTATTTCTACGAGGTCTGTCATTGGGATTTTAATTGGAATTGCATTGAATTTATATCGCATTTTTGGAAGTTTAGCAATTTTGACAATATTAGTTTTGCCTATCC
Organism: Glaucomys volans; assembly: GCA_020662805.1. Taxonomy (NCBI): domain Eukaryota; kingdom Metazoa; phylum Chordata; class Mammalia; order Rodentia; family Sciuridae; genus Glaucomys; species Glaucomys volans. Next base: position 478,830 of record JAJEJO010004426.1, read on the forward strand.
AAGAACATGGGAGATCTTTCCATCTTCTCAGATTCTCTTTAACTTCTTTCTTTAGTGTTCTGTAGTTCTCATTGTAGAGGTCTTTCACTTCTTTTGTTAGATTGAGTCCCAAGTATTTTATTTTTTTTGAAGTTATTGTGAATGGGGTAGTTTTCCTAATTTCTCTCTCAGAGGATGCATCACTTACAAGTAAAAGTGCATTAGATTTATGAGCATTAATTTTATATCCTGCTACTTTACTTAATTCATTTATGAGTTCCAGAAGTTTTCTGGTGGAATTCTTAGGATTTTCTAAATAGAGAATCATGTCATCAGCAAATAGGGATAGTTTGAGTTCTTCTTTTCCTATTTGTATTCCGCTAATTTCTTTGGTCTGTCTAATTGCTCTGGCTAGAGTTTCAAGAACAATGTTGAATAGTAGTGGCGAAAGAGGGCATCCCTGCCTTGTTCCAGTTCTCAGGGGGAATGCTTTCAATTTTTCTCCATTTAGAATGATGTTAGCTGTGGTCTTAGCATAGACAGACTTTACAATATTAAGGAAGGTCCCCACTATCCCTATTTTTTCTAGTGTTTTGTGCATGAAGGGGTGCTGTATTTTATCAAATGCTTTCTCTGCATCTATTGAAATAATCATGTGGTTCTTGACTTTAAGTCTGTTGATGTGGTGAATTTCATTTATTGATTTCCGGATGTTGAACTAACCTTGCATCCCCGGGATGAAACCCACTTGTCATGGTGCACTATCTTTTTAGTATGCTTTTGTATGCGATTCGCTAAAATTTTGTTAAGAATTTTTGCATCTATGTTCATAGGAGATATGGGTCTGAAATTTTCTTTCCTTGATGTGTCCTTCTCTGCTTTTGGTATCAGGGTGATATTAGCTTCATAGAATGAGTTTGGAAGGGTTCCCTCCTCCTCTATTTCATGAAATACTTTGAGGAGTATTGGAATGAGCTCTTCATTGAAGGTCTTGTAGAACTTGGCTGTGAATCCATCTGGTCCTGGACATTTCCTGGTTGGTAAGCTTTTGATGACTTCTTCTATTTCATTGCTTGAAATTGATCTATTTAAGTTGTGTATGTCCTCCAGATTCAATTTGGGTGGCTCATATGCCTCTAGGAACCTGTTGATGTCTTCCCGGTTTTCTATTTTGTTGGAGTATAAATTTTCAAAGTAGCTTCTTATTATGTTTTGTATTTCAATTGTGTCTGTTGTAATATTTCCATTTCTATCACAAATTTTAGTAATTTGGAGTTGCTCTCTCCTTCTCTTTGTTAGTGTGGCTAAGGGTTTATCAATTTTGTTTGTTTTTCAAAGAACCAACTTTTTGTTTTGTCAATTTTTTTCAATTGTTTCTTTTGTTTCAATTTCATTTATTTCAGCTCTCATTTTGATTATTTCCTATCTTCTGCTACTTTTGGTGATGATCTGTTCCTCTTTTTCTAGGACTTTGAGCTGTAATGTGAGGTCATTGATTTGTTGACTTTTCATTCTTTTATTAAGTGCACTCCATGCAATGAATTTTCCTCTTAGCACTGCTTTCATAGTGTCCCAGAGATTTTGATATGTTGTATTTTTGTTCTCATTGACCTCTAAGAATCTTTTAATTTCCCCCCTAAAGCCTTCTCTTATCCATGCATCATTCAATAGCATATTATTTAATCTCCAGGTATTGGAGTAGTTTCTGTTTTTAACTTTATCATTGATATCTAATTTCATTCCATTATGATCTGATAGTATACAAGGTAGTATCTCTATGTTTTTGTATTTGCTAAGAGTAGCTTTGTGGCATAACATATGGTCTATTATAGAGAAGGAACCATGAGCTGCTGAGAAGAAAGTGTATTCGCTTTTTGATGGACAGAATATTCTATATATGTCTGTTAAGTCCAAATTAGCGATTGTGTCATTGAGTACTATGGTTTCTTTGTTCAATTTTTGCTTGGAAGATCTGTACAATGGTGAGTGATGAGTGTTAAAGTCCCCCAGTATTATTCTGTTTTGGTCTATTTGATTCCTGAAATTGAGAAGGATCTGATTGACGTACGTGGATGCACCATTTTTAGGTGCATAAATATTTATGATTGTTATGTCTTGCTGATTTATGCTTCTTTTAAGCAGTATGAAATGTCCTTCTTTATCCCTTCTGACTAACTTTGGCTTGAAGTCTGCTTTATCTGAAATGAGGATGGAAACTCCTGCTTTTTTACTCAGTCCATGTGCATGGTATGTTTTTTCCTAACCTTTCACCTTTAGTCTGTGGGCATGTTTTTCCATGAGATGAGTCTCTTGAAGGCAGCATATCGTTGGGTCTTTCTTTTTAATCCAATCTTCTAGTCTATGTCTTTCGATTGATGAGTTTAGGCCATTTACATTCAGGGTTATTATTGAGATATGACTTGTATTTCCTGCCATTTTAGCTTTTTTGGTTTTTTTAGCTTAACTTTGTTTCTCCTTTGATTGACTCTTTCTTTAGGGTAATTCCTCCCCATTTTGACTGAGATTATTGTTTTCCGTTTTTTCCTCTTCGAATGTTTTGTTGAGAATGTTCTGCAGGGCAGGCTTTCTCTTTGTGAATTCTTTAAGCTTTTGTTTATCATGGAAGGATTTTATTTCGTCATCAGATCTGAAGGTAAGTTTTGCTGGGTATAAGATTCTAGGTTGGCATCCGTTTTCTTTCAGAGCTTGAAATATGTTGTTCCAGGCCCTTCTTGCTTTTAGGGTCTGGGCTGAGACATCCGCTGATATCCATATTGGTTTCCCCCTGTAGGGAATCTGATGCTTTTCTCTCACAGCCTTTAAAATTCTATCTTTCTTTTGTATGTTAGGTATTTTCATTATAATGTGCCTTGGTGTGGATCTGTTGTAATTCTGTGCGTTTGGTGTCCTGTAAGCCTCTTGTAATTGATTTTCCATCACATTCATCATATTTGGGAAGTTTTCTGATATTATTTCATTGAACAGATTATTCATACCCTTGGTTTGTATCTCTGTGCCTTCCTCAATCCCAATAACTCTTAAATTTGGTCTTTTCATGATGTCCCATATTTCTTGGAGGTTTCCTTCATGATTCCTAAACGTCTTCTCTGTTTGTTCAATTTATTTTTCAAGATTAAATATTTTGTCTTCATTATCTGAGTTTCTGTCTTCCAAGTGATCTATTCTGTTAATTATGCTTTCCATTGAGTTTTTAACTTGGCTTATTGTTTCCTTCATTTCCTTGTTTCCTTCAAGGATTTCTGATTGTTTTTTTCTCAGAACTTCTATCTCTTTATTGAAATGATTTTTTGCTTCCTGCAATTGCTCTATTAGCTGATTATTCATAGCCTGAATCTGTTCTCTCATCACATCATTCTCTCCTCGGATCATTTTAATTATGAACATTCTGAACTCCCTTTCTGTCATTCCTTCTATCATACTGTCTTTGGGTTCTCTTGATATATCATCTAGGTATGTTTGGGACACTTTCTTCCCGTGTTTTCTCATGTTGCTCGTGTATCTTCCCCTCTAGTAGTGCAAATTAGAGGGATTGTGATTTCCCTGTAAAGACTTAAAGCGTCCCTGCAGATTTCCAGTAACTCACCTGATGTTTGAGAGTTGCTTGATCAAGAGGTGACCCGAGAAAGCTGCTGTCCCACTACCTCCAGGTTGGGAATGATCAGTGCTTCTGGGCAGAGGCAGCCTGGTGTTGATAGACAATCAGATACAGCAAGGTGGTAGACCCCAGGCCAGGGTGTGGACCTGGTCACTAGACCAAGTTGGGGTGGGGGCACAGAACTGTGCTCAGTGGTGGAGACCCTGGACTTGAGAGCCCAGGCAGGCCTGAGCTCCTCGCTGGGGGCTCAGTCAGTGGCAGGTGGTCACTCTCTGCCAGGGAAGCTGTAAAATAGCACCGAAGGGCCCAAACTTCCCGCTGGAGCCAGCGACTCCCTCCGCTCCAGACCAGACCTCCCCAGGAGATGTCTTGCAGTGGGAGGGGAGACCGGAGCTCAGCTCTGAGGACTCAGGCAGCCCAGATGGTCGCCCTCTGCTAGGGAAGCTGCAAAATGGCGCCGAAGGTTCCAAACTCCCCGCCGGGGCCAGGGACTCCAGCTGCTCCAGGCCAGACCGCCCCTCTTTTTTTCATAAAGGATCAAATGAGAAGGAACAGAAGGAAAAAAAGTCAGGGCAAAGAAAGAAGGAAGGAGGAGGAAGAGAAGCAATAGAAAGAGGAGAATTTTGCCTTAATCAGGCTGCAAAATATTGACCTCTCCAAATCCTCCAGCTTACTCAAAAGTCGGAAAAAAAATTGATTAGCACTCTGGAGAGTGGGGTAGGGATACCCCTTCTAATGCTCACCAGAGCCAAGCGAGGGCAGTCCCACTGTGTAGCCCTGGGCTGAGTTAATCAAGCTGGCTGCGTAACCAGGAAGCTGGCTGTGCCATTCTGCTCTCTTAATGCGTAGCACAAGCCCATTTACTTGTTTGATTTTGCTTCTTTTTGGTAAATAATTTACATAGTTTTGCATTAGCTCAATTTGCAAAAATTGAGCAAACAGTGCAATTTTCTGTAATTATGCCAGTGCAAGACAGAAGTAAAGTCTGGCTGAGAGAGGCTTTATCTGAACTGAAAAGACATTTGGTGGAAATGGAGCATGAGAAGAAAATGAAGATCTGCTTAAATTGGCTCTGGCCAAAGTGAGAAAGAACAGAACACAATTCAGCTAACACTCTAATTGAGCTAAACATCTCTGTTTTCCTTCTTATTCTATGAAAGTTTTCAGGTGGGCATGTATACACCATATGTACGGTGTCATGCCTGTCCTCTTAGGAAGGAAACAGATACCACTGTCAGGCCTACTGATGTGCTTGTCTCTGTCATAAACACATATAGTCCTTTTTTGACTATACTTCATTTCTCTTCACTCTGACCCTCTCTTGTGCATCTTCCATTCACCTACCATACCAAATATTCTACAGGAGCAAAATCAGGAAAATTGAAAATTGAAGTTAATTCTGTGAAGACCAGCTATATGCTTGGCTGTCCCTAGAAATGCCTGATAGAATCTGAAAAGCCTCAGCAATGGGTATTTATTTACAACTCTGGGGATGGTGCATGAGGGTATTCATGCCAATATCTGCCAATCTCCGAATTATGGAATATTGGGATGTTTATACCATTAGCCTGCTCTAATAAGGACATGGTCTAGAAAGAAATGTTTATCTTATTTTGTTTAGTTTTGCTATCACAGAATTCCAAATACTGGAAAATTTACAAAGGAAAAAGATATGTTTCGCAGTTCTGGAAGCTGGGAAGTCCAATATGAAGGTGGCAGGATCCAGCGAGGGCCTTCTTCCTGCATCATCCTAGGGCAGAAGGTAAGAGAGTGAGAAAGGACGAGGGAGACCAAAAGAGGGCTGAACTTGCTTTTGTAACAAGACTACTCTTTCAATTAATACATAAATGAAAACACCACTTGAAAGTCCCACCTCTCTACCCTGTAGCATTGCTGGTAAAGTTTTCAACACAGAAACTTTGGGCAATAAATTCAAACCATGCAACTAGCACCTATATAAGGGAGAGAAGAGGAGACTTCCCATACTTATGTTAATTTCATCTATTTGAGTACTGGGCCTGGTTAAATCTAAAGTTGAATGTTAATATTAGGCTTGTTTATTTCAGCTTATGTGGTCTGCTCTGAATGAATCTTGTCAATATTCACCTGTGACTTTGGGGAAATTACTTGCTATCTTGTTGTCTTCTTTTCCTTAGGTTATGTCTAAGCTCCCCAGCAACTCAAGATTTCTGTTGGAATCTCATTACAAATTTGTATTTTCACTAAAATATAAACATTATTTTCTGTGAGTATCTTTGAGTAAAGTAGAAATAATCACTTATTCTGGAACCCAGGAAATGGTCTCCCCTTTTGAAAACTCGGTAAAGGTTAATCTGAATATTTATATATAGGGAAATTCCACTAAATTTCATTCCACATCTATGCATTTTTATGGAATCATCTACTTATTTTACTTAAGATATGTGCATATTAGTTATATATTATTAATGTAGGGGATATCTACTCTTTATTGGTTCATAATTAATAATTCTTTTGGTTATAATAACTACCCAAATTGCCTTACCCAATAGAGTTCTCCAGAAGAACAGAACAAACAATATATATATATTTGTAAACTTGCTCACATGGTCAAAAAACAGATAGATGGGCTCAGTTTAATCCCAGTGGCTCTTGAGGTTGATGCAGCAGGATCTTGAGTTCAAAGCCAGCTTCAGCAAAGAGAGATGCTAAGCAACTCAGTGAAACCCTGTCTCTAAATAAAATACAAAATAAGGCTGGGGATGTGACTCAGTGGCCAAGTGCTCCTGAGTTCAATCCTTGGTTCCAAAGGAAAAAAAATAATAAAACAGAAAAAATGCAAACAAACAAACAAACAAAAAAACCCAGAGTCCCACCATGGTCATCTGTAGAATAAAGGGCCAAGGGATAGGTAGCTGTTCCATCTAAGAAGCTGGAACCTCAGAACTAAAGGAACCAATGATGTAATGTCTTTCCAAAATTGAAGGCCTGGGAAGACCTGAAGGGTCACAGTTCAGAGTCCATTTTGGAAGAAAGAAGGAACTGGAGTCCTGTACTCTTGGGCAATTTGCTGTGGTAAATGAAGTACCCGTTCAGGAATTGAACTTGAGTTTGTACAAGCTTCCTCCTTCTTCCACTTTTTGTAATATTTGGGTCCTCAGCCTATTGGACTGTGACACCTGCATTCAGGATGGGTCTTGCCCCTCAATTTGCTGCCTCACATACCAAACATTTATGGAAACACCCTCATCAACACATCCAGAATCTCTTAATTTTTGACATACCTTAATCCTATCAAGTTGATAATTCAGATTAACTATTAGAGGTGCTATCTGACACACACTCCCGTTGTCTCAGCTCACAAAGTTCAGTTTTGTGCACCATTCTCTTGACACATGGATTAATCTAGGCTTATTCATCAAATACACGCTTTCTTTGACCTTAGTGATTGGAATGGACTGGACATCAACTTCCAGCTAAACCAATCTGAAACTTCTCTGAGGTTTGATATATGTCTCCAGTGGGAAGAAAAGTCTCCTTTTCCATATGTATAATACAAAAGAAAATAGTCCTTAAATTACCATAAGTTGATTTAATCATGTTAGGAAATCTGTCAGAGAATAAAGTCAACATATTGAGGGATCAGAGATGGGATATAGACAAAGAAGAGGAAGAGAAAGGTGATAATCTGCCCTTGATCACACTGCACAGTCTGATTGGCTCTGATTGGCTGCCCTTGGACATGAACCAATATCATGCCCTTTGTGGAAAATCAGATTATTGTTGGAATAATAATTTTTTTTCCCCTTTCTACTACCCCAGTGGGAGGAGTATACATTCCATCTTCTTTGAGTTGAGTGTGACCCCATGACATACTTTGCCATTGGGATGTTAACAAGCATGATGGAAACAGTGACTTACAAGGTATTTGCACCATTGGATTTGTCCTCCAGTCAATATGAAAAGTGGTACTTATTTTTTCAACCTGGGTTTCATAATTGATATGCATGGAACAGACATAAGTGTAACCAAAAATCCAAGCTCAGCTGTAGCTAGAGCCTAAAGCTGAACTGTTCAACTGATACCAACTGACCCTCAGATTCTTGAACTAAATAAATTATTGTTATTTTAAGTCACAAAATTCCAGGGTTGTTTGATATACAGACCAACCACTGATATATGCTTTTTAAAAATGTAACCTAGTTTGAGTCAGAAGGCAGTTGCTTGCAACAAAGTATTTTGGTTAAAGTGGAAACCTTTATTTCTTTGAAATAAACCTGTGAAATAATGATGTGATCTTTTATTAATGGAAATGTTCTATGATATGTTTCATTTTACAATTTATATACCATTGATAGGAAGCCATAAAAGTATCAGAAGAACAAATGGTGAGATCATAAGAAGTGGTGGAAAAATAGGAGAGCAGAGGGAGAGTGAGAACTCACCATCAGAAACTCCAGCTGACTCTGAACTTCTAAAACTTACTATCAACTTGAAAAAAATGTTCCATTAATTTTCCATCCATCCTACTGATCTTCTACACCCATGCACACAGATTGTCAAACAATATATGCAACAATAAAAATGAAATATTAAAGCTATTGAAAGGAATAAGACCAAACAAAAGAAACTACTCAGAAGCAAAGCTATAGAACTCCCAGATTTTGTCTATAAATCCCTTTTAGCTAAAATTGAGTGCTTCTGTCTTTCTTTATTTTAATGAGTCTTCCTAATACTCATAGTAGTTAATTGTCACATAGCCAAGTAGACTGTTGTTTGGCCTATGGAATTCAATTGTTAATTAAGATCAGTGAATTAACCAACTTGACAGGAGAATTGTTTTAACAAGAAAAAGTGACAACCTCATTGATTTTTTTGGTGGACAGCTGCTAAATAGTCAATATGATTCCCATAGAAAGTGATTTTTTTTATTCATAGGCATCTAGATCAAGAGCAACCATGTCAAAACCTAATATGAGATTGCTCTTCATCTCCTAGAAATCTTGGATTTTGAGCTCAATAAGAAGAAGAAACTTTAGGATAATCTTTCCTAGGGAGGAAAGGCATGTAGAAACAAACAAACAAACAAACAAACAAACTGTAAGTGGATATTTAATACCAGAAAAACAATTCATGGAAGTCACTCATGCTATTTAAACAATACGTTTGCTAGTGCACTTCCAGGACAATGTCAAGACTGTATTTTGCTGCATACTTGCATTTAGTCAATACCAGCCATCTTTCTTGCTTTGGATAGTCAAATGATAAACGAAGTAGCACGTGACTTCCAGGCAAAAGTCTTTAAAATCAATGTGCAATGTGCTACCTGTATCCTAGAAGCAGAATAGCAGTGCTTCAAATAGCAAATGCTCTGTTGATGCCTCAACACCCTGAAACTGAACACCCAGCTGACCATAGATGGAGACATAGCATGAGCAAATAAAATACACAAAAATAATAGAATTGGTTGCTACTAGAGTATAATTGACTCTTGGTTGACACCAAGGGCTTTAATATCTTAGGAGAAACAGCAATAATAGAAACTTGCATCTCTTGGGCATATTTTGCACTGAATTCCTTCTCATTTTCAGCTGTCAGTTTTTTGGAGTAGAGATATTGGGAAGCTAACTAACTAACTAACCATTTTACACACACTCATGTAAACTCATCCCCTATTTCTTCTTCTTTTTTAAAATACATTTTAACCTTGAATTATTCTTTGTGAGTGTGTGCATGAGAAGAGGTGACAGAAGATAAGGCTTTATTAATTTTAGTTATTCAGGCTGCTTCCCCCTTTGTTACTGGTATTTCTCCTTTGCCTCCTCCTCAGACATAGAGAAAGAACACTACAAAAAGCAATCTTTCACACCTAAAGGAAAGCCAATGCCCTGTCCTGGGTGTGTTGTCAAGAAAAAAATAAGCTGTGTCTCTCCAATAACTGTGAAATTCCTTTGTCCCTCGAGAGGGCTGCTTCCTGTATCTTGGCCAAGTCATGGCTTTCTTTCTTTATAAATGTAGCCAGTGTGATCTCCAAAGAGATAAATGATGAATAAGGTGGAAGCTATTTATAGTCAGGCTAGGAAAAACAATTTCACTTAACAAGGATGTCGGTTAAAATAATTAATGTAGATCAAGTGGACATGTGAATAGAAGAGCCTGTTTGAAAGTGATTAATAGTCTGATTCAGGAAGAAATATACCACCCAGGTTTTGGGGAGTCATTACTCCTAGTGGTGGGGGCAGTGTTGGTTAGATACACACCCATGGCTTTAGAAAACCAGGCAAGCCTTTGTAGATTTCATCAAATGTGGGGTACACTCGTATTGATCAAAAAAGTGTATTTGTATTTAGACACTTTGTTCTGCTGGAATAGGTCTCCCCATCATAGGTCCTTTTTTTCTTTCTTTCTTTCTTTCTTTCTTTCTTTCTTTCTTTCTTTCTTTCTTTCTTTCTATTCAGAGATGACAGAAATAGAAGTGAAATGTGTAGCTTTAGTTTGGAAACAATTATTTGAGTACCCTGTACATGTTTTCCTTGATAATAATTTTCCCCATGGTTATGAGCATTTATACTCAAAACACACAGATGTGCAAAGAAATACTGAAAATTATGGGGTTGTTTGTTACTATAGTATAATAGAAAATAACATATCAGAGAACTGAAAGTATGGGATTAAGCATCTATAGAAGTCTAAATAGGATTTCAGAAGTAAAAGAGAACATTTTGAGCAGGTATGTTCAAAGAACATACACAAAAGAGAAATACACAGAAGAAACTAGACCTTAAAAATCAGCAGAATTGACAGGCAGAAGAAAGGGTGGACAGCCCAAGCCCGTCCACTAGCCTGAGAAATATGGCACTGTTGTTGAGAGGCCACTAAGACAGTCTTCCCCCAAAGGTGAGGTTGGGAAATTCTCATACAAATTCTGCAATTAAGGAGCAAGTCAGAACAGTCAGTGTTTGAAGATTTAGGTTTAGACTTCTAGAAGTGCAGTGAGTTTATATCAGATGCTCTCTCTACTCTGGTTTAAATTGAATTATATCGAACATGCAACATCATGGATACTTGATGAACCGGAAGGCACATTAGAACACTTAAACTCTTTTTTCCAACTTGATTTTACCCACATGAGCTTGTCTCTATCATGAAATGGAACACTACCTCTAAAGCATTTATTAGCACATAGAGTTTCTAACCCTAGTGACCCTCTAATTTCAGAAATAACAATAACACCAAAAATTCACAACATTCTGAAGAAATTTCCATCTCAGTTTCAGTGAGCACGAAGGCAGAATGCTCTTTATTCCATGATGGTCAAAAAGTCCTAGGAGCAGGACATTATTAATTAATAGGAAAACATGATTATAGAAACCAAATAAACCTTGCAAGCATGCTGGCATTTAAGGGATTTGTAACCCAGAATTCTGTGATTCTCTAATTTGTGAGGGATGTTGTCAATAAGTATCAATACAAGCAAGTGCAGAGTTCCTTGTCTACTGAATTTCTCTCCCTACTGCAGAGGGAGAGAAATTCCAACAGCTACTGTGAAACATCTGAATGGGAATGGACATTATCAGGTTCACAGGCTGCGATTCACTCTCCACTATTTTGTACTCCTGTGAACGTGAAGTGAGAATTTATATCAAATAACCTCATAATTACAAATTTCAAGTCTCTATTTCTTGTATAATGTTTTATTTAAAGAGAATGCTGATTTACCCAATGACAAAGGAAATAAATGAAATGTATCAGAAAATAGAATTTTTGACTTTTAGGCAAATCACCACTTCCAGATACTATTATGAATAGGGGAGTTCAAAACTTTTTTTTTTTTTTTTTCTGAATCTCTTCCTCCCTCTCTCTTTTGCTGCTTTCTTCAGTAGGAGTCTGTCAGAGGTGACCTTTATCAGCCCCGCCAATGTGGCTAGTGGTGAGGATAAATTTCTGCAGTGACAAACTGTCTTTTGATGTGAGACAGTTGAAGGAGTCAACCAAACCCAGCCTTAACAGGTGGAAACCCAAGACTCAAAAGCCAAGGAGATGAAAACCCCAAGGCTAAACTGCCTGAGGCATACATGCAAAGGGGCATCGTGCACCTGGATTTTCAATTTTGGTGGAGACCAGATTTGACAGAAAGCTGATTTATAACAAAGGAAGAGATGACAGAGCACCTGCAATCAGGATCCAAAAATGCTTACCTGTGTTAGGATTCAAGGACCATGGACCAGGCAGACAAACATAGTGATGCTCATTTTCATAGATTTTCCCAGAATCAATGATTTTGTTCTGATTGAGGACCAAGGAAGATCTTATCCAAAATAAAGCCGTTTCATGTGATTTCCAAGTCCTTCTTTATGTGTCCAGGCCAAACATTTTATGCTCTATAGTCTTTGGCATGTGAAAAGTTATTTTCATAGGTAGCAAAATAACATTCTTTTTTAAAAATAAAACAAAAAAGACATGGAACATTTAAATAAAAATCTGTACACTGACATGGTTAAGTTTTTTCAATGACTAATTTAAATTAGAGTGTTCATGCTAAACCAAAAAATTAAAAATAAAAATAAATATCACGAAAATAAGAGTTTCCAATTTCACAACTTCCAACCCACACTTTGCCTCCCCACCCGGGTTTCCTTTTGAGAATTCATCTCAGACAGATGGTAGTGAGTTAACAAGTCTAGACTGTGGGAGTATATAACTGCATTTGCATCTATATGATTATATAGAATAATTTTTCACTGAAATGGCATACATCATTGGGAAGAGCTCCAGGACTTTACGACTTCTCTCTACTCAATTGGGTATGGCATGCATACAATTCACTCTGGCCACTACAAAAATTCTGCCACAGCTGGAATGGAGCACAACAGCTGCTTGCCAGCACACAGCAACATGGCACAACAGTTTAGAATCATAAATGAAGAAGACAGCCTTCAATAGACACTGCAGGGGGAATTTAAAGCTAGAGGAAGCAATTAGCTGAACTGGAACAGAGCCAGGAAAGCAAGACAAGATGCTCCCCAACTTTGGGAAGGAAAGCACAATTTGTGATCCCTGAACATGTTCCCAATCTAGGCCCACAGCCCAAGGTACTAACTCCAAATGTACTGGCCATAAGGTGATCCCATTTGGCCCTAGGAAGGTGAAATGACTCCCTGATCTCAACCCAGAATGCCTTCATTTTCTCCTAATAGGTGTCTTATCCAGGTATGCACCCAGCCCCAACCTTGTTTGGCTTATGAGATCTGACAAGATCGCAGCTTGAGGGAGGAGGTCTGTAACACTCTCTGACAGTAGTTGACTTGGTTTTTAATAGAAATGGGCAGCAATGTACAGACCTTGTGCATTTGAACACACAAGATTGGCCGGTTTTCATCACAAAAGCTTCTGAGCCTCTCTGTGGCAGCTGGACTAGAGACCTATGAGCTGATCTGGAAAACATGTCCTTTTTTTCTAATGGGAGCCACCACATTGCGTTCCTTTAATTACACCATGTCATGTTGTGTTCCCCTGTGAAATGACACGGAGGAACATGTGGTGACCTGGGATAACTGTGATGAATTGCATCTCGAGCAGAGGCTTGCTCTGGAAGGCGTCTGATGTGGGAAAGTAGGTAGTTTTACTGTGCCACACGTTTGTGGGCAATTTTTCCATTGCATATCACAAATATTCAATGATTATGTTTATGCTGACAGGACCTTTTTTCCTAGAATTTATATTTATTGATGAAGCATAGTAATAATTTTACACTGAAAAAAATAAAAATTTTAATTAATAGGTAAATAAAAGCAGCTACATTCAGAAGGATTAATTCCCATAAGCAGATTAGATGAAGGAAACATCAGAAAGTTCATTTTAATAATAGTTTGTCTCCTGAATTTGAAAGTAAAAAGATCACGATGGAAAATAATAATTGTCTAATCAACCGTTATGCAGGATTATTTACAATAAGTTTCTCTGAAGTTCTACTAAAGCTCAATATTGCTGGACACAGTGGCACATGCCTGTAATCCCAGTGACTGAGGAGGTTAAGGCAGGATAGGAAGATCAAGTACCTAGACAATTTCATGTAACCCTTTCTCAACATTTTGTAAAGAAGGGTTAGGGATGTAGCTCAGTGGAAGAGGACCCCTGGCTTCCAATCCTAGAACTGAAAAATAAATAAATAAAAAAGCTAAAAGCAAACATTTATGACTGACTTGTACAATATATTTTATACTAATAATGTGAGAATATTTGAAAGTAAATGAAGGTCCTTAGCAACTTTGTGAAACCATGTCTCAAAATAAAAAAATAAAAAGGGATGGGATATAGCTCAGTGGTTAAGTGCCTCTGCGTTTAATCTCTGATAGACAAAAAAAGTAAATAAATCCAAGCATACATAATCCCCTTTCTGGGAAAACAGGATTCATGTACAAAAGAATGAGATTACATACTTATCTTACAACCTACATAAAAATTACTCAGAGTGATTTAAGGATTTAAGAATAAAACTGAAATTAAAAATCCTAGAAGAAAAGATGGGGAAAGTTACCATTTATCTTGACAATGTTTTTAAGTATAGGAAATAAATTTTAAAAATACACAAATGGCACTATATTAAAATAAAACATGTCTGTATATCAAAGGAAATAGTCAAAAGAGTGAAAAGACAACCTACAGAATGGGAGAAAATATTTGCCAACAATATATCTGATAAATAGTTAAGTTCTGAAATACATACACAATACAAAGAGTATATGTCTATATGATTGAAATTAAGATCACAAGGAAATATGAGCATGCACATATTCATTATAGTGCTATTCACAATTGGCAAAATGGGAAAATATTAACTGTCCATAAGCAGATGAATAAATTTTTAAAATATGATACATACACACAATGAAATATTATTGACCCTTACAAAAGAAGGAAACCCTGTAATATGTAACAATAAGTTGAATCCTAAGGACATTATGCTAAGCAAAATAAATCAGTCACAGACACATACTATACTGCATGATTTTATTTACATGAGGTATCTGAAAGCAGAATGTTGGTTGTCCTCAAATGGGGAAGGAGGAGACTGGAAGTTCCTATTCAGTGGTTATAAAATTCCATTCTTGTCAGGTGTGGTGGTGCACCCCTGTAATCCCAGTGGCTTCGGAGGCTGAGGCAGGAGGATTGAAAGTTCAAAGCCAGCCTTAGCAATTTAGAGAGGCCCTCAGCAACCTGGCAAAACTGGGTCTCAAAATAAAATATAGAAAGGGCTGGGGATGTGGCTCAGTGGATAAGCACCCCTGAGTTCAATCCCCTGTACCAAAACAACAACAACAACCACCACAACAACAACAACAACAATTCCATTCATGCATGATATGTAATTTCTAGTGATCTGCTGTACAACCTTATGCCTGTATTATTCTCTTAAACTTTGTTAAAAAGTCAGATCTCATGTTAAGCATTCTTACAGCAACTAACACAATGAAAGAACATAAAATAGTAAATCAATTAATAAAACCAGGTGTTTCCTCAGTTGCAGAAGCCACATTCCAAGAGTTACACAATCACATTGGGCAGGTGGAGCCCTATTAGAAAGCCCAGGTAGAGAACATTTCTATTGCAACCAAAAGTTCTAAAAAGAGCCCTGGCTGAAACTAGAGGAAAAAAAGTTGCCCACATGTTCCTGATTTCCACAGATACATTGAAATGTGGACCAGATATCTGAGTAATTAAGTGAATTCTGTTTCATTTTTTTGTTCAGATCCTTTCATAATATAGGCAAAATTTCTCTGATTTTGTTTATGCAAGATTTCTCTGATTTTGTTTATGCAAGATCATGAAATTATTTCTGCTTAAAGTACTTTGTAAATGGTGTGTTTTGCCTATTGAAATATTAAGAATACAGTGCCACAAGAATCCAAATGAGCACAATTAACACATAAATCAAACCTTGGGATTTAGGTTTCCTGCATTTGCAGCAGAACAGAAACCTATTCACCAAAAACCCCTTTACTTATTGCCCATAGAGAGGACAGGGTAATTTTTAGTTAAGAAAGACCCACTCATGATTTCTGAATCGGATTATTCACAACTCCATCTCACTTAACCACCAAATTACACTTTATAAAAATGCAAGAACCTCAGTCTATTCTCCTTACACAGTCAGGGAAGCAGGCACAACATATTTTTTAATTTTTTTATAAAATCTCTCTCCATACAATAAAATTAAAACTTTACAAATCATGTCTAAGAACAAACAAAAAACAATTTAGAATTCAACTTATTTTTCAAATATTCATAGTCACTGCCAACGAAAGTTTCAACTTGGCACTGAAAGTATGTTTTCATTTCACAGGAAAAAAAAAGTGTCCCCTCTTCCCTCTGAAGTCAAGTCAATAGTAACTACACTGTTTGGTGATAGATACTAGAGAACATAATTTAACATGGAAATGGGTGTTCTTCCTAGGTAGGCTGAATTTCTCCATTGCCACCTTGAACTTCAGCTTAAAATTTTAGTAGCAAAGAAATGAGAGAAGAAAAAATGAGATTTTACACCCTGAGCAGTAAGTAATCACCAGCACCCGTCTAAAAAAGATAACTTTCTTTTTGTGGGAAGATAAGAAATAGTTTAGGGAAGTAAGAAAGACTGCTGCTCTCTCCAGATTAATTATTATCCATAATAATTTTATCAATAAATTGTAGCTATCTTTTTAAGAAGCAAAAAAGTATGAGATACATAGAGACTTAGTATGCCTTTAACATTTTATAATTACAAGCGAGAAGCTATTGGAATGAGGTGGGTAAGGGTGAAGCAATATGCCATAGCTAGAAAAAGAAACAACACCAGCCTCTGAGATAGGGTACTTGACCAGAAAGGATATTGCATGATACAAAAGAATAGATATGAAATACGATTTCTCTGACTTTTAAAAAATTGCATTAGCATCATAGAACACAAATCAGGTAGAAATTCAGAGGCATCATAATGTATTGTTGATTTCTTGAAATTATGTGAATAAGTTTCAAATATAAATTATATATTAATTCCTCTTAATCCTGGGAATTCCCACGTATTTGAAAATTTCAATATTCTGTTAAACAGATAGAACTATATATTGCAGACTGTTTGATCTCTTATTGTTAGTTAGCTAACAATAGAAACTTTCCCTAGTACCTGTGATCAAGTTATTATTTTTTTTTCTGTTTGAGCTTCAGTTGTATCATGGACATAAAATAATCTAGTCCCAGCTCTAGAACTCTGTATGATTTCCTAAATTGACGGACCATGATATCTCTTCTCTGTCATGTCTTGTTCTTTTAGGAAAAATTGGACTCCTTTTAGGAATCTCCATTTCAGATTTTTGCTCACACTTGAAATATGTGTCATACAATGTGAATACTACTTGTATTCACTCAGTTCCACCTCCCGGACTGAGCCCGTCCTGCTCTAGTGAACAAGTCTAACAGGAAGCCATGACCTCTCCCATCTCACTCCACTTCTCCAAGATCATGATGCCTTCCATCAAAAAAAATTCTTGGGGTGGGGATATATCTCAGTTGGTAGAGTGCTTGCCTTGCATGCACAGGGCCCTGGGTTCAATCCCTAGCACCTCAAAATAAATAAATAAATACAATCTTGTCTATTGTCCTAATTTTCACACAATAAAGGAAAGTTAAGGGTGAAAGTTACCTTAATTATCTAACAAAATTCATATTATTGTACAGGTGAAGAAACTGAGACCTACAAAAACTTAGTGATTTTTGAAAGTCCTCAAACCCATGATGGGTAGATGCAAGATTAAATAGGATCTTTTGATTTTGGCCAAAGTTTCTTAGACTACTTATTTTTTACCCATATCTTCACTTCTACCTTGGATATATCCTCAATGTTTCTTATGTCACTAGACTTCTATGAGAGTTTAAAAAAATCTCAAAGCATACCCTCTCAGGAAAGTTTTATGGTTTTTGTTCATGCATAAGCTTTTCAAAATGGCAGAGTGAGAAAATTGGCATTTAGATCCTTGCCACCTTTCTATAGTACTGATGGTATCATATAGAATGTGAGCTAAAAATTAGCCAAGGATAAAGCATTGCCAGCTAGATGCCCTCCCATTCTACAAAATTTATTCATCGGTTTATAGTGCTAAGAATAGTAGGATTACTTACCTAATTATGTCACAAATATCCCAATTTACATATAGACTGCTTGTTAATCTGCCTATATCTTAGTAAGAACATTAGACATTAGACCATGATCAATCATATTACCACTACTAGAGAGGCCTTTATATATTGTTATTATTTTCTAATTCATATGTGTTAGGGCTAAAATATACTTGGAATAACATGATTTCAGACTACTTTAGTTTATGTAGGTGAATACTAGATCTTGAGTAACTCCCTTGATTTTCTTTCCAGTCTGTTGGGCACAGCTCTCTGTTTTCTATGGGAATGTGACTATCGCAAGCAGATGGCCTGGAAATATTGATCAAATGAATGGATGCATGGTGAGGGAGTAGACATATGCCTTGAATCTTCCATTTTTCCTAATAGTGAAATATTAATTTTTGCCTTCCCATACACATTATTAAAATGTACACCCAATATATTACAAAGTGGTCAGCTAGTCAGGGCTGAGATTTCTTTAGACTGTATTTTAATAACTTTACTACACGCTTGTCTCTCTTACTGCACTATAACTTATTCATGGGTGGAAAACAGATTTTCTTTGTCTTTTTAATTCACATGGCCATTAAGAGTGGTTCTGGTATCTTGGATTTCTTACACCTGCAAAATTCCCACCATGGTTGCTAAATGTGATTCCAATAAACCAGTATGTATGAATATTAGCTCTCTGAATGAGATCATCAGCTAGAGAAAGGAAAATCATATCAAAATAACAGAACAGAAGAGATAAAACACAGTGAAGTAGATGTAATGAAGTAAATTAAAAAAAAATGCTATTTAAAATTTCTGTTTCATTTAGAATGGCAAACTATGTATTGAAAACCCTGTTATAGTTTAAATATAAAGTGTCCCCCAAAAGTCATATGTGAGACAATGCAAGAATGTTCAGATGTGAAATGATTGATTATGAGAGTTGTGACCTAATCAGTGGATTAATCCACTTGAATGGATTAAATGGGTGGTAACTATAGGCATATAAGGTGTGACTAGAGGAATTAAGTCACTGGAAGTTGTGCCTTTGGCGTTTATATCTTCTCCTTGGCACCTCACTGTCGCTCTCTCTGCTTGATGACTGTTGTGAACTGAGCTCCTGCCTTCCACCAGGCCCTTCCTGCCATGATATTCTGCCTCACCTCAAGCCCCAAGATTGGGAGTCAGCCAATAATGGACTGAACCTCTGAAACCAGGAGCCAAAATAAACTTTTCCTCCTTCAAGTTTTTTTGGTGGATCTTTTAGCTGCACCAATGGAAAGCTAATTAAACACCTGACTCTGTGAAATGCCTAGGATCTCAATGAATCATACAAAAGATCTTTTCTGAAATACATCTATGATATCAAGAGACAATTGAAATTATATAGGTCATTTCTTAAAAGTCTTTTGATCTGAAATTAGGAGTGTTAACGAATAAGAGGCTAAAATACTGATTTCTGATAACTGTAGATTAAAATTCAAGTATTTTGTCTTCCAAGTGATCTAGCCTGTTGGTGATGATTTCTACTGAGTTTTTTATTTGGTTTATAGAATATTACACAGCCATAAAGAAGAATACAATTATGGCATTTGCTGGTAAGTGGGTGGAATTGGAGAATATCATGCTAAGTGAAATAAGCCATGCCCCAAAAAACCAAAGGCTAAATATTTTCTCTGATAAGTGGATGATGACACATAATGGGTGGGGGAGGTGCGGGGGGGGTGACAAGAGAAGAAAGGCAGAACTTTGGATGGTGTAGAGGAAAATGGGACAGCAGGGATGGGGGAAGGAAAGATAGTAGACTGAGACAGTATTACACTATGTATATGTAAGACTACATGAATCTACATTGCGTACAACCATAGAAATGAAAACTTGTACCCCATTTGGGTACAAAAAGTAAAAATAAAAAAATTAAAAAATGCAAATATTTTGAGAAAAAAAGTAGACATTATGTCAACAGAACAGGAAATATGGACCTGAGATACCCACTATCCAGCATAATTTCATAATTTTATTTTCAGTGATAATGAAAGAAAAACAATCCATCTATTAGGAAACATGTCAATAATAAAATCTACTTATTTCCTCTGTGCTTCCAGAGTAAATGAAAAATAAAAAAATTACTCACAAACACACACACTCATGTATAAACACAATAATAACAAGTGATTATATTAATTAAATTATTGAGTAAAACCTTTATTTTAATATATCATTGATATATTAGTGTATTAGTATACTAAAATACAATATATAAAATACTAACAATTGGCCATGATAAGTTTTCTATCACATGGTTCAGAAATTCTCATTTATACAACCAGTATGGAAAATGCAATTGAGAGTAAATTGAAATATTAAATGGTTGGTAGTAGCCTTGACTCTCACAAAATAAAATATTTGAAGAAAAACTTTGTCAATTAAGGTCAATGATGATTATCACACACATTGTTACATATTAATAAGTAGATAAGAAAACAGAATGAACAAAGCAATAAACAATTAGGACTGAAAGTCAATCAACATACACTTTATATTTTGATCCCTTATCACTTCATAAGTTATAATTCTTGCAATACATTTTTTGAAAATATATTGTAGAAACAAAAGTTTAAACAATTTTGAAAAAAGAACAAGTGATCATGGAAAGTGATCCAGTTTCAAAACCAAATAGATACAGCTGAGGAGAGAAGTAAGAAAGTGAAGGGTAAATTAGAAGTAAAAGCAAATAGTAAAATAAATAAAGCATATAAAATTATGTTGGTAGATACAGAGAATAGAATAAAGGACTACAATGTCTGAACATAATTCCAGAACAGGAGAGACATGGGAAGGAAGGTAGTCAAGCTATATTCAAAGGGATCATGACTTAGGATTTTAATAAATTGATGGAATATAAGAATCCCCAATACAGAGGACAAATCTTATATACAACTATTAAAGCTAAACTCAGAACTCAAACAGAGTTGATCAAAACTAGCTAGATATAAATCAAACATATGATTACATGAATCCTGGAGAGACAGGCAAACTCAGAATCTGCATATCTAGAGCAAAAGCCACTGCAGCCACCAACTGGTTAAACTCATACCATAAATTGGTTAGACTCACCATAAACTGAACATACATATATATTATTACACTTAAATATTAATTTTGATGAACTGATGGAGGGTAAGTGTAAAGGAATGACAGCATGGGAACCTCATGGGATGCGGTCTTTGAGGTGTTTCCACTCTTTCGTGGGTAGTTTTCTCCATTAACCCCACCATGTTCTCATGAGGAAGAGCCAGCAAAGAGTCCTTCAATGCTCTATCACAGATAGTAGAATAAACTGTGAAATCCGTTCAGAATGACTTTCATAACAAAGACTTACTCTTTAGGGGAAAGGAATACCAGGTCTTTATCCTATAGGGGTGGAAACTTCTCTAAAATCTATTCCCTGTAGCCTTCCTACATCACTTAAAGGAGTATAAGCAGAGTTTAAATGATAGAAATGACAAATGTCCCATGCCAAGTCCACGGGCCCATTAAAATGCTGACACTTAGTCATAAGATTACAGAGCCCTTCCACATTCCCACATCTGACCAACATGCCCTAAGGAGCCCAGAATACCAACGGATGATTATGGCTGAAAAAATTACAAGATAAAGGCTTTATCTGATAAGGTACTTTTTCATAGAATGTCCCCAAGACAAGATAGAGAAAAAAATAAAGCACAGGTATCTAAAATTTCTGGCACCTACAATTACAGTTCACTTTAAACAAAACCCAATTATAAACATATTAGCATAAAATCACAAATAAAGGCCTATTTAATTAAGGTTCTATTATTCAACACATCACTTCTTCCTTTCCACAAGAAAATATCAAGGTATGCTAAAAGAAAATGTAAAATACTCTCTGAAGAGATGAAGCAAGTATCAGAAAATAATTCACATATGATACAGATTTTGGAATTTTTAGAGGATTGCTTCATCTCACATTAGTATGCTAAGGCTCTAATAGAAAAAGCACTAAACATACAAGAATATGTGAAATAATGGCAAAGAGTTTCAAAACTCTAAGAATCAAAAGAATGCCCTAGGTATCAAAACTAATACAAGAGAATAAAGGATGCCATTGATGAACTCATAAGTGAGTTGGATTTGGCTGAGTAATGAGTCAGTGAAGTAATGATAAAGAAATAATAAAGAATAAAAATGACACAACCAAATATCCAAGAACTGTGGGACAACTTCAGAACATACAAAATATGCATAATTGGTACACTAGCAGGAAAAGAAATAAAGAACAAAACAGGAAAAATATTTATAGTAAGAATGCTGAAAACTCAAACCTCAGAAATCTATTATCTGAACTAGAAATATCTGTGTTTGATCTCAGGGCAGTATTAATTTTGGAAAGTTTTAATCATTTTCTGAATGATTCATTGTTTTAATCATTTTCTGAATGAGATACCCTATTCAAACTGAAGAAAAACTCAGGAAATATTAAAAGAAGTCCAATAGGAAGAAATAATTCTTTTGTCTAGAGGGAAAAGGGTTAAAATTACAAAGGACTTCTTGTCAAATATCATGAAAACAGGAAGGAGTAGAATGAAGTATTTAAAATGTTGAAAACAAAACCTTATTACCAAGAATTTTGTACCCAATGAAATTATTCTTCGAAATTGAAGTAGAAATAAAGATATATTTCAGAAAAATAATACCAAAGGGAATTCATCACTCATGTTACTGTGGTACAAGAAATGTTGGAAATTCATCAAAGAAAGGAGAATTGTAATTGTTAGAACCTGCATTAAAAAGGAAAAGTATCAGGAAAGAATTTTATGAATATAATTTTTTAAAGTTTTTCTTATTCTTCCTAGAATAGTTTATATTTGATTAAAATAAAAATAGGTACAACATATTTTATGTTTATAGTATAGGGATGCATAAAATAAATGACAATAATCCTTAAAGAATGAGAGAAATGAACTGGGAATACTTTATTGAAAATGTCTCTGAAAAGAAAATAATAAAATATCAAGTATCTATGTGTAAAATGGAAAATTAAGTGTTTCTCTATGTCTCAGTTGTGCCATTTAACATAGTGTCTTCCAGTTCCACCCATTTTGTTGCAAATAATTAGCTATTATTCCTTTTAATGGCTAAAAAGATTTTCCATTGTGTGTATATAGTACATTCTCTTTATCCATTCATCTGTTGTTCAACATCTAGGGTGATTCCATGTCTAGGTTCTTGTAAATAGTACAGCAATAAACATGAGTATGCAGATATCTCTTTGATATACTGATATCATTCTGTTTGAATATATACCTAGAAAAAGAATAACTGAATTATGTAATAGATTAATTTTTACTTTCTGGGGGAACTTTCATAATGTTCTCATTAGTGGTTTATACCAATAACCTAGTGTATATGTTATAAAAAATTACAAGAGATGCTCAAAGGCTCCAAAGACAAAGTAATCAGAAAAGCAGATAGAAATGTTAATGACCTGATTTTATCAGTGCATATTGTATACATATAATGACATATCAGATGGTACTTCATAAGTATGAATAATGATTACAAGTTAATTGAAAATTTCAAAAAAATATTTAAGGAGTAAGAACATATAAATAATTATGATTTGATAATTACACATACATATATATTGAATCATCAAATATTACCCTATACATATGTATAATTAAAATAATAACAAGGCATGCAAATAAAATGGATCAAAGATCATCCTTATATCCAACAATTTGAAAGTTAAACGAACTCTTCCTTAAAAAAAAAAAAACTACTAAAACTTAAACAAGGGGAAATATATAGTCTGAGAAAGTCTATATCTATTATAAAAATTAAATAAATAATAACATTACAACAAATAAAACATGAAGTCTTTAGCTAAACAGTATGAAAACATTTAGTTACAAAACCCTGAATGTGATAGCTTGTAATACCCTTTTCATTCCTACCAAAGAATGGAAGTAACTAAGAGTTTTTCAATAGTGATGAATAAGCAAATTAAGAAACTTTCACAAAATGAAATATTATCCAACAATAAAAACTGTCAACTTTGAAGCCATTAAAAGACATGGTTAAATCTTAAATGTATATTGTAACTAGAAGAAGCCAACCTGATAAGATTACAAACTGCATGATTCCAAGATCGGTAGTTGGCAGGAGAATGTGAGAAGGTGGATAGGGTTGAATAGGTGACATACAGGTTATGTTTCAGGGCAGGAAAACTGTTTTGTATGATATTGTAATTGTGGCTACATGACACTATGCATTTGTCAAACTCCACAGTACTTTACAGCACAAAGATTGAACCTTAATGCATGCAAATTTAAAAAATATCATTTAGGCAGTTGGGTGCTCTCAGGACGGAATGCATAATGTGACAACACAATCCAACTGTATTAAAAATATATGAAACAACTTCATTGAAGGAGGTTACATTGCAGATCTAAACATTTTGGAAATCAGTGGATTTTGTTAAAGACAAAAGAATATGTGTAAATATTATACCTGAGTTTAAAAAGCAGTGTTTCATGGGAATATTAGTTACTTGTGCTACCATATATTCATGTATTTTGGGATTGAACAAATATGTAAGTATAAAGTGGATTGTGGGAGCCAGATTTTTCTCTTTTGAAGTGAGAGTTTGCCCATACACAAGGGGAGAAAACTTGAAAATTCCATGTGGTTGTAGATCAGAGTTGGAGAAATCAGTAGAAACTTGTAATTAACTTAATGTAGATGCATATAGTTACAAATGGGGATGTGTATGTATATCTGTATATATTTAAGGATTAAATGTGTGCATATTTATGTAAACATACATAAATTTATATATCCCCTAGCTCTGTGTCATTCTCAAAGAAAAGGAGGATGATAAAACACCATGCCCCTGAAGGCCCTTTTCTGTTTTCAAATACCTAGCTGCTTTAGTCAGCTTTTTCACTGCTGTGTCTAAGAGATCTAACCAGAACAATTGAAGAGGAGGAAAAGTTTATTTGAAGGTTCACAGTTTCAGAGGTCTTAGTCCACAGAAGACTGGCTCCATTCCTCGGGGCTCAAGGTGAGGCTAAACATCATGATGGGAGAAGGTGGCAAAGGGAAGCAGTTCATACCATGGTGATCAGGAAGCAGAAAGAGACTCTGCTTTCCAGATACAAAATATATACCCATAGCCACACTCCAATGAACAACTCCTTACAGCCACACCCCACATGCCTTCAGTTACCACTCAGTTAATCCCATCATAGATAATTTCACTGATTAGATTAAAACTCTCGCCGCCCAATCATTTCTCTTCTGAACCTTCTTGCACGTGTGAGGTTTTGGGGACACCTCACATCCAAATCACTAGCCAAGTCAAGGAAACAATAAAGGCAGGTGTGAGTAATACAGCTACCTGTTATATTGTATGCTGGGAATTAAGGTGATTTAGCCTTATCTGCAGAGAGCCACTTTTTGTGGGCACTCCAGGACATCTTCTCCTTAGGATGCTGGTCACACACAGCACAAAGCAAGGAAGCTGATGTGGATTATTCAGCTTAATGTATAAAATGCTCCCTCTTAGTGATAACTGGAAGCCCAGAGCAGCATGGAGAGGGAGGTGTTAGTCCAATTCATTATTCTTGGAGAAATTTTAGAAATAGATAGGAAGTGCTACTTTCTGGAGAAGTTCTTGAGGCACTGTTTGTAGCAGAGGTACCTGTGTCCACCCTGTCACCTGTGAACCTCCTCTTTAAGGTTTCTCAATAAATATTCTCTATCATATCCCACCTCCAGGTGTCCTCCTTGATCTCTTGGTAACATATTCCACTGCCAGAGCACAACTAGGTAGTAGAAGGTACACTGTTCTCAGCTGAGATGGCCCAAAAGAAAGGACCCCACAAGAGCAATAAGCAAACCTATCCAGACCTTGGTTTCTAACACTATTCCACCACAAAATAAATGAATTCTTGTACTAGAATGGGAAGTACACAAGACCATGCATGAATCTCTTCTGTCAAAAGAAAGGGACTATTTCAAAACAAAATGAAGTATGGTGTTATGTTAAACAAACGCTGGAACCAGCCAGAAGGACTGTCAATGGCAAAGCCCAGAATCTGGGTGGAAAAGAGATGAAGTTTAATTAGGTTAACACATAAAATATAAAATGCACATGCATGAATGTATATGAATATAAATAAATTAATGAATACATGGTCAGAAGGGATAGAAATAACTTATGTAGAAAATAACTGTAAATAAGTTATATAGAACTCCACTTCCAAAGAGATAGAGTATCATTTCCCACTGCGTAAATGTGGGCTATGCACTTCCTTCCAAAAAGTATGGTGCAGAAAGGGGGAAAAGAATAATTATTGCATGGGAGAAATTCATCAACCATGATTCCAGCGAGAGGACGTGGTTAGGCCCATAGTTTGTATCATGTATACAATGCGATAAAAGGGGTACTTTGGAGCCAGGCATGGTGGCACACGCCTACAGTGTAATCCAAGCGACTTGGGAGGCTGAGGCAGGAGAATCACGAGTTCAAAGCCAGCCTCAGCAATTTAGCGAGGCCATAAGCAACTCAGTGAGACCCTGTCTCTAAATAAAATACAAAATAGGGCTGGGGATGTGGCTCAGTGGCCAAGTGTCCCTGAGTTCAATCCCTGGTTCCAAAAAAAAAAAAAAGGGGGATACTTTGGTAGTTTTCCTTCCCAAACATTTAACCCCAGTCTACTAATGAGAAAAATAGCCAAATATAAATAGAAGGATATTGTACAAAACACCAGACCAGTGCTTCTCAAAATAGCATAGCCTTTAAAACAAGGGAAATCTGAGAAACTGATACAGCCAAGAAGAGACTAAGAATACAGGCCAGTTGAATACGTATATCCTAGGTGATCCTTAACAGAAAGGATGCTAGGCAAACTAAGAAAATCTGAATAAAGTATGTATTTTATCTAATAATAAGGCATAAATATTGCTTCATTAATTATAAAAAGTGAACCAGTTAATGTAAGTTTTCAGTAATATGGAAAACTGAATTGGTGAGCATTTGGAAATTGGCCTTTTTCAATTTTCCTAGAATTCCAAAATGTTCTAAAAACAAAGTATGAAAAATCCAATATAGATGCTCCATCAGTATCACAAAATGTGATGTTACTCATTTGAAACTTAGATTACATGAAAGTAAAATTCAATGCAAGTTTTTCTAAAATATAATAATTTAAAATTGGTTGAAAATAAGAAGTTAAGGTTAGGGTTAAAAGTTAAAGGGCTGAAAAGGTAATAGCTCACACTAATATTGATTAAAACAAAGCGGGAGAAATGATTTTAATTGTAAAGAATACTTCAGAATAAAGAATCATACCAAATGTAAAGGAAATAATAAATGTCAATAAAATAAGAAATAACCATGATACACGTTTTCAGACCTATTAGGAAAGCTTTAAAACAAATGATGTAAAAACTGTTAGAACGTCAAAGAGAAATAAACAAAAAACACCATCATAGTGAAATTTGAATACCCTATTTCAAATAATTGGTAGAAAAAATAGGTAGAAAATCAACATTAATAACTAATTTTTTTTTGGGGGGGTAACTGGGAATTGAACTCAGGGGCACTCAATCACTGAGTCACATCCCCAGCCCTATTTTGTATTTTATTTAGAGACAGAATCTCACTGAGTTGCTTAGCACCTTGCTTTTGCTGACACTGACTTTGAACTTGCAATCCTCCTATCTCAACCTCTCGAGCCGCTAGGATTGCAAGCATGCACCACCACTGCGCCTAGTGTACAACTTACTGCCATTATTAGAAGATTCTATCCAGCAATAGGTGAATACATATTATTTACAATTTCATATGAATCATTTACCAAGTTAGACCATACACTGAGTTTAAGACAGGTCGCTGTAAATTTAAAGCAAATTCAAACCATGCAAGTTATATTCTCTAGTCAGAATAGAATTGTACAAGGTACCAATAAAACAAACATGTCTGAAAACTTCCCAAACTTTTGGACACAATAAAACATGATTCCAAGCAACCCATGGTATAATGAAAACAAAGAAAGAAAATTATTAATGTATTTTGATCTAAATGAAAATCAAGCTAAAATATAAAAAATCCACAAATTTGGGTGGAAATTTGGAGCATGAAACAACTGTATTAAAATAAACTATCTCAAGTCCATGACCTGAACTTCTATGAAATAGAGAGAAAACAAGTTTTCCGACTGTTTCTTTGAGATACTATCAACAGTATCAACAGTTGAGTGACTTGTTAAGTCAGACTTAGGAAGTGAGAGAGAGAAAATGTATCACTGCAGATTCCAGATATTGAAAGGATAATTCACTGCTATTCTCAACAACCTCATGTGTAATAACTTGGATAAAACTTAGAAGTTGAATAATTGCTTAAAGACCCAAACAGAGGGCTTTGAAGAGCAAAGATAAAGCAACTACAAAACAAAAATGTTTAGAAAAATTTAAATTTGTACCTTAACAATTTCTCACAAAAATCCTGCATACCCAAGCAACAGTTTTGATGGATTTTACCACTTATTTAATGAAAAAATAATATCAATCTAAGGGCTGGGGATATAGCTCAGTTGGTAGAGTGCTTGCCTTCATGTACAAGGTCCTGCGTTCAATCCCCAGCACTACTAAATAAATAAATAAATAAATAAATAAATAAATAAATAAATATAATAATAATAATAATAATACCAATTTAACATAAACTCCTTCACAAATTGAAGATGACAATATTTCCCAAATCTTTTTATAAAGATAGCAGTCATTAAAATGATGAAAATTCCTCAAAGAAAGAGGGAAGCTACATATAAATATCCCTTACAAACATAAATGCAGATTTAAATAATTATAATAAATCTCCCAATATATCAAAATGATACATTATGAGGAAATTTTTATTTTATTACAAGAACTGATGTTTGGTTTAATATTTGAAAGTCAGGTGTTTAATTCACCGAATTAATAAACTAAAAATTAAAATTTACATGAATATTTAAATAAACACCTTTTACAAAGTCTATTCCTGCTGAAAACTCTCAGGGGACTATGAATAGAAAAATACTTCTTCAACCTGATCAAAGGCATCTATGAAAATTCTCATACTTAGAGGTAAAACTGAAAGCTCTTCTTTTAGGATAATCAATAAAACACCTCTCAGGACTTATAATCCACATTTTATTGGAGGTTCTAACCAATGTAATAAGGCTAGAAAAAAAATGCACCCAAGTTAGAACATAAAAACTCAACTTGTTTACATAACATAGTACATATTCAGAAAGTCTGATGAAATCTATAAAAGGCTAATGAAAATAACATGTATGTTTAATGGGATTGTCATGAATGATATTAACACTCAATAATCAATTTTGTTTTTATACCTGAAACAAAAATTAAGCAATATAAAGTAAAATTACCATGCATCATCAAAAATATGAAAAACTTATGGTTAAATCTGGCAAAACAAGAGGAATACCTATACACTGAAACCTACATTTTAATTTTGCTGATCAAAATTTTAAAATATGTAAACAGAAAAAGAGAAGCGATTTGGGCATGTTTCACAAAATTTATTATTATTGCGAAATTGATTTTTCACAAATTGATATGTGGATCAACACATATGAAATCATTGGTAGGATTTTTGTAGTTATTGACAAACTAAACTAAATTCGAAGAACTTCAAAGGACCTAGAATACCAAAATTACTTCAAAAGGAAGAAATTCCTAAGCCTAAATGAACTGAATTTAAGACTTTTAAATCCATAACAATCAAAAGAGGTGGGCATTAGGAAAGAGATAGATTAAATGATCAAAACAGAGTATGTAATTAGACCTATAAATATATTTAAAAAACTAATGACTTTTAAAAGCATAATGGTAATCCAGTGAAGGAAGTATAAAATCTTAAACCAGTGGTTCTAAGCTAGATGTTACATATAAAGATAATAATTTTGTTCCAGTGTTCCATCATAAACAAAAATCCCCAAATTAATCATAGAGCTAAATGTGAAACCTGTATAGTTTGAGATTAAGGATGAAGTTCTTAGATTCAATACAAAAAATGTGTACTAAAATTGTTAAGTTTAATTTGATTAAATTTAAGAGCAAAGGTTCTTTGATAAATATGTTAAGAAAACAAAATAGAAAGCTCAATTTTTCTCTTGGAAGGAAATACTTGTAAAGCACATCTCTGATAAAGAACTATTTTTTAAATATAAGTAGAACAGTTAAAACTCAATAATAAGAATGTAAATGTAAACAATCAGGCAAGCAACCAGACAGGAAATGGGCAAATTATTTGAACACATTCATCACTAAAGATGTACAGATGGCAAACACATAAAGAGAAAATGCTTAATGCCACTTGCGAAGAGGAAAATGCAATTTAATGCCACAATGAGAAAATACCACACACTTACGAGAAGGTTTCATATAAATAAAAGACTGATCAAGGGTTAGAACTGAGACTCTCTTATATTGCTCATGGATATGTAAAATTAAACCACCACTTTAGAAACAGTGAGTGATTTTTTAAAAAATCAGGCATTCATCCACCACATGACAAAAACATTCCATACATATTTCCAGAAAGGGTGAAAACTTACATCCACAGAAACTTTGTACATCCATATTCATGTAAACTGTTTGTAATAACTGAACGCTGAACAACACATTTTCCTAATGTTGAAAGATTAAACACATTGTATTAAAGCTCATACAAAGTAATGACTATTCCAGAATAGGAAAGAATGTACTACTGATAGAGACATCAACTGGGTAAATCTCAAAATTATTGGGTTCAGTGAAAGACACCAAATGAAAAGAATGCCTATCATATGATTGCATATATGCAAGAGTTCAGAATATTCAAATTAATCTAAAGTAGCAGAAAACAGATCAGTTCTTGCTTGGGGAACAGATGTGCCCAGTGGGTTGAGAGGCAGCAATTACATAAGGGCACAAGGAAACTTGAAGGAGTGATGCACCTTAATTGTGACAATGGTTTTACATGTGTGCACATATTTTAAAACTTATTAAATTATACACTGCAAATATGGGCAGTTTATATGCCAATTGTAAAATACAGCTGCTTGAAATAAAGAAATTTTCTCAAATTATTTGGAAATCTGGGCTCTCTCCCTCAAACTAGGAAAATAAAGGTAAGAAATGTAAAAAGCACATGTAAATAAAATTCCAAAGAAAATGGGATTGACTTTTAACTTTTCTCTTGATTATATGAGAAAAAATCTGTTATTCACTATTCTAAGGTATAAAATATTATATCAAGTCAACCTTATGGTATTCTTATGGAAAATAAGCTTCTTTTTTCATTCCTAATTGATACAAGAAGAAATTGGAGTACAGAGAGTTTAAGTTAAGAGTTAAGTTCTTTAAGGTTAAATAACAAATAAGTGGTAGACTCAATTTTGGAACCAAATAGAGAGACCCTAGATAGAGTTCATCTATTTAGCCACTATAATGTACAGCCTTTCCCACAGAAGTAAACTGAATATTTCAGTATCTTCAAACATACTCACACATGCCAATTTGACTATGTACCAGGAATATAAAGATTTTTAAAGTTAGAAAATCTATTAATGAAATTCAACATTTAGTAGATCAAAGAAGGAAAAATACTATATGATCATCTTAAATGCTGCAAAGAGTTTAATAATATTCAACTATCCTTCAAGGCTTAAAAAAATAATTATGTTTTGATGAATATTTTCCTCATGAAGTTTATCTACCAAAAGTATAACACCAATGTTTCATTTAAAGGTTAAAATATTTTTTAAAAATACTAGATTTAAATTGAAAAGTGAAAGAATATACAGTCTTACTATTTCCATTTAAGATCCTCGAGACCTTGGCCATTGTAATCATACAGAGTAATAAAGAGTTAAAGAACACAAAGGCAGAAAGAAAAATCATCATTAAGATCATTTAGGCAGAAAATATAAGATGATCAATAAATACACTATTAGAATTAATAAGAGTTCATCCAGGCCGCCTGTTTCTGACTCAATATGTAAAAATCAATATCATTCATATATACCAGCAATTAGCGAATATATCATACTTTCTAATTTTATTTTATATACATATAATATGTATACTTTTAAAATAAAAAGCATATCTAAGAATAATATGATTAATGTTAGCAATCTTACCAAATATTTTCAGAACTTCAAGGGAAACTATAAAGGTTTATTGAAGAAAATAATGTATTATCAAATTGAATTGCTCCCACAAATGGTATTGTAGGACAACCCAAAAAAATTCCAGTGGGTTGTAAATTGTTCAGAAAATTTGCATCCTAGAATTAAGATCTTTGGAAACTCAAGACAATTTTGGAGATCTATGTTGATTCTAGGTGCAAACACTTAAAATATCTGATTTCTTTGGAATTCTTTGGGCTTACTTAACTACATGCACACACTCACACATATGCACAAAAACTTCTTGTACATTGATGTGAATATATAAGTAAAACAAATTGGTTAAGGTATCACTAAAATGTTTTCCCACCTAATATCTGAAACTTCTCAATCATATTTCCATTCACAGAATCAATGTTCACATTTTTCCTTGCAAAATCATCCTCTGTATCAGGAGTGTTACTGATTCTTATTTGCTTAAAATATACTTAAGGGTTACCTCCAGGATTTTCACCTAAGTCACTGACATCCATTCTCTAAACTTTAATGCCGTCACTCTTACTAGAGTGTATCAATTGAATATATTCTGACAACTATGGGATGTATATTCTTTCCTTGAATCTTAACAAATAATGTATAGACAGTGTTAGTTAACTTTTCATCACTGTGACTAACATACCTGATGAGAATGGCTTAGAAGGGGAATGGTTTCAAGGTTCTCAGTTAATGGTCAGCTGACTCCTTTGCTCTGGCCCTGAAGTGAGGCATCACATCATGGTGGAAGGGCATAGAGAAGGAAAGAAGTTTAGCTGACGGTAGCAAGGAAGTAAAGAGGGAAAGAATTAGGGACCAGAGACAATGTCCAATGCTATGTCCCCAGTGAACTAGCTCTTCCCGCCACACTTCACCTACCTATAATTACTATCCAGTAGATCATTTAAATTATTAACCCATCAAATGGATTAATCCACTGATAAGATTTGCAGCTCTCAAAATACAATCTTTTCACTTCTGAACATTGTTGTATTGGCTAATATGTAAGCTTCTGGGGGAAGATTCCTAGATGAAAACTTTAACATTAACCAACTTTGAAGAATTTTGATTATTTTGTCAAGCAACCAGAAATAACTAAGTTATTATTAAACATATTAGTAGACATTTAACACGTGTTTTCAAAACTGCCCTCTGGTAAAGTGATTATAAGGTGCCAATTTTTGCAACATAGATGTCAGTTGTGAAGATTTTAAGATATGGGAATATTTGTATATTGTGAATGTTCAACTGGAATCTGAATTGGAATAATGAGAAATAATATTTGGCTCAATATTGACTCAATAAATGCTAAGATCATATGTGTGTGAAAGGGAAACTCACTCACAAACACATACATGTATGTTATCTTTAAAATCAAGTAATTGATGTTTAATTCTAACTATGAGTGAAGAATGGATCTAGACCATTCAATAATCAGAGATATCTGTGCATGTGCAGTTATTGCATCAGTCTATAATAATAAAATTAAATTAAAAAACTAGGGCAGCCAAAATATTCATTATCCATATGATCATCAAATAAATTGGAGGATATTTTTAACAGCTTAATTTTCAGTCATGAAAATGAATGAACTTTAGGTTTATTTATCAATATAGATACTTTCAGGAACAAATGCAGTACAGATAAATTGTGAAAATTTAAACAGCAAAATACAAAAGTTGAAATGAAAGAAGTAGAAGTATATGAAAAACATGGTTTTATCTCATGGACATATCATTAAGGGAAAAATATAGAGATTTTGATAAATGATGACACCATAATTATAAAATTAAAAAACACAGTGCTATAGATTACACAGAAGAGTCAAAATTGGAAATAATGATCCAGAAAATAAGAGTCACAGTGGCAAATGAGAAGAAGGAGAGAGTCCTGGGGGAAGGAAATGAAAGACAGAAGGACAATTTGCACTAGGAAGGGGAGAAACTGAGCTGGTCCTTTGAAGGAGGTGAATTGATTTTATAAGTAGATAAGAAAGGTTGCCATACCCACCTAGCTGAATATCTGAGCTTTTAACATCGATGCTCACTGCATGATCACTTTACTACAGGGTATACTGATCCTGAGGAATATATGACCAATATTTGGATGAAAAACACCATGTAAGTGTATTTGTTATGGCATTTTGTTTTTTCATAATAGTTGAATAATTTTATTTCATGCCCCACATTGAAAAGATAATTGTGCTGGATGTTGTGATTTAATCTTGGTGTAACAGAATCTTGTTCGGCCATTTATCTCAATAATACCCCAAATTCTGCCTTGTCTTAAGTCCAGTAGTCCCTTTCATCCTCATTATTGTGTTTATATGCCCATCTAACAAAGAAGTAGATCCTAAAGATTTTGGTCATTCATCCTTGAAGGTTGAATTAATATTAGTTCCTTTAAAGAACAGAGAGCAGGGAGAATTTCAGCAATCGCAGCCTGTTCAGCTCTGTAAAGATTTTCTTGGGTTAAAGTGGAACTTCCAAGGACTTATTTAAATAACTGTCTTAAAACAATATAATATTTTTCTCTGATTCCTTCGGACTTTACTACATAAAGTACATGTGAAGCATGCGTGAACCAATTAAAGCATTAAACAAAAGAATCTTAAAAACAAGTTCACCTTTATGCAATAGTAGTTGCTGAAATACATAAACTGCTTTGGGGTTTACATTGTACTTTCACTTACACTCATCTACCTGACCCACACAACAAACCAGGGACAGAAATGAGGATGCCATTATGTTCCTAAAGCTAAGTAAGAGGAAATGGGCTCTTGAAAATTGCTTTTTGAGTTGACTGCACAGAATGTTTCAATAGACCCTGTAAAACCGGGATGTCTTAAAAATACATGAGAATATTATCCAGAAAAATATTTCTGCTTTCTTCTATATTGTTTTTATTTTTATACAGTATATTTTGTAAGATTCCAAATACATGGTAGTGATAACTCCAAAGAAATGGTGAACACTAGATGTAAGAGACTTCCATAGTTTCAGGCGCTTCACTTCCGTGAGATGCTCTTCTATTAATTGCTCTCTCGATGACTTTATGATTTTTACGCCTGAATATTCTCTCTTTAAATAGACTTTTCAGGATATTTGATATTAAGTGTATTTAGCAAATCTGAATGGTGCCTAAATCAAATGGTGGGAAAATTCAGGAAAAGAAGATTTGATAGATACAGGCTATGTTGCTGCAATAGTTGGATCCATTTGGATTAAGTCCAGGTAGTGGATCTTTATCAGGTGCATCACTGAACTCCAGAAGGGATGCCTGCCTGAAGGAACCAAATGTATGGCTGTATGTTGAGGAGAAGTGAGAGGACTGTTGAATGCCTTTCAGTCCACTGGAGAAAAAGTAAAGTTCTAGTCTATCCATTGAAAAACTTCCTGGTCTTCATCCCAGCTCCCATGCTGCTGATGTGGGATGTCCATGGAAGTGAGGAGAAAGACTTTCGAACCAGTTTCTTCTCTTTTGATGCCTCAGGAGTGTTTCCGGTATTGAATTAAAGATATCTGGCTTGATTGGTATCTGCTGCAAATACTAATACTGACACAAGTGCTTCACTTCATGGTGACTGTGGATAGCAGAGAGCACTGGGAGTGAGCACTCATGGGCTCCTTGAGCTCTGCTGAGAGGCATCCTCAAAAGGGCTAAGCACTAATCCAAAGCCTTGATTCAAGCTTGGGGCAAACTCAAAGTTTATATCTAACCCTACTGTTGTTGCAAATTCAATGCCCAGCCCCCTCCAGTTCTTCCCTCACACCCACACCTCACCTGCCCTCTCTCTTATGACTGCCTCTGGATTGGACTTGCGCTGTATAGGTGTGATTTTCTTTTTTCTCTTTTTCTTTTTCTGTTTCATTTGTCTTCCCAGTCAGGCTGCTGTAACCAGTTCATTAAGAAGCTTCAAATCAGTGGAGAGTAAATACACAATGTTATTTTTCTCCTGTCACTGACTTCAACTATGCTGTGTCTGATATCCCATCCCTTACTCAAGCCTTAGGCAGAACTCACAGCTTTTTGTTCAAACTTTTGATCATTTTCAAATTGTAAAAGTTTAGACCATTAAACATTCCAACCTCTGATTGAAAATCCACCTCTTTACCTTCCTGAGCGGTAATGAGGCTCCTGGCTCAAAAGAACTGGAGCAGGCATTTGTGTTGGTACCAGCCCTTGTAGTCCTCCTCCAGTTCCAGGTTTCCTCTGCAGAAGTGGAGCATAGTCTTAGTCTGGAGCATATCATTCCCTCCTTCAAAGCTAGTTGCATAAGGAGAATTGTAGGGATAGTTTTTTTTCTTTTTTTTTTTTTTAAATATAACTTGCTTTTTAATCACCTCAAAATGGAGGAGTAGCATCTCTTATCTTGCTCTAATGGAAGGTCTATAGTCTTTTTATAAATGAGCGTGGTCGGCATATTTGGACTGGAGCTCAGTTTCATCTTTTTTAACCAGTGTAACCTTTTTTTTTTTTTTTAACCTTTTGTAACCAGTGACATACTCAGAATGGAAGGGCAGGTCTGGGATGCCTTTATTCTTACTAGCAAGCCTTCCCTGTGACCAGGTCTTCTCCTTCGCAGGAAATTCTGTCTTCTGAGTTCCTTCACATACAAATCTGGAGGCTCTGAGTTTTTCTCCTGTATCTTCAATTGTTCCAAAATAAACTATGCTGTAGTCTATAGTCATGGTGCTACTGAAATTGCTCTTGTAATTTCCTTCAGAAATTCATATACAAAATATAGTGTTAGTCCATTGTCGTGAACTCTTGGTATTGCTTTAAACATTAGGAGGTCCTTCACCACATTTCTAACCATCATGTGTTTTGGCAAGAGGTTCCACAGCTCAGCAGTTTATCTGTGAGACTACCGCTCAATAAGATGTCTGTGTCCATAAGATATATTCACAAGGCTCCCTGTACCCAGCATCCCTCCATGAAGTAATGATGTTAGGGCAGAGCCTTGCTGGAGGGGCTGGTGGTAGCTGAGCCCACTCCACCAACATCTAGTAAGTTTTGGGGAACATGCTTAACTAATCCTACTGATTGGTCCTCAATTCTTGGGAATAGTTGCTGATTCAGGAACAGGAAGAGAGATCCAGAATTACCACCAAATTCCACAATTGTATCTACTTGAGAGAATTAAAATTGGTTGCCTATTTTAAGCCTTCCTTAGATAACAGAAAAAAATTTCTGACTCCCAAGCACAAAGTCCAGTCACCTAATACCCAGGGATTGCTGTGCTGGAATTCTTCAAGTGTGTCCAGAGTTGAGGACAAGCATTTTAAATTAATTACCTCTGATATGAGAGTCAAGGCTTATGGGCAGATGGGCCAAAGTGGAACAAATTTACTTTCTCATCGTGTGTATATCAGAACTGTCGGAATAAGAACTGTGTTTCTTCACGTAATCTCCAACATTATTATTTGTATATTGACTCCTTTAAAAGAATAACTTCCTAGCCCTGAGCATTTATGCTTCCCATGGTTCTCATACAGACAAAGGTTTTGAACAATTTTTATGTGCTTTTAGTTTCAATATTCTTAATCTTAAATTCTGTTCTATTAAAAATTTATATGCTCCACATAGTAAATCTCATGTTAATAAATGATGCAATATATTGTGTTTTACATACATATCTTATATAAATAAAATCATTTAAAGGATAATACATCCAAGCTTCTTTTTAATCATATTAATTTATTATTAATTGAACATAAAGGAGTGGGTTTCTGGAGGTAAGAAAAGGGCTATTGAATAGAACCTATCGTTTCCCTCACTTTCTCTCTCTTCCTCTTAATTTCAATTAAGGAAGAAGTATTCATTGATGTGATTAAAATAGCATTTAATTCATAAAAAAATCAACTGACATACATTTTCAGAGTGAAACTCCTACTGCATGTGAAATGAAGACCTAGTCTATGATCCTATACAGGGATGTTCCAGTTATCCAAGTATTTCCTCTCAGTCCCTAACTCACCCCTCAGTGATGATCTGCAGTGGTAGTTTGATTCCTTCAAGCATTCCTTTACAATAGTACAATATTAGCCTTTTTTAGCATAGGGTGGTAGAAGGACATTGCAGGAAGAAGGGGACTTTGCTGCTATTTTTCAGCAATCTAAATATATTACTCCATTTTTGATTGCCAATAACACAATTCCACAAAGTTGAAGTGGGCTCCACTAACAGCAGCCCTTCTTGCAAGGCTCTGATCATGGTTCTGGAGGTGCAATGTTGAGGGGCCACATCCAGTGATGGTCTTCTGCTGGCAACATCCTCAGGCAGTACAGGGCATCACATGCCAAGCAACAAGGAAGTTGCCCATGTATATCAATCTCTTTTGGTCACTCTTCCTTTTCTAAAGTCACCAAGATTGAATCATAGAGACTCCACCTTAGTAAGTTTAAGTAATCCTGATCACCCTTCAAGGGTCCCACATGTAAATACCATAGTCTAATTAAAGATTCCACCCTTTTAGTAATTCACAATTAGAATTATATTTCAATACATGAAGACTTGGAGAAATGTTCAAACCTTATCCAAACCATAGCATTGAATTTTGTTTGTAGTGTGGTATGAGAAAATCCTGTTAATCATTTGCCACCACATGTACGCAGAATGTGCAGCTCATCAGCAACCTTACAGTCCCAGACTGTAACAGTCATTGCTTTCCCAGACCTACCTTAATCTTAGTTCCTCAACTGTTGCTGAATGGCTGGAACAACAGAAGCATCTCTGGGAATGAGGTGTATGGGGAGGACAGGATTAGAACTGGAAACCATAACAATTAACATGGAGCCAAAGTGGCAAAAAGCAAGGAGAGATCTGAAGACAAAATTAGGTCCACATGGTTATAGTCAAGGAGTAAGTGGAGAGTGTTTAAGAAACTAAGTTCTGCTCAAAGGACAAATGGTAAGTCCCATCCTTTATATTCCATCATGGTAATCAGTGGAATTATTCCTCAAAGGAATTGCTCCTGATTAATCCTTTGTGATGTTTATTGAACAGATAGTTTGGACAAGGGATTGTAAGCACATTAGTATTTATAAATTAATGTGAAAATAGGTCAAGATAATTCTCTTTTGTATCCATAGTAAGTTAAGTGGGGTTAAAACCTAAAGCAATTTCTTATATAACCTTTAAAAATAAATTTTATAAGCATTCATCTGAAAATGATTTGAATAACACAAAACAAAAACACTGTGATAAGTTGCCAATTGCTCTTTTGCTATATAGTTTCAATATCCTTGGTTTTATGAACCTTTGCATAAGTCATTGGTCTGACCATTAAGTGATATAGATTTGAGGTTCATAAGAGATATAAACTTACATCATAATCACCAAGTGACTTCGTCAAATAAAACATATTAAAAGTGTTGAAGAAGAGCAATTACTGACTAGTTAAACTGAAGAAGACTTCACCAAAGGGAGAGAAATTAGTTTGGACCTAAAATAATTGGTATCTGGAGAGAGAGTTTCTGAAGAGTGTTGGTTACACAATTGTGGAGGAATTATCAGGACATCATGTAGTCTATAGAGGAAATCATGGAAAATACGATTAGCAATTTATAATGAATTCACTCTGTGGAAATGATTTTTCATATTATTAGGAGAATTCAGTTTATCATTATAGATAACTTCATTTGCTTGCCAATACATGACTATTAAGTTCTTCATAGTTTTAACAAATCTCCCTTCTTTATTGATTTACCCGTGTTTATCCAAAGATGTTACCTTTGCTACAAAGGTACACATAACCCAAATGAGTTCTTGATTCTTTTGATTCCCTTGCACTTATTTGTAAGTTGGCATAGTTAGCTGTATTACAAGCAAGAGATGTGGAGAAAAGTTCAGTAGCTGTCACGCAGGCCATATTCAGTCCCTGGACCTCTGCCTCCAGATTGCATTTAGATTGTCTTGCCCTGAAACATCTCTTAACCTTAAAATGGCTAAGTGTGAGTTCCTTGGCCTTTGATTCCACTTTTCT
The DNA here is from genome assembly GCA_020662805.1 of Glaucomys volans. Classification (NCBI taxonomy): domain Eukaryota; kingdom Metazoa; phylum Chordata; class Mammalia; order Rodentia; family Sciuridae; genus Glaucomys; species Glaucomys volans. The sequence goes on from JAJEJO010004426.1 coordinate 518,779, forward strand.
CCACCTGAGTGTCTTGGCTGTGGATTTGGCTGACTGTTTAGTACTTTGCCCTTATCTATTAATCTTGCCCTACAAAGCAAGATGTGCTCTCTAACCTCAGATGCAAGTCCTTCAGGGTGAGCCTGCCTCTTCCCTATGCAGAGGATATCTCTTTACTTGACATGCCTATAAAGAAATCAATGTGTCTGCAGAATTGCTGAGGCTGGAGATGGAAAGGGTCTTCATTAGGCCAATCCAATCTCTAATCAGATCTTCTCCAGCTGGCAGTAGGTGATGTGGAATTATTACTGCTTGTTGGATCGAGGAGGCAGAAGAAATCCTGAGGAAGGTGGATATTCCTGTCCTTCTTTTCTATTATCAAAACAAGACTTCCACCTGTTCCCTCCTACCTGTTTACTATTTTCTTTTTACCTATTTCAAAATCTTTGGTCTTTCTGTAGCTCCAGATATTCTCCTGAAAGTACTATTCATCTTGAGAAATCCTTGTTTCTACATCCTAAAGAATACTCAGGTTCTTTGTAGAACTCCCTTTAAAGTTTCTTTATGAACTAATTCTTAAATGAGAAAAGAATATTACAAACAAGTTTAACTGATTCTTCAATATTTGGTTATTTGAAGGAAAGTAATCCCCTCTTTAAAGTGCAACTGGCAAATTGCATATGGCCTCCAGTGCCTGCAGAAAGTTCTCTAAATATGGCCTCCAGTGCCTACAGAAAGTTCTCTGAATGTTCTTACATGTCAAGCATGAATGCTACTTTTGGAAACATTAAGGAATTATGTCAAACCTGGTAAAGAATAAAGAATTCAGCATAAAGAATCCAGTTAAATGATCTAATTCTGAGTCAAAACCAGGATTCACTATTGTTTTGTAAGTACTGGGAATTGAACACAAGCTCTATACCACTGTTACATATCCAGTCCAGGGTTCAGTTTTAAGAATACACAAACCTGTATTAATCATTAAGTGTCATCATTCCTGAGACAGCATCCCATCCCTCATATAACACCTGTACACTCCACACCTCAACAACATGCAGTGTCTTAGCAAGGAATACACCTGTAGTACAACACTTACAATATTGCTTCATAGTTAGATTTTTACATATCTTTTTCTCTGTCCAGGCAGAACCATCCTAGAATACAGAGAATATATCATAGTCATCACTGCACAGTGCACAATGTGGGGCACATAAAGTGCCACACATTAGCAATACATTAAATGCTAACTAAGGGCAGCTTCAGTGAAACTGAGATGTTCAAATAGATCTGTGGAAACTTTTCTAAATTTATTTTTCCCTGATTGATATGATCATATCTGACTTTGTTTCTGCTCATTAGTATCATTCTGTAGTTCTCAAATTTTCTAAAAGAATCATGGATTGCTCTGCCAAATCACAGGAAGCAAAAAGCTAAATGGAAAGAAAAATACCTCTGTGGTGATGTCAACAGTTTTACCCAACTGTGGCCATAATTAAGAGAAAGTGTGGTCAGGTTGGAAATGTGAGGGCATTTTCTATTTTTTTTCTCTCTTGCTAGTATATGAAATCCACAACATACATTAATTATTCACAGATGAAGGTCTTTGAGGTAGGATGATGGAGGCATGGGTTTTGCCTTTATTAATAATGATAAAAATCCATTTAGTTAGAGAATATCATGCTAAGTGAAATAAGCCAAACCCAAAAAACCAAAGGCTGGATGTTTTCTCTGATATGTGGAAGCTAATTCACAATAAGCGGGGGATAGGGAAGAATAGAGCTACTTTATTTATTTACTTACTTATTTATTTATTTATTTTGTGGCGCTGAGTAGAGCTACTTTATATTAGGTAGAGAGGAGTGAAGGGAGAGGAAGGGGTATGGAGGAGGAAATGATAGTAGAATGAAACAGACATTATTATCTCATGTACATGCATGACTGCATGACTGATGTGATCCTGCTATATGCATAATCAGGAAATGAGAGATTTCACTCTATTTATGTATGAGCTATCAAAATGCGTAAATGCATTCTACCGTCATTTACAACTAATTAGAAAAAAAATGAAATTAAAAATTTTTTAAAAAGTACTGTACACCCTCAATAGGCTCTCTCATATATCAGCAAATAAAGTTCTTTTAGGATATATACCAATGAAACTTCAGGCCAAATTAGGGCTCTTGAGCATCTACCTTTGCCTTCAGTCAGACAATTCTCTGCTTTGAATTCAATCTGAAAATGTCAACCTAGAACTTTATCTCTCATGAAATTAATGGCTCCACATTCTTAAGTCTCCTATATCTCCATCACCACTACAATGAGAAAAAAAGTAATAATCGAACCTATTTGTGAAAGGGCAATTTTCATTTTAATTTATTATTCTGATTTCATTATTGCTCTTAATAATGAAGCAATAATTTAATGAGCAACACTTTTGAGAGAGCACTAAAAATTCACCCTAGACATTTCAAAATGTTTTTGGTAGATTGTAGGTATAGTACTGAAGTCACACAAAGTGACCATTTATAAGTAGAGGTCCACTGTCCTTTTTTGCCTGTGTCATTGTTTTTTCAGATGTTCCTTTTCTGGGTCCCTGGGCCTCTTGCGAAGCCCCATCCTACTTTATTCCTGTCATGATCAATGTAGGCTGTGGCTTCCCTTCCAAAATCATACCCCATTCCATTCAAAGGGCTTGCTCTCAGTTGGCCATACAATGAGCTAAATCTTACACCATGGGGAACTGGTGAGCAAGATTTTTGTTATCGTTCAGATACAAGGTCCCCCAAAAGCTCATGTTTGAGATAATGCATGAGAGTTTAGAGATAAAATGATTGGGTTACAATGACCTTAACCTAATCCATGCATTAATTCCCTAATAGGGATTAACTGGATGGTAACTGTAGGCATGTAGGGTGTGTTTGGAGAAAATAAATTCTGGGGGTGTGCCTTTGGGGTGTGTATTTTGTCCTTGTTGAACAGAGATGACCTCTTCCCGATGGTCATATCCTGCCTGACCTTCTTACCTCCACTACACCCTTCCATTATGATGTTCTGCCTCACCTGGAACCCCAAGGAATGGAACCGGCTATCTTGGCACTGAAATCTTAGAAATGTGATCTCCCAAATAAACTTTTTCACCTCTAATGGTTCTTTAATGGTCAGGTCTTTTGGTCACAGCATTGAAAAAGTTGACTAAAACAGCTTTAAACACTAACTTTAAGTATATTGTTTCCTCTCTATTTGGAACTGCTAGTCCAAGGATAATTTCTGATTCTGTTTCTTATCCAAATGTACAACAATGTTCGGGGCTCTTGAAATAAAGCCAAGAGTCCTAAACAAATGATCCAAGTTAAGCTCTCCAATTTTTGTATTCAAAAATGCCCTTTCAACATTTCTACTGACCAAACCTCAGGGTACTTAATATTCCTAGAAATAATCAGTTACCTCATGTACTTTGAGAACTTTGATGCTATTTTTCTTCAAAACTGACATTTATCCCTTACTCCCTCCTACACACTATTACTTTTGAATTCAGTTCAAATAATAGCACTGTTTTGTAAGTTTTTCTGCAACTTCTCAAGGGTCACAGAATGCATCCCTTCTCTTCTTTACTAAAGCACTTTCTGTTATGATGCTTTTCATTTATTGACTTGTGTCATAGTTACTTAAGTATACAAAAACACTAAATTTTAAATTTGCAAAAGGTGCTAGTAATTCTTTGTTATTTACTCAATGATCCACACAGTGAATTATCCATAGATAGAGTTAACCTTAATTTTAGATGGAATTCAGAAGTATTTAAATTATTTCTTAGTTGAGTTGGTATTAATTTAATAAATAAAATCCATGTAACAGAATTTCATGTATCGTTAGTAGGGAAAATATTTGGGGGCTCTTTATGCTTCCCATATTATGCTCAATGAAGTTGTGTTATGAATGATTGCTTCTTTTTCCAAGATTTGAGTCAAGTTCTCCTCTGTGTGCATATGGACATGATCTTCATGGTTAACAATGGGATATACAAAGGAAAAGTATGTCCTTGGAATGTTCTATAGTTTTTTTGCTCCATTTACATAATCATAGTGTAAATACTTATGAGCACTAGTGCCATGGAATTTATCAAACAACACATTCAAGATATCCATCATCATGAAAGGCAATCTTCCTCAACTGTGGCACCAAGTATTTAGTGCTTTGAGAAATTAAATGAATTAATTAATAATTATCATATTTTCAAATGGTTTAGAATAGTACTTGACAAGAGAGTATATGGAATATTAGAATAATGTAATTGATTTCAATTTTCAAAATAATGTTATTTTTTAATCACTATTGTGATTTAAGAACAACTTACCTTTTCTTATTGTTAATATTAGATTTGGTAAGTGGAATGAGTGTTTTAGGATAGGGGTCAGGACATGTCATTGCCTAGGTATAGTGAAGGGCTATAGGAATTTAACTTGAGGATGATAAGGGGAGCATATTGGCTAGACAAAGGATTTAAATTGAAGACTCTTAAAGTCGTAAACATAGATTAGAAACATATTTTGAAAATCCTTAAATTAACTTTAATATTAAGAGCATTATAGTAAAATTTAAAAGGAGTTAATTATATTAAGCAATGAATCATATTCAAGATGTTTATGGGGAAAAAATAGTATGATGTGACACCAGTTTTTCCCTTTGACTTCTAGACCAGAGAGCAAGCTTTTGAAATCACACTTATGTTTCTTTCCTGCATTAATAAAATTGCTGATGTGGAAGAAATAAAGAAAATTAACTGGGATGTAGCATCTCAAACACAGTTAAAGAAGTAGGTTCAAAAAAGCTCAATAACTCAATGAAGATCACAAAACTGCAAAGTGGCAGCATGAGGACCACAACTCATATTTCTTTCTCTAGTTGAGTACAGTACTCCCTAATTTTGGTCACATGATGAAGGCTATTAGAGCCATGATGGTTTAATGAGCCCATAGCTAATCACATGTCTAACTCCTGAACACTTTTCCTTGTCAAGGATGCATGTGATGATTAATAAGAGCTTAGCAAAAGAAATCAGAGTATGACAGTAAAAAGTAGTTATTTTTATATCTATGGATAAGATACCACATTAGTCACTAGAAGAAGAGACAAAGAAAGTTAACGGAAAAATCCCTTATGCGTCTTAATTTTGCTAATCAAATTGGCCTGATTTGATGTTTACTACACAGACAAACAAGCTTATCTCTTGTCTTTCAGAGACTCACAGTGGTGATTATGTACTATCTCCCCCACAAAAAGGAAAACTCCATAACCAGGGAAATAATTTCTTCCTCAAATCTAAGGATACAGAACCTAAGATAAAGTCTAAGATCCATTTCTTATAGTCACAAAATATTTCCACGTTTCTAGTTCTTTTCATCTCTGCTTATGATGTCAATTCCTGGTACAACCATCACTGATAAATGGCTATTCCCACTTACAGATGCAGCCCAAATACTAACTCATGGCTCTCTCCACAATTTTCATTTCTATTTGTCAGACTCTTGGAAGAAACTGCATATAAGTAGACACCAGTAAACAAATGTCTGCTCTTAGCTGTACAAAAATTTAAAAAGTGGACCTGTAGAGCACTTTGTCCAAAAATAACTTTATTTTAGTACCAGAATATTGACCTAAAAATAATTAACTCTCTAGTTAGGCTAGTATATTAATATACAAATTAATTTAAACCTAGTAAGAAAATGTGCATTGATGACCACTCAAACCAAAATGACTAACCTGTCCAGTTGAACTTCTGAAATTCTCTGTCATCAATATATAGTACCCTAGATGCAATCACATTCCACCCTTTAAGTACAAGGCCCTTGGGAATTTTGCTTTTGATTTTCAACAATGCACAAGATAAATGACATGGGAGCCACTCTTTTATTTCGGGAATTACAAATTTGGCAATGAACCAAGGGGTCTAATAATTAAATACACACACACAGTATAAACAATATCAAAGTTTAACTAGCACTATAAGGCAGCTCATATAGAGTGTCTGATCAGTGCTGAAGACAGTATGGATATGGATGACAACTGGGTTAAAGAAGATTTCAGCTTGGGTAATAACTGCTTAAAGGTAGACACTAGAATTTGGAAAAAGGGGAGTTGTAGATGAAGAAATAGCATGATAAAAAGAGCAGAATTTTGTTTTAAGGAACATGACTAGCACAACATAACGTGTGCAAAGGATACAGTTTAGAAAATAAGTTCAGATTCTTTGTGACAATATGCAAATATGACAAGGTCATATGTGGAGGCATTGATGGTGTTCAAAAAGCCAGGCTGTCAAACCATTTTTGTGTCCTTGCAAAAGATCATGTCTGTCAGGGAGTTGTAAATGAGTTGAATTTGCCTAAAGTCTGGGCAGCCAGACTTGGAAAAAATCCAACATGTGCTATCAAAGTTCCTCATCCATGGCTTTCTTGACGCTCTCTTTTTTTGCAAATGTTTTCCATCTTCTGCTCTGATTACCTGTGTCTTCTGCATTCATACTGGAAGACCCATCTTCTCAGGATTATCATCCTTACCTGTTCTACCCTCAATAATCTCTCCATTTCCTTAATATCACTAGTTCCGAAGTTTGATTAGAGATTTTAGTTTAACTTAAGAGTGAAGCCTTGCAGGAAGTGAAGTGGGTGATGCATACTGATTGGAGGCCATGGAGAAAGTTATTTCCATGTCCATGTTTGAGACCATAAAAAGATGATCATGGACAGGATTGGAAAGGGAAATTATATATAAAGTAGTAAATATGAATTAACTGTCGGATAAGGAAGAGGCAAAAGAAGAAATTCAAAATTAGTATGAAATTTTGACTTTGGAGAATTATTCTGAAAATACTAAGAGATATCTAAGGAAAGCAGGAGCTGAGTCAAGGAATCTGAAGGACTTACTGGAGGCACAGGACTGGAACATTGAAAGAGGATTCACTGGAGAGTGAGATGGGAGGTGTCCTGAAGCTGTGGGTGCAGACTGAGGTGAGCAATTGGGTTTGTGGTACTATGGTGCATATAGAAGGGATGGCTATGCTTTAAGATGTGATGCTGCTGTGGTCTGAGTATCAGTGTTCTATCAAATTTCATATGTTGAAACTTAATCACAAAAATGATAGTATTAAGACATGGGGCCTGGGTAAGAGATATAGCTCAGTTAGTAGAGTACTTGTCTCACATGCACACGGCCCTGGGTTCAATCCCCGCACCACAAAACAAACACACAAACAAAAAGACTTGGGGCCTTTGGGGAGGTTATGAGTTCATGAAGCCTCTATTATCATGAATACAATTAGTGTCCTAATAATTAAAAACAAAGAATGCAGAGGGTTTTCCCCTCCTTTTCAAAGTGAGGACATCCATGAAGAAAGTTACCCAACACCCAAAATGCTGACATCTTGGTCTCAGACTTTTCAGACTCCAGAATTATAAGAAAAAAATTATGCATTTATTACTATTACTTACCTAAAGTATTTCATTTTGGCAGTCTAAACAGATTAAGATAGAAGGTCTTCAGACCAATCAACCAGTCCCCTAATTAATGTGTATTAATCAAAAAAGAATTGTGACCAATACTAATATTCCTTTCCAGGAATTATCTTGTTGGGAAGATTAAACTCCAAACTGCAACAGTTTGGGCAATAGCATTTCCTTTTTCTTTCTTCCTATTCAGTGACTATTGGAGTTTTGATTCCAGACAACATCTTTGTCCCCAACTCAGAAAGTTCAATATCTAATTTTGATATTTTTCAGGATTAAATATATGCTCTTAAATAAACGGTTTCTCTTCTCTGTTATTTTCTTGGTCTGAGGGCTTACGGTTAGGTCTAACAAGAAGGCCTGGGCAGGTGACATCATTATTGCTTTCTGAAAGTCTTTCCTTTCAATCGATCTATGTACTTTTCTATTTTCTGTACTAAATATTAATATTACTTTTCACACACACAAAATACCTACATACACATAATAAATAAGAAGTTCCAAACTTGCAGCTTTTGGGGATTTCAATTTGATTATTTTAAAAATAAAACCGCTGTCAGCTTTGTTTGTAGAGAGGGTTTAGCAGCTCTGTTTACTCTAAAAGTAATCACTTCTTGATTCAAACTGCTTCACCAGTAAATAGAATATCTTAGGACATTAATTATATGGGAGAGAAGTCAGCAAGAAGTAGCTGTTACAATTCATTACTGTACAAGAAATAGCAAGAGATGGGAGAAAATGTAAAGACGGAGATAATTGTTATTGCTTGGCTGTGAATAGGATTGGGATAGATGGATTGGAATTGGTTTATCTTTCTCCTTCATAATAAACCAAAGCATAGGCCAGAGAGTGAGGGTAAGAAAAGCAGTGAGTTATACACAGGTTTATTTTCTGGAATGCTACAGACAAAAGAAGTACCAGGATGCATCTTTTGAAAACAATGAATAAATTAATAGTTTTATGTACAATATTTTATTTTAATTTATATGGCTGGCAAGTCTCCAGGCACTATTTTGACTTGTTGTTTAAAAATTTCCATTATAAAGCAGTCCTTCTTAAAGGGAATCCTATTGGGGACCACAATATATAAAACCTGATCTGGATGACATTCAATTCAACTTGGTCTTTTTAGCTAGGTACCTGCATGCCATGCACCCTCTCTTCACTCTGTCTGACATCTGCAGGTATCCCTGAGGAATTCTGACTCCCCACAAAGCACAGAATAAAGACCTCTGATCAGATCTGAGTCCTTTCATTTTACATATGCTGAAATCAAGATCCAGAGAGAGACAGCTCTTTGCTAAAAGTTAGGTTGTTGGATTGTGATGAAGTTGACTAAAGAAACAGTCTCCTGTTTCAGGAGTGTTGTCATTGGCTGTATTCCTTCTACTTCTTATTCAAGGACAATCATGTCAGAGTAACATTTCAGAGTTATAAATGTATCATCTCCCACCCTCACCTTCAAGTAACACTTCTTTCATATTGTTCCAGGAGTATATAATACTGCACCTCATTTCAGGTATTGCAATAATTACTTTATGGCAGGCAACACTTCAGAGAGTGAAGCATGTGAATGTAATGTGGGGTCCAATGACATCTGACATAGAATTAGAGTGCAACAAGCATAAGGTTAGAACACATTTCAAAATAAGACATGATATAGACAGTAAATGCATTTTTTCTTTGGTACTAGATACTGAACCCAGAAAAACTAAAATACTGAGCCACATCCCCAGCCATGCCTTTCCTTAAAAAAAAATTCATTTTGAAACAGGGTCTCATTGACTTGCTGAGGGCCTTTCTGGGTTGCGGAGTCTAGCTTTGAACTTGTGATCCTCTTGCCTCAGCCTCCTGGGCTGGTGGGATTACAGTCGTGCACCACATCACCCGGTCACCTGGCTGTTTTCATTTATTCTGCATGACCCTCACCATATCTCAAGAGTCAAATTCAATAATGAATAATTCCAGTGGAAGTCTTCAAGAACTGTGCGACCATACTACTATGTGTTGGTCAACAAAAACCATCAGGAAGTATCACATGGTTGATCATAGGACAGCTATAAAGTAGGACCCATGCAAGGTAAGTTTGCATAGCTTTGTAACTGAAGAGAAGAGAGACACACATAGTTTTGTAATGAGACAAAGTCTTCTGATTGTAGGAATGTGCAGAGTGATAAAGAGGTAACAAAAAGGAAGAAAAAAAACACACAGAGAGAGGTTGGCCAATAGGACAGTATAGTTGCTAAGAGAGAAGATTTCAGGGAGTAAAATCTAGAAAAGGAGGGTTGAAATATCAGCAGCATTGGAGAAATGGAGACTCACCCATTGTCTTTCATGTCTGGCAACATGGAATTCAGTCAGCTATGTGTTGAGGACTCAGAATACTGGGCTTGGGATTTAAAAGCAGACAGTTGGGTTCTTGGTACTGTGATTTAATCATAGTCTTTCCCCCTAACCTTAGAGAATAGTGTATGGAATAAAATTATGGTTCCTAAAACTCCATCCTGGAATTTAAGATCTTACCTAGCTTTAAGTGGTTTCACAGTGTGCCTGACCTTACACCCCAAAACTGGAGATGATTTTACACAGGCCCCCTTTGAGTTCCCCAATGGTAGTGACATTCTCACTACCCTTCCTTTTCATTCCCCCTTCCTAGAAAAGATCTCAAAGAGGAGAATTAGACTGCTTGGGGAACACCAATTAACAGTTCATTTTCCAACATAGCTGATGCTAACTGCAGTGAGAAGCATGCTGTGTATATGTTCCATACGTGCTGAGTGCCATGGCCACCCCTTGATGGTTCTCTTTCCTGATGGCTGCACATGCCAGTCAAAGGAGAGTTCCTCAGGGGAGAGGGTACTCATGCACAGTGCCACCTTCCCTCTCTCAGCAACTTTCTTACCGTAAACACTCAATCACCTCCATTAAAGTATGGAAACTCCGGGGTTACAATTTCTTAGCAACTTTCTTAATATTAGTTGTGTGAGTTCTTGTCCTGTCTCTGACATTAGTTCACTAGACGAATTTATCAGTGATTTTAAGTTACTCTTCTTTTGGATCGTTATACTAATTCATAACATAGAAATGCAAATGGATTACTCGTAGGATCAAATAAAACAAATGTGAGTTTCTTTTAGAAAAGCATACAAAATACATCAGCATAGAGTCATAATGGTTAATATTATATATCAAGAATGTTACATATCAGTTCATCCACTATTCAATTCTAAAATATATGTACAGATGTTGCTCAACTTATAACAGTACACCTTAACAATTCTTTGACTTTTTGTTAGTGTGAAGCAATAAGCATTCAGTAGAAACTATACTTCAAATTTTGAAATTTTCCAGACTCAAGATCTGTGGCATGATATTCTTGTATACTGCATTTAGAAGCTGGTCAGCAAGTGCACCTCACAGTCATTTTCATGATCACAGGGACAAATAATCAGCACACAGTGCTCTGTGCTGCTAGGCTAAGGTGTATGCTAGGTGTAATGAATGCATTTCAACTTGCACCATTATCGACTTACAATGGATTTAGGAAGACAAAAATCCAAATATCACTCAAGGAGCAACTGCATTACATAATATTGCAAATTATTGCAATAAAATTTAGTTTTCAAATAGGTTTGATGGGACAATTTTTAAAACATGATGTCATGTTCTCTGTATCGTGCTAGATGACAGGAATCTATAGAGTTCTATTTGTATTTTTTAGAACTATATGGCAAGAGGCTGGAGTGGTGGCTCAGTGGTAGAGCACTTGCCTAGCACACTTGAGGTACTGGGTTTTATCCTCAGACCACATAAAAATAAATAAAGTAAAGGCATTGTATCTATATACAACTAAAAATATCTTTTAAAAAAGAACTATATGAACAAGAAATGTAGAATAACTTAATCATCACTAATTTACATTTATCAAATTCAGAACCTTTTGTGAAAAACACTTTATTAGGTTCTTGATATCAAGGAGTACCTTGTCTATGAAGTAAGTGGAAAATTAAATATAATCACATTTAACAAATAATATTTAAAATTGAAAAAATATATAAAAATATTCAATTTTACCACTTATTTTGCCTATTATGAAGAGTAGAAATCTATACCATTAATCATTTTAACAATATTGTTTCACTTGTATAACTATTTCCAAAATCTTTTCATCCTTCCAAACAAAAACTTTGTCTTCATTAAGTCAAACTCTTCACTCTTCCTTCCTTTCATCCCCTAGTATCCTCAAATGTGTTTTTTTGCAACTATGAATTTGCTCAGTCTAAATATTCCATATAAGCAGAACCACAAAATTTACCTTTAATGTATGAGGATTTAATGTTTAACTTTTTGAGAAACCATCAAACTCTTTTATACAGCAGATAAACTATGTTATACACACTACCAATGCCCAGGGTTCTAATAGCATCATATGTTTGCCAACATTAATTATTTTCCATTATTTTTATTATACTCATCTGAGTGGGTATAAAATAATATGTGATTTGGATTCATACTTCCCTAATGATTGATGATCTCGAACATTTTTTATGTGCAGAATATCCACTTGTAAATTTTCTTATGAGAAATATCTATTCAAGTCTTTTGCCCATTTTTAAATTTTGAGTTGTTTGTCTTTTTGCTAATGAGTAATAGTTCTTTATAAATTCTGAACATTGAACAATTTTCATATATATAATTTGCAACTCTTTTCTCACTTATTCTTGATAATTCACTTCACAAAGGTTGTGTTATTTAATTTGGCAAATTCTAATTCATTTATTTCTCTTTCCCTGCCTCCCTCCATCTCTCCGTCTCTCTCTCTCTCTCTCTCTCTCTCTCTTTTTTTTTTTGGTACCCGGGTTTTTTTAACCACTTAGACACATCCACAGTTCATTTTATTTCTTATTCTGAGACAAGTTCTTGCTAAGTTGCTAAGACTGGCTTTGGACTTTTGATCCTCCTGCCGCCACAGCCTCCCAAGCTGCTAGGATTACAGGTGTGCACCTCCAAACCTGGCTATCACTGATGCCTTTGATGCTATATTTAAGAATCCCATTTTCACATACAAGATTGTGAAGATTTACTTTTGTATTTTCTTATAAGTTTCTTATGGCATTAACTCTTATGTTTGGGTCATTGATCCATTTTCTACATGGTGATATTGAGTTTCCTATATGGTGTGAGGTAAGAGTCTAAATTAATATTTTTACTTGTGGATAGCCAGGTGTTTCAGAACTATTTCTTTAAGAGATTCCTGTTCCCCCATTGCTGGACTTTGGAAACTTAAAATAATCAATTGGCTATAAATGTAGGGTTTTGTTTCTGGACCCTAAACTGTATTCCACTGATCTATCTGCCTACGCTTACAAAAGTACCACACTGTTTTGATCAGTGCAATTTTATATTAAGTTTGAAACTGGGAAGGATAAGCCCTCCAACTTCTTTCTGCTTTATCAAGATCGTTTTTAATACTCATCCCCCCTTGCAATTCCATGTAATTTTGAGGATCACTTTTCCATTTCTGTAATAAAGACTATCAGAAGGCTCACAAGGGTTGTGTAAGATCTGTCAATAAATTTGAGTAGTATTGATGTTTTACCAATACTTCCTAGGAATCCATAAACATAGGATTATTTTCCATTTATTTATGTCTTTTTAAATATTTTAAATTAATATTCTATTGTTTTCAATAATACTTTGTGCATGTCTTTTATCCCTCAACTACATTTATTTCTACAAATCTTACTTTTTGATGCTATCATAAATACAATTCATTTTTAATATCAATCTTAGTTATTCATTGTAGGTATATGGACACACAGAGGAGGTTGTGTGCTTATCATGTAATCCAAAAGTTTGCAAAAAGTGTATTTTTTATCTCCAGTAACATTCTTCTGGATTCTTCAGAATTTTTAATATGTAAAAAGATTATGTTGTCATGTTGTCTTCAAATAGAGATGGTTTTTCTTCTTCCTTTCTAATTCAGATGTGTTTTATCACTTTTCCTTGTCTGATAACAGACTTCTGAATAGTAGTGGTGAAAGTGGTCATTCTTTTCTTGTTTCTAATCGAAGAAGAAAATTTTAATTGCCTTTGAATATATTGTCAGCTAAAAGTCTTTATAATTTTTCTTCATGTTGAGCACTTTATACCTATTTCTAGTTTTATGAATATCTTTATTATAAAAAGATTTTGCATCTTGTCACGTGCCTTTTCCACTGATCATGTAATTTCCACTTGCTGTATTAATAAAGTACATTACACTGACTTATTTCTTTATGTTAAATCACCCTTGAATTCTGTCAGTGTTCTTTTTTCCCCTTTTCCAGTCTAACCAAGTTTTATCATCATCTTAACATGTCCTCACAACATTCTGCCTTTTTTTCATCATGGAGATAGTATGGTTTCAATATGAAGTGTCCCCCAAAAGTTCATATGTGAGACAAGGCAAGAATTTTCAGAGATAAAATTTGATTATGAGAAGTTTAATCTAATCAGTGGGTTAATCCACTAATATGGATTAACAGGGCGGCATTACTCAGCCATAAAGAAGAATAAAATTATGTCTTTTGTAGGTAAATGGATGATGTTGGAGACTGTTATGCTAAGTGAGATCATCCAATCCCAAAAATCCAAAGGCTGAATGGTCTCTCTGATAAATGAATGATGATGCATAATGCGGGGGGTGGGGGAGGGTGGCAAGAATGGAGGAAGGATAGATAGTATAGAGGGAAGGGAGGGGTGGGGTGGGGGGATAAGAATATTAACAGAATGTGTGACAGACATTATTGCCCTGTGTACATGTATGAATGCACAGATGGTGTGACTCTACTTTGTGTACAACCAGAGAAACAATAGCTGTACTCCATTTGTGCTCAATGAATCAATAAGCAAATAAAAAAAAAAAAACAGGGTGGTAACTAGGCAGGTAGGATTTACCTGGAGGAAGTAAGTCATTGAGGGTGTGCTCTTGCATTTATACTTTGTCCTTGGTGAACAGAGGTCTCTCTCTGCTTCCTGATTTCCATGTCCTGAGCTTCTTTCCTCTTCCTTGCCCTTCCACTGTTATGCTCTGCCTCACCTTGGGCCCAGAGCTATGGTGTTAACCAACCCTGAACTGAACCTCTGAAACTGTGAATCCAAATAAACTATATTCTGTAAGTTCTCATCAGATTATTTGATTACAGCAAAGAATAAATAAATGCATACATACATATAAATCAGTCTGACTAAAACAGTGATCCCTCCTCAATTTCTGTCATAACAGAAATTTCAAGTTCTGGATCTGATAGTGTAGTGCGTAGATATGGTGAATTGTACAATCATACCTAAATGTGTTATATTGAGGAGAGTTTGCTATATTGGGTGTAGTTAGCTATAACTTTGCAGGAATGGAGTAAACCTGTGAGGAGATAATGTATGCACTGTCCTTTTGATTCCATGTGTCCCCAAATATTTGTTGAACTCCACTAACCTACAGCAGCTCCAGTAATAATCCACTTCATATTCATAGATGGTAGAGCACTTGAGAAACTTTATAACATTCGCTTTTTCCTATATGCATAAATGGTTTAATAATTCCATGTGGTTACTCACTGGCTGTATCCCAGCTTTAGCTGTTGCTAAAGAAAGCCACTAGACTGTCCATGGTCTCGAGATGATAGCCAATTTTTTCCTTCATCCCAGGTTTTAGTCAAAGATACACTTAATAGCAAATATGATCATATTTTAACTGTACTCTTTGTACTGCTAAGTCTTAATACATTTTTTCCAGGGCATCATTATAAACTGTCATAGGAAATATTTGGGACAGAAAGAGTCTTTTCCATGAGGTTAAGAGCTATAATATTCAGGTATCATTAAATAAATTATTCAAGTAATTAAATTCCTTTAACCTGTTACAAATTAACACCTTTATAGACTTGGACTACTGTTCTAAAATGGTGTTTGGAAAAGAACCTCAGACACAAGATATGTTAAATTACATATATAATTCCTATGAAGATGCTGAAAAGATAATAATTCACAATTACAGTTTCAGTTGGAATTGAAAAGTTTTTCAAATGTTAGATTATTACCATGAGGTACAGGATAGCTTTAAACCCATGCTGTGCAGGTAGAGAACCTACCTATAGCATATATAAATATACCACATCTTGTCCCACTTATGCTCACTTTGAATTAAAAATGCAAAATTCCTGAATATTTGTCACTTTCCTTGTGACTTCTATTTTTAGGACAAATGTTTGGGTACTTTCTTCCCAATGATAATATCTTTACTTTTATTTGCTTTAAAAGTTCAAGTCATAGAAAGCAGGAGCTCGTGTTAATGTGATGGCAGGAAATAGAGAGAGATGGTGGAGGTACATTACATTTTGGAAGATGGAAACAAGAAGTCCTAGGAGCAGAGGATTCTGGCATTGTCAAATTCCATGAAATTCTTTTAGCCTGAAGAGGCAAACAATCAGACAGTAGAAGGATGGCAATATTTGCAATTCAGTTCCACATAACCACATTACTTGCTAGACACTGAGAATTAAATCAGGAATGGCTCTCAACAACATAATCCTCCAACAGATGAAATAAGAAGTAGATTTCATCAGCACTAAAATGGACAGAAAATCTGTAGCCAAGGCAAATGAATACAATGTATTTGTTGATGATCATTGAATCTATTTATGTTTTACTCAGAAATGAATTTAAAAAGAAAAAGAAAAAGTTTTATAAATACATATACAAACCTTAAAAAAAGGATAGACCCTTGGTAGATGGCATTATTGACCCAAGTTTTTACCTCTTGCATATGTGCCCTTTTCCTTGAAACTTTAGAATTTCTTCCATAAAGATGGAATATATTTCTCAACCTTTTGACACTGGGATGAACCAAAGCATAGTGCTTCATCCCTTGATCTGGCCAATAGCATTAGTGTATGAGTTCTGAGCCTGGATCTATGAGGACTTTCATGCTCCAGCCTAAATGCTTTCATATCTGCCATCACCAAGAAAAAAATTCCTCTGAGCTAGCAAGTTGGAAAAAAATAGAATAAAGGATACATGAGTAGAGCCTCCCAGCTGAACCTGTCCCAATTGATTTGAGTCTAGATCACCTCAAAGAACTGAGAGATGTATGAGTAATAATGAATGATATTTTAAAAAATAACTTTTAAGGCAGTTCAAACATTCAACTTATAGCTAAAGAAGACTTCCAAAATGTACATATTGCAGAATTCAGGGACAATATTAGAAATTTGAAAAAAAATTGAAAAGATTGTTAAGATTATATAGCATCACTGAAATACAGGCAGAAGACACATGAACACAGTATTAGAGCTTAAAAATCAGGATGCAATGAAATTTTAACAAATAAGAAAAGGTGACTTAAGGATATAAAAATAAATAAACTAGTAAATGCAGGAAAAAAGTATATATTTACAAAGTGAAATATAATTCAAAGTTTGAATACATTTGAAAATTTCTCTCATGAAGTACAATAAAATAGGAAAAAATAAATATACATGGCTACAAAAGGAAGCACACATGTAGTAGAAGTCTTGGAAAAGAAAGATTTTAGAACTGATACAAATTAAAAGACAAACTAATAAAATGAACATGTTATCTTTGAAAGAGAGGGAAATGGATGAGTATACAAATGGAGATCACAGGATTTAACCATACATTCAAAACATCAATGACAAGAAAACATTGTTCCACAGGTTCTAGAAATATTTTAGTTGCACAAAGATGAGACTATTTATGCAATAGACAGGTAGATGGAAAAAGCAATACCAAATACCAATAATTATTTTGTACCAGGCTTTTCCTCTCCAAGACTGAAGTTGGGAAAATAATAAAATTAAGGTTATTATTCATCAATTTATGGCAATTCCTCTTGTATTTCATAAAAGAATTCAGAAATATTCTAAGATGATTAAGAGCAAAGATAGTGGAAGGATTTTAAGGTATCACTCAGAAATTGTTAAGATTAGTAAAAAAAAAGAAATGAAAGAATTTGTGATCAAAGACATCTAGTTATAAAAATCTATAAACCTTATATTTATTTTTCAATTCTCAACTTAGAAATTAAACTATACTTTAGATTACTCAGTGGTTTCTCTAACTCCCAGGGCAAAGGTTGGCACTCCAGGATCAACTTATTTTTGATGCATTCCCAGAATCAGAAATGTTCTTTAAACAGGAAAAATCCAAAGGAAATATGTTTTCCATTCACAAAATCTGAAGAATTTAATAAATTAATTGAGTGTTTTAGAAAAAGTGTTAAGCAAACTGGGACTTCTTAATTTTTTTTAAAATATGAGAATAGCCTAATAACCATACATACCATATATACTGCCTCTAATCAAAACTCCTCTCAATAGCTTCCCTATTATCAAACAACATATTCTCAAATGCAAATAAAAAAGCAGAGACAAAATTGCAATAAATACATTGTTTTTAACTTTATTTCTGCATTTTCTTTTCATATTTTATATTTTTTTGAAAAACATAAATTGGTTTATAATGGAAAAATCTATTAAGAAGAATGTAATATTTCTTTCTCATATATTTTTGTGCAGTTTAGTGTTCATGGAATTTGTATTTTAGTGACAAACATAGAAAACTGTTTTGGAGAAATAACGTGAGCAGAAACAGGTGTTTCTTGAATTCTAGTGCAAGCACCATAATTTAATCCACAAGTGACAGCTGTAGTACTGATTTTAAAACACATAATGTTTCATTTTCAAAGAAAAACATACAAATCAACAGTATGATACAATTTTATGACATATTAATAATATCACACTTATTATTGCTATTTGTATCTCGTCATCATATTTCTCTCAGTTTTTCCATGAATAACACACAGATATATATTAATAACTACACTTTTCAGTTTCATTATATTTCCATTTCCAAAGCCATTTAGCTCATTGTCAAGAAATAGGAAGTTATCTGAGTTTGAACTTTCAGAATTTATGAATTGCAGTTAGCAATTACAGAACAGCATTTGACCTACAGCTATTATCTTGGGCAGAATTCACCTGCATATTCACTTCACTATCAGAGATACACATGAGCCCATGGGTGGATGCTTCACTGTCGATGCCAATTGCTTTTAAACAGATAGATATAGCAAATGTATCAGAGATTAAAGTTCTTAGAACACTCAGCTTTAGTCAGTACTTTATTATACATTTCCAAGTGAGTAGTTCAAATATCACTAATTGTGCTAATTGTGTCTGTAAAGGTGGGAAATTCACAGTGGTATCTTTGGAATTCTAGGAAATTCCAGGATACTATGTTCTCCTTAGAGATTGTCTTCAGGAACATTACCTAAAACCACTGTAGTGGACTCTTGGAAATATGTTTAAAATAAAACAAAATAGTACTTCTAGTCTTCTCAATGGCACTTCTAGTAAGAATATAAATATTATTTTCATGTTGCAGTACGCAGTTATGATGGCTTTTGTCAGCTTAGTCCTTCCCACAGTTATTCAGATATGTTGCCGATTGTTCTTCTTTATTAAACGTACACTGCAATTTTAATGAGATTCTATAACTGACTCTGAACCACAATGTTTTGGAAAACTTATGATGTGAAATGTCTGAGATATAGGCAGTGAGGTTGGGGCTGAGTCTAGCTTTTGAAACTTCAGCAGCATTTTGTTTCTCTGAATAAAAGTTTGAAACAATCTATGAAGTGGAGTTAGGCTATTGTTTTAGGAAGATAAGTGGTAAACAACATAGAATCTTTCAGTTAGGCCAGAAACAGAAAACTCTCTCTTGGATTGGAAAATTTTTAAGAAACAAAATATATATATATATAAAATATATATATATATATTTTAATAATATATGCAAGTGACTTGCTTCCCTGTAAAATACTGAGACTGGGGTTGGGGTGAAAAATAGAGAAATTGTACTTTTTCTCCTTCTTGATCCTCAGGAGGCAGGAGATAAGAACTCAAACTTTGAGTGGAGGAGGATTTTAGAGGTAAGTGTGTAAAGAAAAAGCTCACTTCCCTGCAATACTTGGAGATATGAAGCAAAGCAGAGGAGAAACTAGCAGGGACACCTTTGGGATGAGGATGACCTGTGACTCTAGTAAAAGTCATACCTAGTAGTCAACAGAAGGTTTCATTTCATCTTTCTAATTCTCTTCTGTTATCCTCAGCTCTTCAGTTAAACCTTCTTGCACAGGTCATGACCTGGTCTTAACTCTGCCTAGAGATGTTCAGAGTCCAGGGGCAGAAAAGGAGAAAAGTGATACAGATAAACATAAAGAAGAAACCATGAAAAGATGATTACAGATGATCTCCAGGAGCAGAACAGTGATATGCAGCAAAACACCTACCTGCTACCTGTCTGCATCCACATGACGGGCAGGTCAGATGGTTGGATGTATAATCATTCCTAAGAGATCCCTAGAAATAGGTGGGAAGAGGGATGCCCGGGAAATCGAGGGCACTTCCTACCCACAAGTGGGAAGTACAATTCAGTCAAAAGATTGTTATGCTAACTCTAAAGGTACAGGACTCTGAAAATTAAAGAAATTTGTGACTTTGAGAAATACAAATAAGACTGTAAGAAAGGTTATACAAAATTTCAAGTTGTTACCTGCAAGGAAATGAGCTTGATTTTTTTTGTTTTGCATAGCTGATGTACATGTGATTGTGTATTTCAAGAATGAAGTGTGTGTGCCCATGTATTCAAGTATCAAGATAATTCAGCTATTTAGGATTTATTCAGGATTGAAAAACATTATTTTCTAGACATATTTTCTTCTTCAGTATCATCAGAAAAGGAAAGTTTGTGTAATTTTGGATATCTGACTTATATGTTATACTCCTCTTAGTCTTGTATAATATATCCATTAATGCCTGCAGGGTTTTATTTTTTTTAGCTGTGATCACAAATATAATACCTTTGAGTGCAAATACAAATATGTTTGCTAGTAAATAAGGGATTATATCTGCTGGTAGATGGAAAGCTGTGTAGGGATTTAACTATTTCTTCCTTTTTTATAGTATTAAAATTGAACCCAGGAGTGTTCCTAACACTGAGCTAAATCCCCCAGTCTGATGTACATTTATTTTAAGAAAGGTTCTTGCTAAGTTTTCCAGTCTGACCTCGAATTCATGATCCTCTTTCCTCTCCTGAGTTTCTGATATTACAGGAGTGAGTCACCACCCCTGAGTACTTGTAGGATTGAATTCTTAAAAGAAATCCCCAGGAACGGAAAATGTGCTCCAGGCCACAGCATAATAATCTTATAATAGCATAATCTTACCTTTTAATTCCTGAAATTCACCGAGATTCTTGTCATCTATTTATCAGATGTAACATGTTTTTTCTCCAGACACCGTGAAAAGCAACAGATTTCCAAAATGTATGAGGTATTCTCTCTGCCCTCGGAGAACTCCAAGTCTAACTTAGGATATTAATCAAAGTTGATATTTGTTATGCACCTGGTGTGTGTTAGGCTCTGTTCTAAATGCTAGCCTCAAAGTTGGGAAGAGCTAATTTTCTTGAGAGAGGAAGAAGGGATAGAATGTGAAGTGAATCTTCAAGGACAAGAAGGACTTCATCAAGTGGAAGAGAGATGAAATATATTTTATTTTGAAGGAGTGATTTGTACGGACTCACATGTATGCAAACATGATTGCAAGATAACGACAGGAAAATCTGATACAGCTGAACTGATGTTGTGTTGTGGATGAGTAGTGGCAGATAGCATAGACTTGGGCTGGTGATAAAGGGGAGAACATCCGCATATAGCAATTGAAGAATTAAATCTCTTCTGTGGCAACCATTACAATAGAAACACTCCCTCTTATTAGTTAATTAAATATTTAAAATACTATTAGGTACCTATTATTACTATTTTACAAACATAAAGAGGGTAATTAATAATACTAATAATAACAAATATAAATCAAGAAGTATCTTACACAAGTTTATATAACTAATTTGGGATAGAGATTCCAAAATATGAATTCTTTACAAGGAGGATCTCATGCGACATGCCAAGGACTTCAAGGTCAGATTAGAGCACTGGTGGACTACTTTAATGATCATTACTTAGATTCAGAATACCTACCTGTGCGGTTGACTCATTCATTCAAAAGTGAGTACATTCCAACTATGTACTTCAGAAATATTAGTATTGCTGTACAGTCCATTAGAGGATGATTGATATGTAGAAATTTGCATTCGATATATGGTACAAAGTTGTGATAAAAACATTTTAATGCATGATTGCTACATAACAAGTAAAGTGGCAAAGTCCACCATGGAGGCACACAAGGAATGAGTTAGGAAAGACTTCATGAAGGAAATGATGCTTTAAAAATATTTTTAAAAAGAAAATGTAGTATTCTAGTAGATGCTATGATATTCCAGTAAGTATCCTAGTCAAAAGAAGAAAGAAAACAAACACACACACACACACAAAAAGAAAAAAACAAAGATACAACAATGAAACAGAAAGAGTATATTGAGGTTTCATCTCAGTCCAGTCAGAATGTCAATTATCAAAAACAAAAATAATAATAAATGCTGGTGGTTATACATTATTGATGGGAATGCAAATTAGTGCAACCATTCTGGAAAGCAGTATGGAGATCACTCAAAAAACTAGGAATAGAACCACTATTTCACCCACCTATCCCATTCCTTGGTATGTATCCTAAAGATTTAAAATCAAGCATATTATAGTGACACAGCCTCATCAATGTTTATAGGATCACAATTCATAATAGCCAAGTTATGGAATCAACCTAGGTGCTCCTCAACAGATGAATGGATAAAGAAAATGCAGTAAACATACACAATGGAGTGTTACTCAGCCATAAAGAAGAATGATTTTATGGAATTTAATGGAAAATGGACAAAACTGGAGACTATCATGTTAAGTGAAATAAACCATTCCCAAAAGTCAATATTTTCTCTGATAGGTGGAAGCTAATCAAAATTATGGGAGAGATGAATAAAAGAAAAGAAAGAGAAAAACCGGAGAGGGAATGTCAGGAGAAGACATTCTCAGGGAGAAGAAAGACCAGTAGAGTAGATGAAGGGGATCGAGGAGGCATAAGAAGGAACAGGAAAAGGAAATAATAGTGGAATTAATCTGACCAAACTTTCACATGTGCATGCACCAATGTAGCAGATTGTCTCAGCGTTGGGTGTATTCACAGTTACTTTTAAAAAGTAAACTATAAATGAATTGAAGAGGGATGGTGGAGTGTAGGAAGTGGGGGAGTGGCAATTCAGCAGGTGGGGCAGGGACTGCTTGGGATAGAATTGGAGCGGGTGAGTTTCATACCTTGGTGACAATGTCAAGGTGTATCCTGGTGTTTATATAACTAAAAAACTATTTTAAAAACCAAGAGTATAGAGCCCAGCACAGATGCATGAGACTTCTGCGCCAGGGAGGTCGGCACAGTGAAGACAAATGGGAATTCCATGCCTGGGAGGCCAGCCTAGAGTACCCACGTGAGGAGGTGGAAATCTATAGGGACACCATAAATCTATAGGGGTAGATTGCAATACCTCAGATTCTCACTGATAGAAGGGAACATACATGAACAACATGAGAAAACAAGGGGAGAAAGTGTCCCAAACAAACCTAGATGCTACATCAACAGAATTCAATGATAGCAGGGCAGAAGAAATGTCAGAAAGGTACATAATGTCAGAATGTATATAATTAGAAGTGATCCAAGAAGTGAACGAGGGGATGAGAGAGCAAATGCAGGCAATGAATGATCACACCAATACTCAGCTAAAAGAGCAATTGCAGGAAGCAAAAAATCATTTCAATAAAGAGAGAGATTGTGGGGCTGGGGATATAGCTCAGTTGGTAGAGTGCCTGCTTTGTAAACAAAAGGCCCTGGGTTCAACCCCCAACACCCCAAAAAAAAAAAAAAAAAAAAAGATAGAGATTCTGAAAAAACGCCAAACAAAAATCCTTGAAATGAAGGAAACAATAAACAAAATTAAAAACTCAATAGAAAGCAAAACCACATGGAAGAGAGAACCTCAGACATTGAAGACAAAATATTTAATCTTGAAAATAAAGTTGACCAAACAGAGAAGATGGTAAGAATTCATGAACAGAACTTACAAGAATTGTGGGGTATCGTTAAAAGATCAAATTTAAGAATTATTAGGATTGAGGAAGGCACAGAGATACAAACCAAAGGAATGAATAATCTATTCAATGAAATTATATCAGAAAATTTTCCAAATCTGAAGAATGAAATGGAAAATCAAATACAAGAAGCTTACAGGACACCAAATGTACAAAACTAAAACAGATCAACACCAAGGAACATTATAATGAAAGTACCTAATATACAAAATAAAGATGGAATTTTAAAGGCTGCAAGAGAAAAAAATCAGATTACATTCAGGGGGAAACCAATATGGCTATCAGCAGATTTCTCAACACAGACCCTAAAAGCAAGAAGGGCCTGGAACAACACATTTCAAGCTCTGAAAGACAATGGATGCCAACCAAGAATCTTATACCCAGCAAAATCACCTTCAGATTTGAAGATGAAGTAAAATCCTTCCATGATAAACAAAAGCTTAAAGAATTTACAAATAGAAAGCTGTCACTACAGAACATTTTCAGCAAAATATTCCATAAGGAAGAAATGAAAACAACAATGTAAGTCAGCATAGGGAGGAACTACCCTAAAGGTACGGCCAAATAAAGGAGAAACCAAGTCAAGTTAAAAACCAAAAAAAAGCCAAAATGATGGGGAATACAAATCATATCTCAATAATAACCCTGAATGTTAATGCCTAAACTCATCAATCAAAAGACAGAGACTGGAAGATTGGATTAAAAAGAAAGACTCAACAACATGCTGCCTTCAAGAGACGCATCTCATAGAAAAAGATACCCACAGACTAAAGGTGAAAGGATGGGAAAAAACATACCATGCACACGGACTCAGTAAAAAAGCAGAGGTTTCCATCCTCATATCAGATAAAGTGGATTTCAAACCAAAACTAGTGAGAAGGGATAAAGAAGGACATTTCATACTGCTTAAGGGAAGCATAAATCAATATGACATAACAATCATAAATATTTATGCCCCAAACTATGGCACATCCATGTACATCAGACAAATCCTTCTCAATTCCAGGAACCAAATAGATCACAACACAATAATACCAGGTGACTTTAACACACCTCTCTCACCATTGGACAGATCTTCCAAACAAAAACTGTACAAAGAAACCATAGAACTAAATAACAAAATTGCTAATTTAGACGTAACGGACATATAGAATATTCTATCCTTCGATAAGTTAATACACTTTCTCTTCAGCAGCTCATGGATCTTTCTTTAAAATAGACCATGTTATGCCACAAAGTTACTCTCAGCAAATACAAAAATATAGAGATACTACCTTGTATTCTATCAGATTATAATGGGATAAAATTGGAAATCAATGATAAAATAAAAAACAGAAACTATTCCAACACCTGGAGATTAAATAATATGTTATTGAATGATACATGGATAACAGAAGACATCAGGGGGCAAATAAAAATATTCTTAGAGATAAACAGGCAGAATCAATATTGTCAAAATGGCCATACTACCAAAAGTGCTATACAAATTCAATGCAATTCCAATTAAATTCTCAATGACGTACCTCATAGAAATAGAGCAAGCAATCATGAAATTCATTTGGAGGAATAAGAGACCCTAAACAGCTAAGGCAATCTTTAGCAGGAAGAGCGAAGTAAGGGGTATCACAATATCAGACCTTCAACTATAGTACAGAGCAATAGTAGCAAATGCAGCATGGTATTGGCACCAAAATAGACAGGTAGATCGATGGTACAGAATAGAGGACACAGAGACAAAACCTCATAAATACAGTTTTCTCATATTAGACAAAGGTGCCAAAAGTATTCAATGGAGAAAATATAATCTCTTCAACAAATGGTACTGGGAAAACTGGAAATCCATATGCAGCAAAATGAAAATAAACCCCTATCTCTCACCCTGCGAAAACTCAACACAAAATGGATCAAGGACCTAGAAATCAGACCAGAGACCCTCTACCTAATAGAAGAAAAAGTAGGTCCAAACCTTCATCATGTTGGCCTAGGACCAGACTTCCTTAACATGACTCCCAAAGCACAAGAAATAAAAGTAGGAATCAATAATTGGGATAGATTCAAACTAAAAAACTTTTTCTCAGCAAAGGAAACAATCAGTAATATGAAAAGAGAGCCTTCAGAGTAGGAGAAAATCTTTGTCACACATATTTCAAATAGACCACTAATCTCCAGAATCTATAAAGAACTCAAAAAACTTTACCCCAAGAGCATAAATGACCCAATCAATAAATGGGCTAAGGAAGTGAGCAGACACTTCAAAGAAGAATGTCTACAAGCAATCAACAGATATATGAAAAAATGTTCAACATCCCTAGTTATAAGAGAAATGCAAATCAAAACTACCCTAAGATGTCATCTCACCCCAATTAGAATATCTATTATCAAGAATACAAGCAACAACAGGTGTTGGCAAGAATGTGGGGGAAAAGGTACACTCATAACACTGCTGGTGGGGTTGCAAATTAGTACAGCCACTCCGGAAAGCAGCGTGGAGATTCCTTAGAAAACATGGAATGGACCCACTATTTGATCCAACTATCCCACTCCTTGGCCAATACCCAAAGGACTTAAAATCAGCATACTACAGTGATGCAGCCAAATCCATATTTATAGCTGCTCAGTTCACAATAGCTAGATTGTGGAATCAACCTAGATGCCCTTCAATAGATGAATGGATGAAGAAACTGTGGTATATATAAGCAATGGAATATTACTCAATCATAAAGAAGAATAAAATTATGGCATTTGCAGGTAAATGGATGCAGCTGGAGAATATCATGCTAAGTGAGATAAGCTAATCCCAGAAAACCAAAGGCCAAATGATCTCTCTGATAAGTGGATGATGATACATAATGTGGGGTAGGAGGGAGGTAAGAATGGAGGAAGGATGGATTACATAGAGGAAAAAGAGGGATGGGATGGGGTGGGGGGAAAGAAAAATAACAGAATGAGACAAACGTCATTACCCTACGTACATGTATGATTATGCAAATGGTGTGTCTCTACTTCGTGTACAACCAGAGAAACAATTGTACTCCATTCATGTATGATGAATCAAAATAAATTAAATTTAAAAAGAAAAACAACAGTATAAACTGATTAGACCATTAGCTCTATGAGTGAGGAGGTAAAAGGCTATATCACAAACTCTTGCATCCCAGGAGAAGATCTCTAAAAATCACAGATGGTAGCTCAAATTCAGACAACAGATGTACTTTTTCTGTCTTTTATTGTCCATGAACAGAATGTTTTTAAACTAAAATTAGCTGGGGAAAAAAAAAAAAAAAAGAAGATTTCACAGAAGATTCAGATTTTTGCTTTTCTTGAAAAATCAGGAAAGGTGCCCACATTGTGCCTGGAATCCTGGATAGCGAGGATTAGCACTGAAGAATTGTTCCCATCAGATGATTTGATTTCCCAAACTGCCTTTTTCTTTTGTGGTAACAGATTGGTCTCACTTGGCTTGTGTTTACAAAACTTGATTTAGGCCTTGGATTTGTTTTGAGATCATTTATATTGCCTCTCATTTGGCCCCCAAGCCCTTTTACACCTATTTAAAAACTGGTGACTTTGGCTGAGTTTCCTTAAAATTTTTGTCATCCCAGGGATTTGAGAGTTGAATTTCTTAAGAAGATCTGAAGCCTCAGGTTGCAAATAAAAGTAGAAACAAAGAGAAGGACCAGAGGTGCTGTGATGGTAAATACGACAAAAGACCCACTTGAATAAAAATGTTTTATTCTTCCGTCTTTACTTGCAAGTGTCTAATACAAAGATAGGTGTAAAATATTATGTCAAATATATAGAGTCTGTTTCTATAAAATTGTTTTCCAAACTGTGCAAATAGTACCCGACTCCATGACATGGTCCTTAAGAATTTAACCATAAACTAGTAATTTTGGAAACTTTAGCACTCTTTTCTTGAAGATTTTGAACACCCTCTAACTTAACAAGGTATCTTTCAAGTTGCATGTTTTCCCACGAAAATCAATTCCATCATATTGACTGACAGTCCTACAGTTAAGTTCAATTCTGACACTACAAAGAGTTAGTGAAGACACACAGGTTAAGGGCTTAGGCCCCAAGACTGCTTCCCCTACACTGGCTGCAAATTCGGATTTTCCCCAAATTACCTGAACTTCTTTACAATAGATTATGAATTTGGAGCAGCAATGCCATTCAACCTCAGGTTGGGTAATTCTCTTAAACAACTCATAGAAATTAGCCAAGTGCTATATTTAGTATCACAGTTTTATCATAAAACGATACAATTCATAAGCCGTCAAAGGAAGAAATGTGGAAACTGAGTGAAGGTTGCTTGATGCCCCTTGTCCTGAGAGTGTTATCCTCCTAAGGCATCAATGCATTCACAAACCCAGGAGCTTCCCCAAACTCATCATTTAAGAGTTTTATTGAGACTTCTCTACATAGGCATGATTGATTAAGTCATTGGCCATTGATGATAGAACTTAATCCTAGGCTCTCTCTCCTAAACTTCACACTGGTGGTTTGGGAAGAAGACAGAACTTTCTAACCTTCTAATCATTCATAGGTTTTTCCGACAATCAATTTCCACACTGAAGTTATCTGGGGACCCCAGAACCCACCTCATTAGCACAACATGTCCTTCTATCCCGCAGGAAACTTCAAGAGATTTGAGGCTTTGTGACAGGAACAAAACCATTTTTTTTTCTAATATCATAGACGTTTTACAGAAAAAAAAAAAAAAAAAGATCATTTCATTTTGTTTAAACTGGTGTTCACCATAAAAATTTGTTATGGAAACTTTTTTGATAACCTTTTTACATCAGATGAAACAAACTTTTAGAAATGTTAATTTACAAAATGTCAAAGCAATCAATGGAATCCCAGAAAATGTATTATCCTTTTATAAAATAAAGCAGAGAAACAACAAAACAAAAACAAAATCTGGTTGTGTATCTGAATTCAACCATTTCTAAATATGACCAAATGGTGTTGTCTAGCTGAACGTATTTACTTCCAGTGCTTTCTGATTTCCAGCCATCTCTAAAAGAAAAATAGAGATAAAAACACATTTTTTTAGCTTTTCTTGTTGTGCTTTCAAATTCACAGGCACAAGGGCAGAGTATGCAGCAGCTGAAGTGCCTTAAGTTGGCTCTCTGCCATGATTTTTCCTCCAGGCTGACCAGAATATGCCAAAATGCTAGGATCTTTATTCACTAGTGTGGTTTTAACCAAAGAACAGTAACCCATCAGGGGGCTGCAGAACATAAACATATCAAACCCACACTATCCAAACCAATGTCCATTACCCTGAGCCCCCTCTGCCTCCCAGGTAGCAGTGAGGTTTGGAGAACTGACGGGCCAAGATTAGTTCTGTGAGGATGTGTGCAGCCTGGGGCTGCCCTTGGTCAGCCTGCTACCATGCAGATGTGCTCAGGGTCCCAGCTGCTTTATGTCCCTCCAGATGTGTGGAGGCTCACAATCCCAACGTGTCCAGTAAGTAGCTTAGTTTTCAAATCCATTGAATCATTCTTCCGATTTGTCCATAGATAACTACACCTTCAGCATAAAGATGCTTCGTTTTCTTTCTTTTTGCATTGCTTCTTATGTTACTTGCTCCCATTTTTATTCACATCCCATACAGTCATACATTTCTGTGTGACCAAGAATATAATAACTGGATTCCAAATAGATACTTCATTAAGAATACCAGGACAATAATATCGTACCTACTGACCATGGTAAGTTATATCATTGAACAGTCAATGTTTATTGAACAAAGATTTTATTTAAATGATCCTGATTTTCTCCTTCATATATATGGGCTCATTTAGTGCAACCAACATAGAGCACGAGCACTTTTATTACTATTTTCACAGGAAACTTAAACACAAGGTGTTAAGGAACATGCTCAAGGTCACACAGTTAATAGCAAAGTTAGGATTCAAACTCAGGTATTCTTACTCCATCACCAACACTTCTAGCATTCTATTTATAGTTTCCTTTATGAGGAACAATAATAGGGAAGAGCACAAGAATTTTGGCAAATGTCAAATAAACTATAAATAAGCTTTTGAGTATAAAGCGTTCTGTGTATTGTTACATATATGTGTGTGTGTTTATATACCTGTATGTATAGTTTGTATATTTATATATGTAAACATATGCACATAAATGTTTGCGTATGCACATGCATACTTGTGTATATATGTGTGTCTGACCACAGGAAAGGACAGTGGGCCTAAAGACTCAACATTAGTTTAAATGATACCATTTAAATTGAAGCAAAATACTGTGGGATTATACCAATATGAATATTTTTACTGAATTAATGGGACTCTTTAGTTTTTTTAATAATATAAATTCAGAAAAGTAATTAAAGTGTCTTTATTTAAATTTTATTTTTCTTCTTAGCATTCAAGTCTATTCCTTACAGGCACAGCTGACTCACTTAGGTCTTGGGTGCCTGTCAGGCACCAGGGCTCTTTGCCCAAGTAGAAGGAGGGGCTTCAGTGCTGCCTCAACACCAGAAGTTTCCTATCTGTCCCTGCTGGTCAAGTCTAGCTCTGGATTCACTTCCTCCAGCCATTTCCTAGGCTCATCACTCCATGGGTTTCCTTTCTCAGTGTACCTACCTAAGGTTCCTAATTCTTTATTCCTTGATTCGTTTTCAAAATCCCAAGTTACTTGAGGACTGAGATTTTATCTTCACCCCAAAAGCTACAGTAGATATCACATAAATAAAATGTTCTCAATAAACTGCAGGCTTATTATTGATCTTCCACTTCCCTATTGTGACACCTCAGGCAAGCTGGCTACTTGCTTTTCTATCATAGCTTTGATACTCTCCTCTGTAAAATGAAAGGGCAAAACTAGAGACCACACCACTCTGAGTCTGTGTGTAGAGTAGAGAGCGAGTCCTAACAAAGCAGAGGAGGCCCAGAATGGCTGGTTGGGCCACATCACATGGAAGTGCTCTGCTCAGATGTGCTGCACTCAGGTCCTGCACCCCATGATAGGGTTACTGTTCTTTGGGAGGAAGTACTCTAATGGTGAGACCAGACCGACTTGCAGTGGTAGGAAATCAACCATGGCCTAGATCTCATCAGCAGTGGGA
>JAJEJO010004427.1:0-109322 GCA_020662805.1 Glaucomys volans
CTTGCTAAGTTGCTGAGGCTGGTTTTTGAACTTGCAATCCTCCTGCCTAAGCCTCCTGAGCCACTGGGATTACAGGCACGTGCCACCGAGCCCAGCTAAACTTAAACTCTTAACACATATTGTCAAATAACCTTCTAGAAAGGTCACACCAACGTATAGCACAGTGTGAGGCTGACTTTACTAAATGTTAAACATTGGCTTATAACAGCCTAGGATTGTTGAAATTTTATCCTTTTGACAGATAAGTAAACTGAGGCTCAAAGAAGTGCCCAGGTAAATGACAGAATCCCAACTAGCTTGCAGATGGGTCGTTTCCTAGATCACTGTGCTCTCCTGAAAGCGCCAAGTATACAAGCGAACTATGTGTATAGTTCACTTTTAATGAATTATTCATTTGTGTTATTTTATTGTCACAAATAGATTATGAAGTTAGCTTGGGTTGTCTGGTGAATTGTCTTATGAACTGAGTCAGGTCATCTGCTTGTTCAACATAGTAATCTTATTTAGGAGGTACAACAAATACTGGTTGTTTGATTGATGGGAAATATCTCCAAAGCTATAGCTCTCAAGTAATGTTCATAATGAATTTAGAGACAGAGAGATTTAAACAAATGTCAAAAAGAACAAGAGAAGGAACCAGGCACAGTGTGCATGCCTATTATCCCAGGGGCTTGGGAGGCTGAGGCAGGAAGATTGTGAGTTCAAAGTCAGCCTCAGCAAATTAGTGAGGCCCTAAGCAACTTGGCAAGACCCTGTTTCTAAAGAAAAAATAAAAATGGCTGGGGATGTGGCTCAGTGCTTAAGAAGGAAAAAAAAAAAAAAACGAACACGAGAAGAAGGAAGAAGAGAAGAGAAGAGGAGAGGGAGGAGGATGGAGAAGAGAAGGGGGAGAAGGGTGCAGAGGATCTGACTCAATTCAAATGGATCTTACTGCCCTGTTTAGGGAAAAAAAATTGAGCAAAATGCAAAGTGACAGCAGATGAATAAATGACCAGAAATTGAGCATCTATGTCAAATCAGCTGCCATTTGCTGGCTTTCCATTTGAAAATCTCTGATGTAATAATCTTTCCCTGATTGACCAGGAGGCCTGTACTGGGCAGGCCCGGTGATTTGGCAGCCCCAGTCCATCTTGAAAGGGCAAGACTATCATTCCATACAAATCAGATGCCATGTGGATGCAAGGCCCTGTTCTGCCATGATGAACTGGCTAACAGGAAGTGGCTTGCTTTCTCAGCTGGGTTGTGCTCAGGATCGCACAGTTTCCTGAGTGGACATTCTCTATAGTGCATGAGGAGGGGGGTCTGAGTCAGATCACCCTTGATTGGGGAAGTGAGAGGTTTTCTCCATCACAGCCCAGAACAGCCCTGAGAGTGGACCTGCCCTGTAGCAGCCATTCTGCTGGGGACTGAGTATGCCCAAGATGTTGTGCTTTGGTGTGAGCTGTGTGTCTCTTGTCTTAAAAACTCAACACTGCCCCCAAGGTACCACGATGCCTCCTGAGTATACACTCTACCATGTCCAGGGCTAAACCCTTTCCAGGCTCTTTCCGTTGATCCTTACAATGACTCTACGAATTATATTTTTATGTCCCCCTTTTGCAGGTGAGGGAAGCAGAGGCTGTGTCATCCAAGGTCCTGGGGAGCTGGGCTTCTGAATCCAGACCTGCAGTTCCAGGGCCTGCGTGCTATGATGTCTCTGATTCAGATTCAGCCTTTGGATGGAGACTCCAAAATGTGGAAATGAAAACAGCCCAGGAGAAGCCAAGAGGCCTGGATTCCAGTTCTTTCTCCACCATTTGGAATAATTGTTGCAACCAGTAACTGAGAGCTAACTGAATACTGGGCACAGTGCAAAGCTCATTTTATCCTCATTGCCATCTAAAATGAAAACTCTTATCATCCCCATTTTACAGATGTGGAAACTAAGGTGTTGAGAAGTTATAGACCGCTGGGCCAAGACCCCTTGGCTTGTGGGTCATGGAGCTGTCAGTCAACTTCAGAGCTCCCTGAACAGGAATCCCATGACTTTAATTCACACATCAGGGTTCTCAGCCAATGCTCAGAAGAGAAACATTAAGCTAAGACCCCCTTCTTTGGGTGGATGCTAAGTCTGTGAATTAGTGAATAGTTTGTCAGCCACAAAGTCAGAGAAAGTCTAAGGCTAAGGGATCTTTGCAATCCATACTCATTTTACAGATGAGGAAACTGAATACCCTAAAAGAACTAATGGTTTGTCTAACACTATACGTGTGTCTGAATTTTGTCCCAGTGCCTTAGCCTTAATCTCTCTGAGAACACTAGTATACAGGCAAATTGCCAAACCCAGTCACTGACTAAATGTCCCTACGTTGGACATGTGCAAAAGGACCTTGGCAAGGCATCGCCACAGAGCTGACTCCTAGGCAGCCATAGTGGCTCCTAGAGCCACAGTGGTTTGATTCAGATAATTGGGGTTCGTGTGTGGGTAAGAAACCAGTTGCCTCAGATATTCTGCAGAAAACATTTCTAGGACCTAGACTTTTTAAAGCTATCTTTTCTTTATGGGGGCTACTGAGAACTGAACCCCAGGAATGCTCTATCATTAAACCAACCCCCAAGGATTATTTTGCTAAATTGCCAAGGCTAGTCTTGAAGTTGTGGCCTTCCTGCTTTGGCCTCCCCATTGCTGAGATTACAGACATATGCCACCATGTCTGGCCTCTTAAGCCATCTTGGGCTTCCAGTACTGACTTTCTGTGGGAGGACTTAGACAGTGAGGGAACTCCCACAGGGCCCTGCTGATCTCCAGACCTGGAAGACTATGTCTCTTTCACTGTTAACCTTCCCAAATGTGACTTTGCCCAATGCAGCAAAGATAGAAGAAAGATAGAAAGGAGGGAAGAGGGTGTTGTTTGCTGGAGGCTCCCTGAATCCAGAACACTAGATTCAATAATTGAGAATTTGGTTTCTCTATCACCATAGAGAATTTAGAAGTTTTCTGAGGATCACCATGAGGTCCACCCCAGTGGAGGTCTTGCAAACTGGGTTGGTCCTGTTTGGACGCAAAGGGGAAGTCCACTTCCAACCTTCCATGACAATGATTTATGCCAGAAGCCCCTTATAGAGGGAATGAGTTTGAACACTGAATGAACCCTGGGTCACAGTAAAGGAAAAAGAATCCCAGGTGGCCAGGTAGCATGGCCATTATCACCCCATCCCCTTCTTTCCCCCAAGAAGCCCTGTGCTAAGGAGAAGTTTCTGCAGCAGCAGGGAAGTTTCTGGAACTTTCTCCAAACTTCTCAGGATACCAAGAAGATAAGGTGGGCAGCACAGGATGAAAGGAGGGTGTACGGCGGAACCTGCATATTCTCATTAGAGTTTCCTTCTTTCCTTCCTTTTTTGCCGTTCCCCCAACCCCAGCTGGTTGACTGTGCAAGATTGCAGCAGTCACAGCTTCTTCAGCTGTCACCAGCTCCCAAACACAGCCACCCAGTGTTTCTGTTGGTTGCTATGGAGAGGTAAGTGTGGACTTGAATGGAGCTGTGAGATGGAAGAGGGCCAGGTGTATTTTTAAACTCATCTGGGGAAGCCCATCACCACTAGGAGAACCTCCTTCCCCAGGCAGCGTGCTCTTCTTTAGGGACTGATTTACAAATGTACAGAGGCCCAAACAGAGTCTCTTCCTTTTGCTTTAATTCTCCGGGGGTTTTTAGCAAAAAGTTATCTGGTTTGTATTTGAGATTTTTGCCTTTTGATGCAATGAATTTTGGGGGAAATCATGACCTCTTGGCATGTGTAGAAACAGTGAGATTTTGGAAATAATGTCAGAGAATGTGTAATGATGTCACACGTACATCAGGCACTATTGAAAGTATTTTATGTTTGTAACAAACCCACTTCATTCTCACAACTTCTCTTTGAGATAAATCCTACTCTCAGCTCCATTTCATGGGTGAGGAACCTGAGGCACAGGCTGGGTAATTTACCCAAGGTCACAAAGCTAAGTGAGACACAAGATTTGAACACTGGCAGGGTGGTACCCGAAGCCATATCCCTAACCACTCTTCGATTCTGAATCTGCAGTGATTTGGGGATCCAAAATAGAATTTCAACCCTGACACTGTGTGACTACAGGCAAGTGACTATACCTCTCTGATTGTTAGTTTCCTCTTTGGTAAAATGCAGATACTAATGGCTACTTTATGAATTGTTGTGAAAATTAGAAATAATAGGCATAAAGAACCGAACAGATAATAGTGCTCAAAGAAATGTAGCTTTATCATTGTTCGTAGTGGTTCCCTGTATTACTGAACCCCAATTTCTGCAGGGAAGGGATGTTGAGCTGTAACTGCTGCTGCCAGAGGAGACAGTAAGACAGGAAACTGTCTAAAGGCTGGTAGGACCACAGCTGGTCTCCTAAAGGATCTACAACAGAAGCTGTCACTTCCCTGATGTCCTTTAGCATCCATCAATTCCACCCATGCTTCCAATCTCCTACCACAGGCACCTGTGACTAGAACTTCCACGGCCATGGGAAGTCATTTGGGGTAAGCAGGAAACAGAGTAGTCAGTGTCGCCAGGCGTTGGTTGATAAATACTCCAGCTCCATGTCTCCCAGAGGTCCTCAGAAGACTTGAGCCCGAAGCTTTAACCTGCTCACAGGGTGAACACACCCTGTCTGCCTTCTCTTCTCTACCGGACTCTTCTTCTGCCCTACTGAGATCACCTCCCAAATAAACTACTTGCATCCAATTTTTGTCTCAGGGTCTGCTTCTGGAAAGAACCCAACCAAAGGCAGTACTTTTGCCTGCACCTTTGATTCTGATGTCATCTTGACAAAACACAAGTGGTCAGTTTACCGGGTGGAAAAGATCACTGTGGGAGACCCATGGGTCTCCAGATCCAAATCCCTGGGACCTGTAAATGTTATCCAATGGGGAAAAAGGAACATTGTAGACATGATGAGATAAAAAAAAGTTTAGGAGCTGGGATGTGGTTCAGTGGTAGAGTGCTTGCCTAGCATGCATGAGGCCCTGGGTTCAATCTGCAGCACTGCTCCTGCTCAAAAAGCAGGGGAGATTAATAAAAAAGGCAAGTGACCCCCAGGCCCCCAAACAAGATGCTACACTGCTAGCTTGAAGAGAAAGAGGACAGGAACCAGAGAATGTAAGAAGTGCAGCCTAGAGCTAGAAAAGGCACAGAAACTGATTCTGCCCTAGAGACCAACATCTTGATTTCTATAGAGTGAAACTGGTTTCAGACTTCTGACCTCCAGAGCTGAAGGGAATAGAGGTGTGTTGTTTTAAGCCACCGTTTGAAGTAATTTCTTAAGTGATTTCTTATATTAGGAGCAGTCGTTCTCAAAGTGTGGTCCCTGGACCAGCAGCATCTGCATCACCCAGAGCTTGTTAGAAGTGCAGACTCTTGGGCCCCACTCCAGACCTGCTGAAGAGGGATCTCCTGAGGGTGGGCTCCTTTGATCTCCATTTCAATAAGCCCTCCAGGGGATGTCAATGCTGGCCATAGTTCAATGGTTCACCAGGGCTGGACCTTTGAATCACCTGGAGGACTTCACTAGTAACTGGTGCCTAATCCCATAGGATTCTGCTCTCATTAGTCTGTTCAGCCTGGATGCTGAGCTTTTGGAAAGCTCACCTCAAGTAACTTCTAGCCAGGGCTGAGAACGCACGCTGTAGTTTGAGAACCACTGATCAAGGATGTTGACTTATAGGCTGAGCTGTGCACAAATTTGGAATTCTGAAGAGAAGTCTTAGAGGCTGCTGAAAAAGCCAGGAACAGAGGCCAAGCCGGCAGGATTCCTGGCCCTAGGGGCCAAAGTGTCACATGCTTAGAGGGTTCAAGTAAGTAGACTATAATTAGGAAAGAGGTATAAGACAAGAGAGTGTGGTGGCAACTGGTAAGTTGGAGCCAAGTCACCACTGACTACTGTATTCTAAAGAGTGTCACCAAACAGAAAGTTTGGCCAGGACAGACTGCCTGATTTTTGAGAAATTTGTTTGTTTGTTTTCCCTAGGTCTAGTAATAAAATTAGGATTAGCCCCATTTCACTTCTGAGTACCAGAAGTTACAGAAGGTGCTTTTGGGGATAGAACTCAGGGCTTCAAGCAGGCTAGGTCAATCCTCTGCCATTGAGCTAACATTTTATTTTATTTTGAGACAGGGTCTTGATAAGTGTCCAGGCTGGCCTCAAGCTTGCAGTTCTTCTACCTTAGCCTCCTGGGGAGCTGGGATGACAGATGTGCACCACCACACATGGCTTAGTATATCAGAAATACATTTTATCAAAATGTTAAATCATCCACTCTTAAATGTGAGCATTTAAAGCAATTTAAAAAATCTCCTCTTCTTTCCCCTTTCCTGTACATTTAGGGATAAGTGTGAAGGCTGTCACCAGCAGGCCAACCTGGACACAGCAACAACCTACTTCCAGGCACATAGTTGGCACTTACTAAATCTGAGTTGCATTAATGAATCCTCACAGCTCTCCTGCGAGACAGAGACTATCATACCCATCATACAGATGAGGAACTTGGGGTTCACCCCCCACCATTGCATAGTGTATAACCAAGAGAGTCAGGATTAGAACCCAGGACCCCTCAAGGTAGGGGCTACTGTGAAGAGCAGATACAACTGTAAGCTAAAAGTTTTTGTGAAATGAGGAATTGGGGGTTTCACTGATCCCAGCCATAAGAGCAACACAGGTCGTCCTTGTGACTGTGAGTTGCATTTAAAGAAGACAAGACCCCAGCTTACTGGCTGTCTCATCAAAGCCAGATGGGCTTTCTGATCTCTTTGGGATGATTGTGGATCTGAAGGAAGCAGGCATGGGCATGTGGAGGCTCCCCATAGGGATGCCCCCTCCTTCTCTCCCGCCACCTCTTTCTGTGTCTGAGCTGGAGGGAGGCCATCACTTTATGCAGAGGTTTGGGATGAGATGAGGCGGGATGCCTGGGACCCCTAGAGAGTCCTCTAATTTAAGAGCCCTCTCTGATTTTATTATCCAGAGGAAATGGGGAGCTAAATCGGAGGAGATGGCTGGCAAGTGCATTACGGGACATTAAACAATAGCTGATCAGTGTCAGACACAAATAAATGGCTCATACTCTCGTGCCAAGAACATGGATGGTTCCCAAGTGATGGCCTGGCTGGCTTCCAGGCAGGAGAGTGTGTTGGGAGGGAGCTGGACATTAGGCCATAGAGGCCACTAGACGGCTGCCCTGGTCACCTCCCAGTCACAACAGAAGATTACAGTGCCTAGACAGAAATTGCATCCGGCCACGTAATCTCACTCATCAGGGCTGGATTTGGGTCTTCTCACCATCTGGTTTCTGAGACCTGCACCCAAACATCACCTGGAGAGTTCCTGCCTGCCTGGGAAGCCCGTATTGGAAAAGGGGAGCCATATGTGGGCATAAAGTTGGTTGGGTCACAGTGCCTAAAAGAGAAGGTTTGTGAAGTGAGGTTACCCTGGGGAGGTTTCCATCCCTACCAAACACCATGGTTTAAATGCATCTCACTAAAACATCTCTATTAAAATGAAAATATCATGAAAAAAGAGATAAATCAGTGCCATATCAAGTCATATATATTTTAGTATAATGCAACATCCACTTTTTGGCTAGAACTTTGGGCACTGATATCCTGAGAAGGTCGTAGGAGAATAGAGAATTCAGAGGAGTGTTTCCAGAGGATAGGAGGGCAGTCTGCTGAACCTTAAATGCCTGTATCACTATTGATCCAGGGCCACAAATGAATTTGGTCTATATTGATAAAAGCTCTGGACTCAGAGGCAGAAGACAGGATTTCAGTCTCCAGCTCACAAGTTCTGTGACCCTAGGCAGATTACTTAACCTCTCTGAGCCTCTATTTCCTTATCAGAAAAGTGTGAGTGATGCTGCATCTACCCCAGGGGTGCTATGAGAATTGTATACGATGAACTACAGAGAAGGCCTGTCCCTCTATAATGATAACTGTTATTATCTTTGGGTTTGTGCCTTCACATTCCAGAATCTACAATGACTGAGCTACATCTGTGAATGAAGACTGGAGCCCAGCCAGGCCCAACCAAGTCCAGGCTAAATCAGTTGACCCTTAGTTGATCTGCAAGCACATGAACTTTTACAAAATATGATTGTGTGGTATTTTGTTTTGTTTTGGTGGTACTAGAGATTGAAGTCAGGGGGGCTTAACCACTGAGCCACATCCCCAGCCCTTTTTATTTTTTATTTTGAGACAGGGTCTCACTAAGTTGCTTAGGGCCTCACTAAATTGCTGAGACTGGACTCAAACTTGTGATCCTCCTACC
This sequence comes from Glaucomys volans, assembly GCA_020662805.1. Taxonomy (NCBI): domain Eukaryota; kingdom Metazoa; phylum Chordata; class Mammalia; order Rodentia; family Sciuridae; genus Glaucomys; species Glaucomys volans. Next base: position 8,306 of record JAJEJO010004427.1, read on the forward strand.
TCAGCCTCCTGAGTCTCTGGGATTACAGGTATGTGACATCAAGCCCAGCATGATTGTTATTTTAAGGCCTTGAGTGTTAGGGTAATTTATGACCCAGTAAGTGGTTAAGATGATGCCACAAATTTAGGGCTCCTGACATTTTTTTTAACCTTTATTTTATTTATTTATTTATTTATTTATTTATTTATTTATTTATTTATTTATATGTGGTGCTGAGGATCAAACCCAGTGCCTCACACATGCTAGGCAAGTGCTTTACCACTGAGCTACAACCTCAGCCCCATCCTGACATTTTTTTTTTTTTTTTTTTTTTTTTTGGTACTGGGGATTGAACTCAGGGACACTCCACCACTGAGCCACATCCCTAGCCCTTTTTTGTATTTTATTTAGAGACAGGGTCTCATTGAGTTGCTTAGGGCCTCGCTAAGTTGCTAAGGCTGGCTTTAAACTTGCAATCCTCCTGCCTCAGCCTCCCAAGTGCTGGGATTACAGGTGTGCGCCACTGCGCCCAGCCCCATCCTGACATTTTTAATAGTTGCCAAGTTCAATGGAAATCAATCATTCTAAGATATACCTAACACTTATCTGCCTTTTTTTTTTTTTTGTGGGGGGGGGGCAGGATTTTCTATCTCTGAGCTACATCCCCAATCCTCTTTATTTTTTTTATTTTGAGATAGGGTCTTGTTAAGTTGTTAAGGCTGGTCTCAAACTTGTGATCCTCCTGCCTCAGCCTGCTAAATTGCTGGGATCATGGGCATGCACCACCACGCCCAGTGAGAGAAGTTTTTTATTTGTTCATCTACCAAATATTTTTGAGCACCTATGTGTCAGTCACTGTTCTGTACCTGGGAACCAGTGATACTGCACAAGATAGACAGAGTGCCTGCCCACACAGTGCTTATAGTCCATCGCCAACTCTCACAGAAGTCAGAAAGCCCATTTTGAGCAGGACCGGAACCAGAAACCTGAGTTCCTTAATTCCTAAGCCTCAAATCCTTGGCAGTTTTCAAAGGAAACTCTAACCCAAACAAGACGAAGAAGTACCATTGAATTGGCCCAAATGAACTGTCAAAGCTCCCCTTTGAATAATAGAATAATGACCCAGGGGACCCAGAAGAAACTTGGTGCTCTCGATTTGACTCTGCAAAGGGGTGTGTTGATTTGCACTCACAGTGACACAATCATGCACCTTTCCTGCCTAGCCCCACTTCTAATATTCTCCACAGATCCCCTTTCCCCTTCTTCTGTTCCTCACACTTTTATAATTAGCTTCATATTGGCTGAGTCAGCCCCTAGGACTTACAGACATTGGCAGCACAACTTGCTGATGAGCTGTTTTTATGAATGGATAGTGGGACTGGGTGCAGAGACAGGCCCTCGTAAGAGCCCGGCATTCCTGGCCCTCCTGGTGTTTTACAGGCAATGACAATGAAACTTCAGCCTCAATGGAGGTACACATGAGACTCCATTGAAGGGCTTGTCTGAATTTCCTTGGATGGGGAGAGCCAGGGACAGCTGGTGGGAACTGTGAGGGGACAGGTAGCAAGGCCTGGGGTCTGCCTGCCTCCCTCATTCCTTTTCAGAGACATTTGAGTTTCCTCAGAAAGGTTTAGAGAGGACACACAGTAACCCAATACTTCCCCTGCCCCTGGGTCAGGCAGGACAAGGGCGATGCCTGGTGTCCTTGAAAAGATTACCAGGCCGGCAGTCCAAGCCCCTTCCTCAAATCTCTTGGCCCTGCATTCAGTAGACATATCCAGCTGCAGGCCCTCTGGAGTCCCTCCACTTTTCTCAGGAAGGCCTCCTTCTCCCAGGACCCCTCAATGCCTCATCTGAGGTTGAAGGGAAGTTCCACCCAGGAAAAAAGTGCAATAGGATAGAGACAGGACTGAAGAAAAGAAAACCCAGTCCTGAGACTGCAAGGAGCCCCTGGCCTCCAGAAAGATCCACTGGATTCCCTGCCCTTCAATAGGATTGTCCTGGCCACTGATGCTGCCAAGGCTTGGACAGATTCCTGTTTATTCCGCAACATCCCGTTGAGTCAAGCCCCCTTCGGAGCAGGTCAGAGAGGTATTTATAGAAACATCTGGGACTCACGTTTCTCTCACTTGTACCTCCTGGTCTTTTAAGCTCCCCCCAGATTCCTGACCCAAATGAAATCATGCAGCAAATGGGGAGAAGAGGTGGGAGAAGCAGAAACAATTTTTAAAAGTCTCTGGTTTTGAGCAGCTGAGTGGGAGCCATAGGAACAAGGACAGAAGGGGCTTCTGAGACAAGCTCTGGTGACAGGAAGCGGCTGGGGTGTTCACCTCCCTCTCAGCCTCCCTCCACCAAGAGTAGAATGGCAGAAATACCAGGACACATTGCAAAACGATCTTCCTTCCTCCCCCTGCCCCTGACAGATGGGAGAGAGGAGAGTGCTGGTCATCATTTACCTGCTGAGATCGGGAGGACGCTATTGATGAAAGTCGGCTGAGACAAGATAGAGCGGAAGAAAAGCTGAAGATAAATTCCCAAAGTCATTGGATTCAGGACAACCATGCTGGCCAGGTCTGGCAAGTGTCAAGTTAGCGAGGCAGGGCTGCTGTGGAGCCCCGCTTATCTCTGCTCTGCCTTCAGGGCTGGCTCTCTCTCTCTCTCTCTCACTCTCTCTCTCTCTCTCTCTCTTGCCTCCTCCTTTCTCTCTCTCTCTCTCTCTCCCCCCTCCCTCCTTTCCCATGCCTTTACCAAGAAAGAATGCCAACCATTTCCCATTCAACCTTCTCCATACTACACAGGGTTATATTTATCTCAAGCACTGGATCAAATGCCCACATTAAAATTAAGATGTCAGAATCTTCTTTTTAGGATACTGAAGGAAGTGGCTCTTGAAGAGGTGATGAAAAGACAAACAAGCCTTGAATGCTCACTAGATAGAATTCCTAATTGATTATCCACCATGGTCTACCCGCCTGGAATTGAGGTGAACCGCGGCAGCAGAGGATCAATTCTCCTGACTCAAACTTGAACTTCCTGGAGGCGAACCCCTCTATTGACAGTGTGTGACAGTTTTTAGTCATTGTGTGACAAAATGGAAAGTTGACCTCGGATTTTTTTTTTTCATCATCCAATAAAAATGAGGGGAGTTTGTATTTCCAAATAATTTTCCCTATGAAAAAGTCTCCCTCTAGTACCTGCACACTTCAATACCATGCAAAGCAACGTAAATGAAAACAAGAAATGGATAGGAAAGTGAAAGTTCCAACTGTACTTGGAGAAACAGAATCACTAACTTGATCTTTGGCTAGACGAGATTCTTCAAATAAAAATAACTGCATCCTTAAATGAAGATCTTTTATGAGTTTATAGAGCGTTACAGAGAGCCTTATAGTACTGGAAGAAAATAATCCAGTTTTTGGTTTTGCTTTAATTTATACAACATATGCCCCTTGTCTCTCTCTCTCTTTCTCTCTTTTTTTTTTTGCTCTAATTATATGTTACACATGGCAGTAGAATGCATTTTCACACATTGTACACAAATGGAGTACAACTTTCCATTCCTTTGGCTGTACATGGTGCAGAGTCACACCAGTAGTGTAATCATACATGCTCATAGGGTGATAATGTCTGTCTCATTCTACTGCTCCCCCACCGCTCCACCCCTCCTTTCACTCCCCTTGCCTCTTAGGAGTTAATTCATAAACAGTTTGGGAGTGGCTTGACTCTGGGGTGACTATCCCTGAGAGAAAGCACTGATCTTCACCCCGGGGAAGGTGGAGCTGGATTAGGGCAGAGTATAAGGTCATACTCTACAGCTTTAGCACAGACTTGGACTCTAGACTCAGTTCTGACTGGTGTTGGACAAATTGTATGACCTCAGTTTATTCATCCAAAAAATGGAAACAATATTCCTTTATAGGTTTGCTGGAAAAGTTACATGATGTAACATGGGAGGAACCATACATGAATTAGAAATTGTATCTACAGACAGCATAAATGAAACTCAAGGAGTGGAGTGCAAAGATGCTCACCCAAATCTCTCATGTCCCCATATGTGCAAGCCACTCTTCCCATCAAAAAAGTGGAGTATATTCCCCTGTGACCTCAAATCTGGGCCTGCCTTGTGACTTATTTGCTTTGATCAATATTGTGTGACCAAAGGGATGATGTGCTATTTCTAGGCTTAGGTCTTAAGAGTACTGGAAGTTTCTGCTTTTGCCTTTTCTTGGAAACCAGCTGCCAGTTAAAAAATGTCTAGACTATTGGAGAGGATGCACGGAGGGGAAGCAGCCAGCTTCCGGCTGCTTCTGACCATCCCAGATGAGGCACTACACATGTGAGAGAGGCTATTTGGGATCATCTAGCCTCATTCAGATGATGTCAGCCACAGGAGTGACCCAAGCAGACATGACTCAAGAACTGCTCAGATAAGAGCCCAGATTATAGAATCATAAGTAACTAAAATGGCTACTGTTTGAAACTACTAAGTCTTAGGATGATTTGTTACATAACAATAGCTGACTGATACAGAGCTGATAACAAAAGAATGAATAATATATTCAGCCTACAGTCAAAATGTACAGGGCAGCTTAAAGAGGGGTACAGTATTTAGCTGCTCCCCAGATTTTTCACATAAGGAGCTGTGATTATTCACTAAGCCCAACCAAGACATTCTCAGCTTGTTACTAATGATTCTTAGAGCCAGCAGCTTCTGCAGTGGGACTTTGGTGGCTTAAAGAAGATGCAACTATAGAGGCTGGGATTGTGGCTCAGTGGTAGAGCAGTTGCCTAGCATGTGTGAGGCACTGGGTTTGATTCTCAGCACCACATACAAATAAATAAAGTTCATCAACAACTAACAATTTTTTTTAAAAAAGAAGGTGCAGCTATATAGTAACCTGTTTTTCAAACCCAGACTTTCACCACCCAGACTCTCCTCTGTGAAGCCAGCAGGATTTCTCCCTTCTCTCAGTAAAGTGTTTGCCACTGACTGTGCACTTGGCACAAATTAGCACAATATGTTCCACCTGTGTGACACGGGTGGCAATTACTTTTGAACTGCTTCTAAACCACCTTGCTGTTTGGCCTAAAGATGGGGGACTGTCCCATAGCTGTGTATAAATCAAGCAGACTAGAATTAGCAAAAATGGCAGGAGGAAGTTGGTACTTACCAATAATAACTTTGAATGTAAATAGATTAAATTCACCAATCAAAAGACATAGACTGGTGGCTGGGGTTGTAGCTCGGTGGTACAGCACTTGACTCACATGTGGGAGGCACTGGATTCGATTCTCAGCACCACATAAAAATAAAGTAAAGGTATTGTGTCCATATACAACTAAAACAATATTTAACAACAACAACAACAACAACACAAAACATAGACTGGCTGTCCCAGGGAAATCCTTGTCACTTAACAGATCCTCAATGATGTAAATTAATTTGGTCAAATCACAGTACTGGATGGGATGAAAAGAAAAGAAGAGCAAGTGATGCTCCAGCTGCACTGTACAATTCATTTTCCCAGCACCCTTTGTGCCTTTGCGTGCAGAGCTACTGACCTGGGCCTGTACAAGGAAAGGCTTTGGTAAACTTGGTGAGAGAGTGGGACGTTATGTGGCCCACCATCTTGAATTAGGACACATTCAGGCTGCTGGGGAGCAAGTCACTACTGATGTAAAGTGACCATTGGAAACTCTACCCTTAGGTGCTTATGAGCCCCCAATACTTATTAAACAATTCTTAGTAAATTTCCATTTCCCCACATATTTTATGAACCTTTGTCTTATAAGGTTACCCTTACTGAACAAGGCAGAAATGATCATCTTTCTCCAAACCCTCCTGGAAAGGCTCTGATTCTTTCAGAATCTAATAATACAGGCTATTAGATTTGTCCAGAAGGAAATTATCTAAGATTTGAGAAAGGCTCACACCAATAAGCCAATCAAAGTCAGAGCCTTCTCTCTCAGACTTTTAAATGGAAGTATATGCTGGAGAACAATTCCTTGGTCCCATTAAAGTTAAAGTACACTTACCATTTGATCTAGAAATTACACTGAAATACTCATTAACCTACCCAGTGGTTTAGATATAAGAATGTGCATTACTGCTGCAGATTGGAAGGAGCCTAACTGTCCATTAATAAGACATTAGTGGAATAAATCATAAGATATTCATTCAATGAAATATTAAGCAGTCATTAAAAAGAAGATGATAGTCTTTGCAACAAATCATACTGGAAAATTTGACTTACAGATTTAAAAAAAAATGACCCTTAACCCTTACTTGCCTCATGTAAAAATTAGTTAAAACTAGACCTAAATGTGAGAGCTAAACATAAGAGAGAGAGCTGAACTATTAAACTTCTAGAAGAAAACAGGTGAATGTTTTAGTGACCTTATATTAGACAAAGATTTCTATGACAGGATGCAAAAAGCACAAATCTTAAACAAAATGTTAACCTAAACTTCATAAAAAAATTTAAAACTTTTACTCTGTAAAACTCAGTGTTCAGTTGGAAATCCAAGTGAAACATTAGGAGAAAATATTTGAAAAACATACATATGATTATGAATCACTTATGTAAAGACCTTTTACAACTCAACAAGAAAAGAAATGACCCAATTTTTCAAATGAGCAAAACACGTGAATAGATATTTCACCAAAGAAGAAATGTGAATGGCAAATAAGCACTTGAAAAGATTATCGTGGCTGGATGGTATAGCTCTATGCCTGATCTTTCTGGTCCAGAATTAATGACTCAATTATGCAGTGGTCCCAGCCACCTCCTGCAGGCAACAGCAGCAACAGATGGAAGACCAGACCGGGTAGCTGAGAAGCCGTGGGAAAGGCCCTCCTCACATTTCCCTGTACCCTAGCAACTCCCTTACATCAAAGAGAGAACTGATGGAGCTTCACCATGCAAACAACAATTTGGTCAGAGTCAGAAGAACTAATGAGTCAAGTAAGAAAATAAAATGTAATCCCAAAATTCAGCCTGCATTTACATCTACAAGCCCAGGGGTTCAGTTTTTCTCTTATATGGAAGAGGTTTGCACTGGACTGGCCTTGAGCCATCCAGAGGGCAATCATAATAGTGACGGTAGTCTTATCTAATACAGTGTTTCCCAAACTGTGCTAGGAGGCACATTCATTCTAAGAGACACTCTGTTTTTAAGAAGTTCCTATAAATGGAGAAACTCTATTTTATGTCCTTCTTGGAAATTTGTAATATATAATAGCATGGCAAAGTCACTGAGAAGTCCTGCAATAAAGAAACTCATTTTTACTTTGCTTGCACCCTTAAATGTATTTGACTCTCATTTAATTATTTCCTTCTCCTTATCAGTTTGGATCTGGATTATTCCCCAAAGTCTCATGTATTAAGAGCCTGGTTGCCATCCTGTGGTGCTATTGGAAGATGGTTGAAACAGGAACTGGGGCCTCATGGAAGGAAGTTACATTATTGAGGGTATATACTGAAGGATATATTAGGACGCTAGAACCTTCTGCTCTCTTTCTGCTTCCAGGATGCCATGAAGTGATTAGCCTTACTCTATCATGAACTTCCACCATGTCAATTGGACTACCTCACCATAGTCCCCAAAGTGATCAGACCAAGCAACCATGGACTGAAACCTCTGAAACCTTGAACAAATTAAACCTTTTCTCCTTTTGAATTGTTTATCTCAGGTATTTTGTCGTAGTGATACAAAGCTTACAAAGACACTCCTTTTTTTCCTTATGTTTGTTTTGTACACTAAACATGTTCTACTGATATGATAAATAATTATTATACAGGGCATTATTTTTTAGAAGATTCTTTTAATCATTTTTTTCCATTTAAGTAAGGGAGCAGGACTAGAATTATAATTCACATTTTACAGGTATGACACTCAGGTTTGTATGAAGTTCTGCGAATGGCAGCAGAGATTCATGCCCTTGTCTGGCAGGCCACAGTGATTACTGGCAAAATCTGACTGCACTCTACAGTCTGTCCAATGACAACCAAGCCAGATGTCACTGCATTAGGGCCTTCAGGGCTAGACTTGCTCCTCTTGGAACGTTCATCAACCTAAAATCATACTAAAAAAGAGAAGACTCTTTCAGCTCTAAAGATTTGAAACTACATTCTTGGTGGAAGATCCATGGAGAGTCACATGGAATCACCTGGAGACTTCAAAGGAGATTCCCAAATTGTTTATGACATCCTAATGATTGATGGTTCTTGACCATACCCTGCCCCCCATCCCTATTCTTCCAGAGACATGGTTCCTCTTGCATTTGAAGAGGTTGGATGGGGTAAGGAGGAAGGCCCACCTAGCAATTTAATTCAATCCAAGATAACTTTCAGAGCTTGGATCTAATCTCAGAACAGCTAAAGGTGAAGATCAAGGGCTTGTAGATGTATTGGGCAAAGTCTTAGAACCTACTGTACTTAACACACAAGAGGCTAATGCTAATCAAGACTCCAAGGCAAAAAGTGAGAAAGGGCATTGCCCTTGCCACATATAATTATGCATGCTCCCATCCCTGCTGTGAGAAGAGATTCTGGCTAAAACTGTTTGGGAAACAATCACCTAGGAGATGGAGAAGAATGCAAAAGAGTACTGCAGCCCATACTGCTTTGGGATCTGCATTCCACAGAGGCCTTCTAATCCTTGGGACAAGGAGATCCCCCCATCCTGCAGACTGTGGTGGAACATGTCCTGCAAACCTGAAGCCTCATTACATCCTGCATTTAACCCACTCTAAAGGCCTTAAAGTGTTTAAAAATACTCAGCCACAGGGGAAGGGTTATCTCTAAGGCCAAAATGCATATATACACACTCTGGGGTAAGAGGAGCAGGTGATTTTTTTTTTTTTAAGCACTAGAGGGATGAAAATTTTTCTATCCAGTTATCATGGATTATGTGATAATCTGTTTCCTTGTGTACAGAGTTACTGAAAATAAAAGTAATGTTTTAAAAACACATGAGGGGACTGGGTTGTGGCTCAGTAGTAGAGCACTTGCCTAGCACATGTGAGGTACTAGGTTCAATCCTCAGCACCACATAAAAAATAAATAAATAAAAAAGAAAATAAAGTTATTTTTTAAAAAAAGCCCACACATTTTACAAATATTTACTGAGTCCCTACTGTGGTACAGGGATAGATGTAGGAGTTGGGATTCAGCATGAACAGAATGTACAGGAATCCTTTGCCCTAGGCAACACATGTTCTAGGAAGGTATTGAGACAGACAGAAACTTATAGAATAGTCCAGTAGAATGGAATGTTAGCAAGAATTAATCAGAGAGGGCCACCCTGATGAGATGACACCTGAGCAGAGCTGAGAGAATGATTCATGCAGATATCTGGGAGGAAAGCACTCTAAGATCAAGGGAAATTCATGTTCAAAGGTCCTGAGGCATTCACAAGCTTGGTGTGTTCCAGGAGCAAAATGGGAAGTCATGTGGTTGGAGCAGAGTAAGCATGAGGGAGAAAGAGGGAATCAGGGTGTAGGAACTTCTGAGGCCACATCATGTGGTGTTTGTAGATTGCGGCAAGGAGTTTGGACTTTAAGATGGAAACCAGGTATGGGGGCACATGCTTATAATCCCAGCAACTCAGGAGGCTGAGGCAGGAGGATTGCAAGTTAAAAGCAGCCTCAGCAACTTAGCAAGGTTCTGCCTCTAAATAAAATGTTTAAAAAAATGCTAGGGATGTGGTTCAGTGGTTAAGCACCCCTGGGTTCAATCCCTTGTACCAAAAACAAAACAAAACAAAATAAAATAAAACAAAACAAAAATGATGGAAGCCAGCAGAGGTGTACAGGGGAGTGACAAGCTCAGTCACATATGAGGCACCAGGGGTTAGGGCTTAAACATGAATTTTGGAAGAATACAACACAGGCCATGGTTAATTCACCCTATTAGATATGGAAAATGAGAAACCCCAAAATAGTGAGGCCTATAAAAGGGAGTGAAAAAGAAGGCCATACACTGAGAGCAGTGCTCCTTTCCCAATACATTTCTTCCTAGAGACAAAATGAACCCTTGGGAAGAGGTGTCCGTCAAACCTAGAGAGGCAGTCTCTTGGAAGAGACCAAAGCATTGACTCCTCCCTAAACAAGTCCTTGTCCAGATACCAACCACTGACTCCAGGCCCTCCATTAGGCACAGTAAGACAAATCCCAGAGACTGACCGCTGACCCCAGACTCCCTCCCCTTTCACACAGTAAAACAGGCCCCAAATTCTTGAGTGCCCAAGCTGATGTGCTCATTAATTAAGTCACCTCTCAGTATAACCTATATAAATCCAGTCCCCTCCTTTATTCAGTGACTCATTTTCCACCCAGAAAATGGGCCCAACAGTGTCACCCTGTTCCTGCCCACCCTGTTCCTGCATGAAACTTTGTTCCTGAATAAACAGCTGAGATAATCCGTGAAGATTGCATCCAGCCTGGTCTTTTTGTGCTAACACACCCAACTTCACTGGTTTCAGCTGCGGGAGAAAGCACACCCTCTGGGGTCGTAAGATTCAGATTCAAGCCCATTAATTTCCTGGTTTTGGATTGTGAGCAAGTTGCTAAGCCTATCTGAGCTTTTGCTTCCTCATTTGCAAACCTGGGCTCCTGGGTTTTATGAGATTCAACTACATTGCCATGGGGAAAGTGCCTGTCATGCCATGGGCACTTAACAAGTACTGGTTCCCCTCTCAGCCTACATGTGTGGGTACAGAAGCAACCTGCTGATAGACAACTGGGGTGAAGCTGGGAGTGGGGAGGAATGCACATGAAAGATGCTACTGCCAGGGATGGTGGTGCACACCTGTAATCCCAGTGACTTGAGAGGTTGAGGCAGGAGGATCACAAGTTCAAGGCCAGACTCAGCAAGTTAGCAAGGTCCTAAGCAACTTACCGAGTAACATCCGTTGCTATTTGAACTATATGAGAGACTAAAGATTTGATACACTTTTTAAAGCCCCCTGAATGAGAGAGTTGGCTACTACCTGAAATGGGAGCAAAAACTATGGTTTTTGGCCCAAAATCTGGGAAAGGGAGATGTGATAAATCTAAGAACCAAAAAACTTTCCATAAACTGGTAATCAGTGCTTATTGTTTCATTCATGTCTTATATCCCCAGTACCCACTCAAAACAATAAAAAATTTGACTTTCTAAATTTACCTGCAATGCAAGAACTAATCCAGAGTACTTCCTAAGTTTTCCCTGTTGAATCAAATCTTGTATCTCATTTGATCTTACCATTTATTCCATTGGACACTCCAAACTTATTACTGCTTTTTAAAAAGCATATTAAAATGAAATGCAGACTTAAATTGAGGGCTCTGTTGCAAGTGTGGGTAGGGGGAGACTGGCATAGGGACAGGACAGGGCCATCTGAGCAGGATTGCTGGTTGCAGGATTCCATCTCTGCAACTATCTAAAGATACAGACAGGGCTGGAGCATCTTCAGAGACCTCTGTTCCCTATAACACATTTTCATAGGGCTTCATGAGTCTTCATGACATATATCTGGCTTCCCTAAGAGCAAGTGACCAAAAAGGAAGAGCAAGGAAAACACCACACTGCCTTTTATGAACTACTCCTGGAAATGACACAATATCACTAGAGGTAAGTCCTAAGTGCAGGCCACACTCAAGAAGGGAAGAATTAAGTTTTACCACTTGAAGGGAAGTGTTTGTGGACACATTTCAAACCACCACCTTTCACTGCTCTTCTTCATCAAGCTTGTGCACACCAACTCTCTTTCCTTATGAGACTCCCTTCTCATAAGGCTCTATGGTTCCTGAGGCAACAGGATTCCAGCATCCTCTAGGCCAGACCTCCAGGTTTAACTTGCATGGGGCACGCGGCCTGCTTCTTCTCTTGAGCTTGAGCTCAGAACACTTTCCTCCAAACTGAATGCCGCTTTAAACCCTGAACAAACTCATACCCTAAGCCCACGTCTTCATCCTTTTGACATCCTATGCTTCAGAAATGAGACCAAATACCCAAGAACACCTGGACAGGAGAAAAATTGGCCGAAATTTCTTTATTAAATACCTGAAACTAAAAACATATGGGTAAGCAGATGGGCCTCATCTGATCATGCATAGATCCCCGGAGGACCTGTTGAAACAGATTTCTACAGTTCTGACTCAGAAAGTTTTAGGAATTGTGTGGGAATTTCCATTTCTTACATGTTTCCAGGTGCTGCTGCTGGTCCATGAGCCCATTTTGAGAACCACTGTTCTAGGGATTAAGTGAGCAAAATGAATGTACCAGCAGTGATTGAATTATTGGAGCATACTTGTCCATATGACTGTGTTTAATAGGGAAATATAGAGAAACTTACAACTTACCTGGGAAATTCTATGCTGTGACTATGTTCTTGTGGTCTCTTATCTTCTCTGATGCTATTTTTAGATTTGTCTTCATAACTATATTTCACTTTATTGATCCACAAATTCCCAGAATTGAGACACACTGGAGGAGCCCTATGGTTTACAAATTCAAAAACACATTTTGAATTGAGACCAACTTAAAAATACATCTCATCACTTTTTTTCTTTCTTATATGGCTCACATTTCCTTTATACTCCCCCCTTACATATCATTTTAATCTGAACAGTACTTGAATTAGAAACATCACGAGTCCAAGGCAACTGATAAATGGTACCATCTAATATGCAAATCCCCTCCTAAAATAATTTTGCTTTTTAATTCCACCTTATTTCAGTCTGTGTTGGAGATTCCTGGAAAGAACATGTGCGAAAAGCATTTATATTCATATTAGTAGTTGGCTCCACCAGTAAACAATTTGTTCTACTTTCCTTTGGATCTTTCTCAGTGTTATCTGCTCCAGTCGAGTCACACTATCAAAGAAAACTGAGATGATTTATGTTCATTCAGATAGCCCTAACTTGTTGGTACTGATGTACAATTTTATAGAAAAGAGACAGAAAACTAAGCCAGATCAAAAAAGTAATAATTTCAAAGAATGAAGAAAGCCTATGAGACTTATGTGAACCATTTAAATGAATAAATAACCACATTATGAGAATTTCAGAAGGTGGTAAAAAGGAGTAAGGCATTTAAAACCTATTTCACAAAATAATAGATGAAAATTTCCCAAATATTCAAAGAGATACGTACATCCAGATTCAAGAAGGTCAAAGGACCTCAACTGGACTCAACCAAAACAAACCTTAACCAAGGTATATTATAGTCAAAATGATAAGACTAAGAGCAAATCCTATAAACAGCAAGAGAAAAGCATCAAGTCACATATGAGGGAAGGCCATTAAGACTTAGAGCAGATTTCTCAGCATAGACCTTACTGGGCAAAGAGAATGTGATGATGAATTCAAAATACTGAAGAAAAACACTGCCAACCCAGAATACGAAATTATCCTTCAAAACTGAAGAGAAAGCCTTTCTTGGATAAGCTGAAACTGAGGGAATTTATCCTCATGAAACCCAGCCCTACAAGGAGTCCTGTGCTGGAAATGAAAGGATGATAACTACTGTCCAAACATATAAATATGCACACTCACTGGAAGAGCAGACACACAAAGGAGAGAATCAAAAGAATAATAAGCCTTAGCATGATAGAAAACTACCAAACCACAAAAATAAGCAATAAGAAAAGTGGACAGGAAAAAATATATGTATATACAAATCAAGCAGAATATAATTAGCAAAAACAACAAGAAGTTTGTACTTACCAATAATAACTTTGAATATAAATTGATTAAATTCACCAATCAAAAGACACAGACTGGCTGAACAGATTAAAAAAAAAAAAGACCAAACTACATGTTGCCTTCAAAAAATTTACTTTACTGGTGGAGAGACACATAGACTAAAAGTGAAGGGCAGGGAAAAGACATATGTAAATGGAAACCCCAAAACAGCAGGAGTAGCTATACACAGACAAAAATCTAGACAGAGAGGGTCATCATATATTGATAGAAAACTCAATTCAGCAAGAAGATATAAAAATTATAAGCATATATATAACCAACTTGGGACCACCCAAGGATATAAAGCAAACATTATTAGATCTAAAGAGATACACTCTAATACAATAATATTGGAGATGTCAACAGGCTACTGTCATCCAGACAGAAAAATCAACAAAGAAACATCTGAATTGAATCATACTATGGAGCATATACACCTAACAGATATTTACAAGACATTCATCCACCACCAGAATACAATTCTTTTCTTCAGCACAGAGAATATTCCCCAGGGTAGGTCTACAGTAGGCAACAAATCAAGTCTCAATAAATTTTTAAAAAGTAAAATTAGGGGCCTGGGGTTGTAGCCTAGTGGTAGAGTGCTTTCCTGGCATGGGTGAGGCACTGGGTTCAATTCTCAGCATCACATATAAATGAATAAAAAATAAAGGTCCATCAATACCTAAAAAATAATTTTTTAAAAGGAGTAAAATTATGTCAAGTATCTTTTAGACCACAATGGAATAAAACTACAAATCAACAAGAATAATACTGGAAAGTAAAAACATACATGGAATTTAAGTAACATTCTCTAGGCTAGGCAATTTATCAAGGCCCTGTCTCAAAATTTTAGAAAAAGACTCAGAAGTTTGCCTAGCATGCATGAGGTCCAATGTTCAATCCACAATACTGAAAAAAAGAATAATTCATCAAGTTCTACTTAAATACCAAGTGCAAATGGAATTCAGGAGGTAATTTCTGTTAGAGTAATAAAGTAAATTTAACCAAGTGGAGCATGTGGTGCACACCTATAATCTCAGCAATTTGTAAGGCTGAGGCAGGAGGATTGCAAGTTCAAAGCCCGCCTCTGCATCTTAGTGAGGCCCTAAGCAATTTAGTGAGACCCTGTCTCAAAATAAAAAAATTGAAATGGGGCTGGGGATATGACTCAGTGGTTAAGTGCCCTTGGAAAAAGAAAAAGAATAAATAAAATTCTGTGAAGGGTGTGCATGCCTCAAAAATGCAATTAATATATAAGGTATTATATATTATAAATATAAGGTATTATAACAGATGCTTGAAGTAAACAAATATATATGTAAGAAGAAAGTATTATGAGTCTAAACATTGAGTGACCAAGGTACCAAAGAGGAGCAAGACTGAGTGGGAAAATTTAAAAATATAAAGTTATAAATTGCTGGAATGTTCATTCTTAAAATTCTTTTTTTTTCTTTTTGTACTGGGAATTGAACTCAGGACCTCATGCATGCTAAGTGAGTGTTCTTCTACTGAGCTACATCCTGGCCCTTTTTATTTTGAGACAGAACCTCACCACGTTGCCCAGGCTGGATCCTCCTGTCTCAGCCTCCCAAGTAGCTGGGATTACAGGTGTGGATGACAATGCTTGGACTACAGTTCTGATTTCCATGAATAAGTAGACTGCACCTTCTTCTCTCCTGGAATTGGAAGGAAAATTTGAAACTGTCTTTCAACTTGTTCTCAAACTGGGCTGTACCTAGAATTGCCCAGAGATCTTTTAAAACACTAGTCTTGGAGCTGCCCTGCAGGTTTAATTAATAGGTTTTTAGATCTCCTAGGTGACTTCAGGTACTGCCAGGGCTGAGAACCTCTGATTCCAACCACTCCTCACAATAGGAACAGAAAGGCTCTGGACTGACAGTGACAAAGGACTTGCTAAATATCCATCCATCGGCTGCAGCCAATTTTCTCACATGTGCCCTAATAGGAGGGAGCTGTGGCATGGATAATGCCAAACAGTGAATAATTTAAAACTAATTTCTTGGTTTGGGAATGCAGCACATGACTTCCTGGCTGCCAACTGGCCTGGCTAATTCACTTTGGTCCAAATGAATGTGCCCTTCCCAAGTTAACACCACAATCAGCCCTGTGATGAGGTATGGAAGGAAGGTGGACAGATGTCAACTGTGGCCAGTTCCCCAGTGGCCAAAAGACAGGATGTCAAAGGCCCATAGTCGCTGTGCAGACGTGGGGACTTTCTTTACCAAGACATTCCACAATGGGGAAAGCTATCTTTCTCCAGACCCTTCACTCTGTGAGGTTGGGGGCCAGAGGTGTGATGGAGTGAAGGGAGAAGGGCTCCTTTACTGAGGACTATTTGTCAGTTTGGGTGCTCAGCATTTCTTTTTTTCCCCCCTTATTTGTTTATTGGTTCTTTTTAGTTACACGTGACAGTAGAATCCATTTTGATATAATTATACAAGCATGGAATATATCTTATTCTAGTTGGAATCTCATTCTTATGCTGTACATGATGGTGGGATTCACCATGTTGTTTTCATACACGTACATGGGAAAATTATGTCAGATTCATTCCACTGTCTTTCCTACTCCTACTCCGCTCTCTTCCCTCATTCCCCATTGTCTAATCTACCGCACTTCTATTCTCCTCACTGCCCCCACCCCATTTTGGATTAGCTTCTACATATCAGAGAAAACATTCAACCTTTGGTTTTGGGGGACTGGCTTATTTCACTTAGCAGGATAGTCTCTGGATCCAACCATTTGTTGGCAATGTCATAGTTATTCTTCTTTCTGGCTGAGTAATACTCCATTGTGTGTATGCACATTTTCTTTTTCCATTCATCTGTTGAAAGGCCCTCTAGGTTGGTTCCATAGCTCAGCTATTGTGAATTGAGCTGCTATAAATGTTAATCTATCCATGAGGGCCAGCTATATATACATTCTTGGATTTTAAGTCCTGCCTAATGAAACTCTTCCTTACAGTTTTTTAACTCCAACAGTTTAAATGGCAGCAGCAAAGTGACCTCCAGAAAGCGCCTGTGGCAGCCATGAACATGTTTCCAACTACGGGAACATAACTGACCAAAAGCCCCAGCTGTGGCTCTCTGAAATCTGTCACCTGCATCGTGCTTCTCCCGGCCAGTCAGAGTCCAGCAGGGCAGGAAGGTGGGCCCACTCCTGGAAAGGAGGGACTCCTCTGACGGCCTTGCCAAGTTTTCCTAGACTGCATGCAGGCTTCCTTCCCAACTAGGGTCTGATCTGCCTGGGCAGCAGAGGACTCACTCAGACTTTTTCAGCTCCTTCCCTGTTTCCTCTCACAAAGTCATCTTAACCTGTTTAACCTCTGCCTCTCATGCACCTGACCTAAAGTGATGCTCCTCCCTACTTGTGCCCCACCTGTGGGAGAGGGGAGAGGAGGAGGTCACCTTCTGCTGTCACCAAGTGGAAGCTGGCTTGAGATAGTGAAGGTGAAAACCCATGGGAAGTGATCAATAGTCTCAATGCCTTGAAGTAGGACAGTGTAGACAAAAAGCAATTGACTAGCACCCGACTAGCAACAATTAAATTGCCAAGAAGTCAACTGTTATTGCAGGTGCCCCAACTTGGAAACAGTAAGTACTCTTTTCTGATCTTGTCCTGTACCTTTGGGGAAGATATTTGTTGGCTTTCTGTTGTTGATCTGACAAAAATACCACAGAGGGGCTGGGGATCTAGCTCAGTTGGTAGAGTGCCTGCCTCGCAAGCACAAAGCCCTGGGTTCAATCCCCAGCACCGCAAAAAAAAAAAAACAAAAAAAACCAGAAAACTTAACAGGAAGAAAGGTTTATTTTAACTCAAGGTTCCAGAGGTTTCAGTCCATGGTTGTTTGGCTCATTGTTTTTGGGTCTTTGGCAAAGCAGAACATTATGGTGACCAGCGTGTGCTGGAACAAAGCTGCTCACTTCATAGCAGCCAGGAACAAAGAGAGAGGGAGGGCCAGTGTTCCAGTATCTCCTTCATGGACACACCCCAGTGACCTAACTTCTTCCAATTAGGCCCCACCTTTTAAAGGTTCACCACCTTATAATAGCATGTGGCAACCAAGCCTTTAACATATGAGGTTTTGAGGGACATTTAAGATCTGAACCAAGACATTTCAGTCCTGCAACCTCAGGAAATTCTCAAAGGGAAGTTTTCTTGTCATTTTTTTGCTCCTCCTCAATGAGAAAAGCAGATAAAAGATATGATGATTCTAATAACACCTAGAAGGAAGGTGGTGCATGCCCACCAACATCACTGAGAATTGTTTTGGAAGTACTAGCCAATGCCAATAGGTAAAAGAAAGGGAAAAGAAGTTAGGTATAGAATTCAATACATGAAATACGCAAACAATAGCTAAGTATAAAGCATAGTGGAAGCTGAGAATTTATTTATAATAGAAATGAAAAAGACTAACATCTAGGAATAAATTTAACAAAAGTTGTGTAGAGCCAATATGATGAACACCTTCACTGAAGGAAAGAAACAGTTTCAACAAAAGATACTTTATTCTTAGTGGTATTTTGGACTAGACAGAGGGGAATGATGGGAGGGGAGGGGGCACGGGTGTACGAATGATCATAGAATGAATCGAACATTATTACCCCATGTGCATATAGGATTACATGACCTGTGTAACTCTACACCACGTATAACCAGAGCAATGAGAAATCCTACTCCATTTATGTATGATGTGTCAAAATGCATCCTACTGTCACAGATAACTAGAACAAAAAGGATACTTTATTCTTGAATAGAAATCATATTTTAAGATCCAGTTCTCCAATTATCCATTTCATTGTTATATGAATACTCAGTAAATACTATTAACCAGGTCTTTTTCTTTTCTGTAATTCTTGCTTTTCATATGCAATCCAGACCAACACCCCCACCAAAAAAAAAAGACTGCCCCACATCCCCCGGGGTCCATCCTTAACCTGATTACTCTGCTTCGCCTTTCTTCCTGCAATAAAGGCCTCAGCCTAGTTCTCTTTGCCTGAGACCAACCTTGGGTGTTGTCTCCTGTGGTCCTATGGGCGTGGTGTGGTGTGATGTACCCTCTACACTTGAACCCTAACAATTACCTTTTCAATGGCATTTGTCTCCTAATATGCTTGCCTTATCGAACCTTACATTTTTCTGTTAATACACTCTATTTTAAGACACACTCAAGAAGCTGGGGGTACAGTTCAGTGGTGGAACACCATATTAGCAAGGCCCAGCCTGGTTCACTCCTGGGCACCTCCTCCCTGTTTTCCCCCCAAACCTACTCCAATTAAAATACCAGATTTATTTTTGCTACTAAAGTTAATAGAAAAAAAATAACTGAGTAATGTGAAAATTCTGAAAAAGTAATGTAGAGTGGTAAGGCAAGGGGATAGATGGAGTGGCGGATGAAAGATGGAGAGGCAGGGTTGGCACCATTGTTTTTTTTAATACCGTAGTACTATAAATTTCAGTCCAGAGCACTTCATTCTAAAAGAAAAATTTGTTTTCAGTAACTGAACCTAATTTTGACTTCCATTTTGCCAGGGTGGAAACTAAATTTCAATTGCTCAGGTCCCCAACCCCCATCCCCAGTATTGCTCCAAAAATTGTTGGGCTTATTTAATACCCAGGCATTGGGGTGGGCTTCTGATCCTTGGTGGCTCACCTGTGCACCCTGCATCCTTGTTTAAAGTTGTCAGCTGTGCCTGCATGATATAAGCCCTCCTAGGTGACTTCCTCCCCAGGATAATCTCTGTGATGTTGTGTTGCTATCTGCCAGGTGTAAGTAGACTCTTCAGGGAAGAACTCACCAAGGTACTAGCCAAAAGAGCAAGAGGCTGCAGGCTTGGAAGTCTGGCGGTGGGTGGGGTGAGGTGGGTGCTACCTGGGTTATCCAGGTGCTCACAGATAAGTGGGGGAGATGGGAGTTCAACTCACCATGAATATCATATATTGTATGTAACAGAGGTGTACTCAGGGCATGTCCGGGGAACCAGCAGGGAGGAGGACTTCAATGGAAGAGGGGACTGTGGAGCTGAGCCTTGGAATGAGAAGAGCTGATTCGAATGGGAGAAGGGGTGAGCATGCACAGCATCGCAGTAGCAATACCAGGAGCAAAGCTGGGGCTGATGTGAAGCTGGGGTTGACTTTCTGAACCTGCCATGGCTGTGGAGTGCGGAGGCCACTCTGGGAACACATAGGGCCAGGGGAATGAGCCTCGGGGCAAACCACATGCTGTAGATTAGCATGCCACAGAGCTGGTTCCAATGAGCAGCTCTATCCAAAAAAGATAGAAACAATGGATTTTGCCGTTTCTGAGGATATTTCTAGATCCTGAGCCCCTTAAAGTGGCCCCTTCGAACTTTGATCCAGGAGTTTCCAAGTGTGCCTTTCTCTGCTCCCTAATTGAGGGGAGACCATCTGGATTTGCTGTGGATTTGATGACCAGCTGGCCCCCTCCAGAAAGGCCTTGAAGGGAAGGGACTATGCAGGATTAGCCAGTGAAATCCAGAGGTATAGGCAGCCTCGCTTCTCAGATCTGAATCCAAGGCATAATTTTATCTCCAACTCGTCTAAGGGTAGAATTTATAGGATTGTCAATTTCTTCTTTCCACATAATTCAATTTATTCAGATTAGTAGCAGCAAATGCAACCACAAGACATCAGATAATTCAAACTTCATCTGTGTTTCACTCTCCACAGCAGAAGGCCATCAGTTTTATCAGGGTTTCTCAGTCATACTTCCCAACTGGAATTCAAATGGTTTCTAATTTTCCTCATACAATCTTATGATACTCTACTGCAGTTACTCTTAAATTTGTGTTTATTTAAGTTCCAGGCCACTACTTCACTGGAATACATTGTTTCCCCCATTGCCTAGCCAAGTGTCCTAAAAATACTAAAGGAAAAAAATGTTTTTTCCAATTATAAATTATTTTCACTTTTTCTTTTTCCTTCATTGTTCAAAGTTCTTCTATTTCTTTGTAATGGATTTGACTTCTTTCCTAAAGAAAATGTATTCACTTTATATAATAAACTGAGCTATTTCAAAGGTATACATGTGTACTAACTATAAAAAAAAAACTCCACTTTTGAGTTTTTCTTTTTATTTTGGTGATACTGGGACTGAACCCAGAGTTTTTGACACTGATTTACATCCCTAGCTCTTCTGAATTTTGAGGCAGAGTCTAAATTGCCAAGCTGGCTTTGAACTTGTGATCTCTTGCTTCAGCCTTCCCAGTAGTTGGGATGGATAACAGATGGTCACCACCATACCTGGCCCTGCCAGTTTTTAACTATCATGAGTTCTCATTCAGCTCTTATTTAATGAACACCTGCAGAGCACAGGGGCCATTTCCTAGGAATGTCTAATTTTCCTGGGAAAGTAAGACCACTAACTTAAAAAGTGAAACCAACCACTGCATTCCACTCACATTCCCTGGAGTCCTTTCCTCTCAAGGGCTCACCTTCCTCGAAGGTAGTCGCACTTACTGTTTTTTGTTTTTTGGGGGTTTTTTTGGTACTAGGGATTGAACACCCAAGGGCACTTAACCACTGAGCCACATCCCCAGCTCTTTTTATTTTTTATTTTGAGACAGGGTCTTGCTAAGTTGCTTAGGGCATTGCTAGGTTGCTGAGGCTGGCCTCGAACTTACAATCCTCTTGCCTCAGCCTCCCGAGCTGCTGGGTTTACAGGTGTGCACCACCACACCCTATCGAATGCCTTCGGATACCAGGTATAGGGCTGGGACTTCTGATTAACTTTTGAATCCCCAAATAACTCCATCAAGTATGAAAGAAAAGTAGCAGAGGGAAGTACTTAAGAAATCATATCCCACTGATCTCTTCAATCCTGGATTCCGAGTTTTCCTAAATTAAGAAAAATACCATAATCTTCCAAAGTTCAGTCTTTATGAGGCACTTGAGTATTATACATGCTAGGATCACATAAAAGTGCACCCTATTCAACTAGTTAATGCAAACTGTTTTATTAAAGTAGACTATGAACAACATTTTAGAGGAGTTTGCTTAACATCTTAACATTCTAAGAAGTAAATTCCTTGAGGAGACAAATTACAAGATCATTTTCACAAAATAAGGAGTCAGTGGACTGTTAGTTAAAGTGCTGCTAGACTAATTTGGTCTTTAACATTCAGACTAGCCTTTGCTGGATAGTCTATTAACCTGACAATATTATTTCTTCCACTTGAGATAATACAATTAAAAAGGGGCATTTTTTTTTTCCAAATTACATCTAGTATTGGGGAACAGATTTATATGGTTCAGGTCACAAATACTCATCAAGCTCTCCACACTGCCTATGGAAAAATTTTGTACTGCATTTTGGCTGCCAGAGGCAAGCATCTGCAAGCACAGGAGGACATGGAGGAGATTCCAGGAGCTACCCAGACTAAATTCTCCTTTGCATAGTCTCTTTCCATGCAGCCCAGGCTTTCCATTGCACGTTTAAAAGTATAGAAGAAGACCTGCAGAGGGGGCCTGAGCCAGGGGCCTGTCAGGAGCCAAACTACAGCTCCCTACAAGTATCTCTTGAGTTCTCACCTAAGACTGGAGTTTAACACGTTAGGATGGTCACCTGTGCCCCAACCTAGCCCATAGATAAGTCTGACACAGAAGATGCACAAAAGCTGAATTTTGACATAAAGTGCTGTACTGAATTAATATAAAATTGCAGATATAAACATGAATGATCTCAAAAATAAGTGATATTTTTTCATTTCTAATATTCTTTTAAAAAGTTTCTGATAAAAATTACATTTATTTAAAAAATTTTGTAAAAGGAAATAAATGAAAAAATAAGAAATCGCCATAATCCCATCACCAAGCTGTATGAAAATCTTGGTTTAATTTGTGTTTGTCTTTTCCATCTGCATATATGTGTCCATAAGTTCGGGTGCTTTTCTTTACTTGGCACCATTCCTTCCTTTATTTTTTGCAATGATGAGGACTGGGGCACATGTTAGGGAAATGCTCCAGCATGAACTACATCTCCAGCCCCCACTTGGTGTTATAGCTGTCCTTTTTCACGTATATCATGATCATTTCTCCGTTAGTAAATACAACTTCACACAATTTTAATTTTATGGTAACAGACCATGACTTATGTAACCAGTATCCTTCTAGTAGAATTATTCCTAAAACCTTGCTGAATGGCCCTTTACATAAATATTTGACCAAATATTTTATTATTTCTTTAGGATATATTCCCTAGGTAGAACCACTGGGTCAAAAGTTATGGGATATGAACATTTTTAAGATTTCATATGCAAACACTCCTAGAATCACTAAATAGAACTGTTGCACCGATTTCACCTTCCACTGGCAGCACAGGAGTCTCCAGTCATTCACTCTGACCTGAACTAAATAATTTTAAAAGTGCTTTGTCAAGTGGATAGGCCAAAAGAACTGATTTTCAGAATATATAACATATCCTTATTTATTCATACTCATACTTTCACTAGCATTTGTATTTTTACTGTGACCTTTGCCTTCTTTTCTGCTGGTACATTTAACTTTTCCTATTTACAACAGTTCTTTTGTTTTTGGTACTGGGTATTGAACCCAGGGGTGCTTAATCCCAGTCCTTTTGATTCTTTATTTAGAGAGAGTCCCACCAAGTTGCTTAGGGCCTTGCTAAATTGCTGAGGCTGGCATGAAACTTATAATCCTCCTGCCTCAGCCTACTGAGCTGCTGGGATTATAGGTTTGTGTCACTGCACCCAGTTTATAATAGTTCTTTATACAGTTATACATCATTTAACAATGCGATGTGGTCTGAGAAACACATCATTAGGCAATTTCATTGTTGTGCATAAATTATCTTAGTGTATTTATACAAACCTAGATGGTACGCAGCCTACCACATACCTAGGTTGTATGGTGTGTGTGTGTGTGTGGAGCGTGGCCTGTGGCTCCTGAGGCTATGATGAACAAAGCAGTGCAAGATTACATGAGGCAGAAAATAAAATGGTGCAGTGCAGAGACTCAGGAAATGAGAGCCGTACAAGGCTGCTGCTAGCATAATACAGCATGCTCAGTAAATTTTAACAGTGAGTAGGAATATAGTCTCAAAGTATTGATAAAAGTATATACAGTCATGGAAAGCTGATGTAGGAAGATAGCAAGTTTGCGGTCAGCCTGGGCAACTTAGACCATGTCTCAAAATAAAATTAAAAGAGGGGTTGGGGATGTAGCTGGGTGGCACAGTGCCCCTGGGTTCAATCTCCAGTACCCCAACCACACATAAAAAGGATATATAGTGAATACATAAGCCAGTATCATTTATTATGTAATATATATGACTTTATGTTCTATAAGTCTATAAAATTGGCAGTGCAGGTTTGTTTACACCAGCATCACCACAAATTCGAGGGTAATACCCTTGTGCTACTGAGCTACTATGGCTGCGACTCACTAGGTGATAGCAATTTTTAGCTCATTATAATCTTTGGGATCCCTGACATACATGTGATCTGTCACTGACCATAATGTTGTCATGTGGTATGGTACACTGACTGTACATTGAGGCTAACTCTCTCTGTTGGTCTCAATGTGGCACATATAAACTGAGGTTCCTAGCCCATATATACCCTCCTTCCCCTTTGGTTCAGTAAATTTTTTTTTACTTGTAGACAGACACAACACCTTTATTTTATGAAGTTATTTTTATGTGGTACTGAGGATCGAACCCAGTGCCTCACATGTACTAGGTGAGTGCTCTACCACTGAGCCACACCTCAGCCCCTCAGTCAGTTCTTTACAAGGGGGGAAAAATAAAAACTCAAATATAGTACAAGTCCCACTAAAAACTAACACTGAGGCACTAAGTCATCACAAGATAAAACAAAAAATAGAGCCTATGTTCCCCAACTTACTGAACATGTTTCTATATTAGACAACTCTTAACAGCTTTTTTCTTCAAAGGTGTTTTTAAAAGATAAAGTTTTAACTTTCAGAATGGATTTACATAAAAGAAAACTGATGTGTAAATCAGCAGCTAAGAGAGTTACAGGGCTGGGGTTGTGGCTCAGTGGTAGAGCACTTGCCTAGCATGTGTGAGGCACTGGGTTTTATTCTTAGCACCACATATAAATAAGTCAATAAAAACAAATGTCTATCAACATCTAAAAAAAAATTAAAAAAAAAAGACAGGGCTGGGGATGTAGGTCAGTTGGTAGAGTGCTTGCCTCACATGCACAAGGCCCTGGGTTCAATTCCCAGCACCCCCCTCCCCCCAAAAAAAGACAGTTTCAATGCAATTGTTTAACAGAATTCTTCCTCTTCTTTCATCTGTAAATCATTATTTCTGTGGTAGAATACTAAGTTACTTTCTGTCAGTGACAAAATACCTAAGAAAATAAACTTTAAAAGAAAAAAGATTTATTTTGGCTCAGGATTTCAAAAGCTTGCGTGAATGATCACTTAGTCCTATGGCTGTTGGGCCTGTTGGGGGGCAGAAGGTCATATCGGGGAATGTGTGGTAGAGGAGATCTCTTCACCTCAAAGCAGTTGAGAAGCAAGAGAGAGAGAGGAAGAGACTGGGATCTCAATATCCCCTTCAAGGGCGAGTCCCCTAACTTCCTTTTATTGGGCTCCATCTCCTAAAGGTTCTACTCCCTTCCAACAGTGCCACAGGTTGGTGATCAAAACTTTAGCATATGGGCCTTTGGGGAACATTTAAGATTGAAATCGTAACAAATATTGATAACTTTTTCTGTGTTTAATTAATTCCTTTATTATAAAATGTAATTTTATTTTATTT
Source organism: Glaucomys volans (assembly GCA_020662805.1). NCBI lineage: Eukaryota > Metazoa > Chordata > Mammalia > Rodentia > Sciuridae > Glaucomys > Glaucomys volans. Next base: position 33,805 of record JAJEJO010004427.1, read on the forward strand.
TATTTTATTGCACAATTTATCATTGTAGTAATTTTGCTGTGTAAAACAAAATTCTACCTCGCAGGAAAGAGAGCATTCCTCAAGGACACCCAATGACATCTTTATTTACATATTAGAGCGGGTGAGCCAGTGAAAATCCTAGAAAAGAAAAGACATTCAGTTAGAAGAAACAATCTGTCTCAAACTGTACTCTCACTGTTTCGCTTGTTCTATAATTTAAAAGTACCACCGAGGGTACTAAATAAGGTCTGTTTTTGTTCTAGTGCTTTTCCCCAAAAAAGAGCTACCAATCCATTAATGAACCTTGTTACTTGGTCCTACAAACAACCTAACATAGCTTTCTGGGTCCTCTTCCACAAATTGCAATCAGAGAAGAACAAACTAGAGAATGAAAGAAGCAGAAATAACTCAAAAGGAGAGAAGAGATGATGGAGGTCTACAGAGGGCTAAGTTCCCAGGTCTGAGAACAAGGACAAAAAGAACTGTGCGTGGAAGCCTTTTCCAGGACTAACAGCATCCTACATATGTGGCCTGAACACAGGACACTGCAGAGATTTATGCAGTGATAAAGCAGGAAGCAGCCAGCCTACATTGTGAATCAATGGCAAATGGCTAAGGGACAATCAATGAAAAGCAATAACATGATAACTATAATATGTATATATATATATTATGTATATATTATATTATATAAATTAATATATAATATATATAAAGAAAATTCCACCGGAATGAAGATAATGCTGAAGTGATCAAATGTAAGATATAGAAGGATAATCCTCACAGAATTATAAGAGAAGGATTAAGAACTTCTCCAGAAATACTGAAGAAAATTCATAGAGGAAATGATAGAACAGATCAATGGAAATAGATCCTTAGAAGGGTAAATTCACTAGCAGAAAGAGAGCAATTCACCAGGCTTTTCTATGACTAATACAGATCAAGGCTATTTTTATAGTGGCTTTAGTTTCCCTAGTACTCTGATGCCCTGATGCCAGGAAGAGGGCATCCTGGTTTTACAACACCATTCCAGTCACTAGAAAGTATATATCCAGTTAATAAATTTATAAAATGTCATGAGATTTAAAAACTTGTTCATTGGGTTTCTAGTTGAGAAAAAGCACTTCAACAAATGGAATTTAGAAAGAAAAAAAAAGGCAAGGGGGATGTAGTTTAGTGGTAGAACACATGTTTAGCATACATGAGGCCCTGGGTTCAATTCTCAGCACCAGAAAACAAAAGAAAAGGCAATCAATAAGCCCACAGGAGTACAGGGTAACTTCTGAAAGTGGCTAAACCAATCTCAAAACAGTCTGCCTGCTTGTTCCACAGAAATCCCTGCTAATGCCACCTGCCCATCCCCGTCCTGGCCTAGCCTTTCTGTGCTCATTTTCCTCATTACCAGACTTCACCTTAAGTATCTCATCGCTTGGCTACAAGGTAAATTTCAATCTCTGATGTCTGTTTTTACACAAACAATTCTACATATCTTACAGTTTTCAAATTAGTTACCCTTTATTTCATTCATTGTCCAGATGTCTCTTTGTGTTCTACCTTGTTTAAAAAACAAAGAGATTCTATAGTGGATGCCAGTTTAAGAACCAAGACAGAAAGCACTTAAAAAAATCTGTCCTGAAAGAGTGGCTGACATATAGGGTGGAAGCATGGAGGACAGGTATATAAGAGCAGATGGGTGATAAGACCAGAGTGCACAATCAAATATGAAAAGCAAAAGCAACTTAATCTGTGATGGGAGAGGATCATTCAGTACTTCGTCATTTATTTTACTGCTATAATCTACAGTGTAGTTTTTGCTTTAGAGGTGAAAGTAACTAATATCAGATGTTACTGCACAATCATCGTATTATAATCTCATTTCCCACTGTGCTTCCTCCATTCTGCTTTCCAGCTGCTCTGGCCTTCTTGCAGTTCCTCATGCTTGGCCTGCTTCTTCTTGCCATAGACTCTTTACACGTATTCTTCCATTCCTCTTTGCCAGATTCTCCCTACTTCAGATCTCAGTTTAAGTACTACCTCCTCTCAGAAGCCTTCCCTATAACTCTAATATAAATCAGATTCCTTTGTTTTTTGTTTGCTTAGAATGGGGTCCCTTTCCTCCTGAGCAGTTACCTTGGTGGGTCATGCAACCTTCAGCTGTGAGGTTACTGGACTGCCTCCCCCCTGCAAAACTGTAAGCCACACGGAGATGAGGACTGAGCCTGGTTTTGCTTACAATGCTACTTCCTAACACAGCACATTTAACAATATCTCAGCAAATATTCACTGAACCTTTGAATGAAATTGTCAAACTCAGGAATGTTTAGAAAGAACTCTGGATAATAGTCAGTGTTCCTTTCTGGAGGGAAATGGGGAGGGAGTAGATTCATTTCTTACTTTCTGTTTAGCAACTGTATTTACCTGGGCCTTCCGTGTGCCTTGTGGCTCAATCATAATGTTGATAAGAGAGGGTTTAGTAGTGTCTTCCAGGGCCTGCCTCAGAGATTTTTGGAGTTCTTCTGGTGTTTGTACAAAATAACCTTTGCCTCCAAATGCAGCCATGACCTGTTCGTAATGTGAATCTGGCAGGAGACACATGGGAGGGGCCCTGAAAAAGAGCTTATGGGTCAGTGAAATTTAAACCTTAAATCTTCTAGAAAAAAAGTCATTCTCTGAAATAATCAGTGAGAAAAATTAAAGCTGAGATGAAAGGCATACTTTTATCTCTAACACTTGAGATGCCAGTACACTAAATTTTCCCTACATTTTTCATTGTCTATATAGAAATATCTAAGAGAACTTCCTGTGATGATGGAAATGTTTTATATGTAGTACGGCAGCCAACAGCCACTTAGTGCTATAAGCATTTGATATGTGAGTAAATTGAGTAACTGAACTTTGAGTTCCATTTAATTTTAACTAAGTGTAAGTAGCAACATGTGGCTAGTGGCTACTATGCCAGAGAGCAGAGGCTATACTATCAAATATGATGAATCCAAAATGGGAAAGGAACAGTTACTGCACAATAACAAAGCAACACACAAAGTCTGGGAGGCAGAATCAAACATACTGGTGCCTGCTCTCCCAGGCTGCCTCACAAATTCACATCTTGTACCGCATGGCCAGCCACAACAGTCTTGGTTTGGCTCTGCCATCAGATGACCAAGATTTAGCTAAGTGTAAAAGGAAGGAAGACCTCTAGATCATAAACAGCATGTGACCATCCAGGTCCTTCCCTAGTGTAGAAGGAATATTAGGAGTGGGGACCATTTGCAATAATCCCTGTCATTAGCAAAGCTTAGACATACACTCATGAGTCTTCAGCAGGTATAAACTATTTACCCGCTGAAAGCACTTAATCAAGGAGAGTTGTACAAAGAGGAACCACAAAGACAGGTTTCTAGCCTTTAAAGTGACTGACAATGGAAGCAAACAATATTCACACCACACAGGCACATTCCAATACAACGAACGTCTTAAAGAGCAATTCAAACAGATGAGAGAAAGCAAATACACACTGTTCTGGGTTACTTACACTGTAGTAGCATCTTCACATTTTAACATTTCTTTCCAAGAATCTGTATCAAAACCTTGGTAAATTCCATTATTGTTCACTACCAACAGTATGATTGGCAAGTTGTACCTAAAAGAGATGACAAAATAAGAAGGAAATCAATCATTCTTCGATCTTTTCTTTTGGTGGAAATTTTAACTTAAAAAATGGACAGTTCTCTATAAGCATTTTATAATATTAGAGGAAAACCAAAACCCAAGCATATTATCCTAATAAAGAATATTACATCATCAACAGAAACATGGCAGAAAAAATGCAAGATGAAGGTGGGCCTGGCTCAACCACTATTTAGCAGATCACTGAAGCTCTTCTGAATCTTGGTTTTTCACAGATCCAGATGGTGATAAGGAAAATACCTTTCTACTTTTTTTTCTCTTTTTGGTACCAGGGATTGAACTCAGGGACACTTAACCACTGAGCCACATCCCCAGCCCCTTTTTGTATTTTACTTAGAGACAGGGCCTCACTAAATTGCTGAGACTGGCTTTGAACTCATGATTCTCCTGCCTCAGCCTCTCAAGGTGTTGGGATTACAAGCATGTGCTGCTACACCCACAATGCCTTTCTACTTAATACCCTCTGAAGTACACCTTCTAAGAAGTTGCTAGGAATATTGTTTGAAAAGTGCCTTTCTGTTTATTGAGCTCCTCACAGAGAACCAGCCCTTTTTAGATGCTGAGAGGCACACAGCAACTGGCATACTCAGTTTGTGGTCAAACTTCTACCTGTAATCAGAGATGCTTCACCTGGTGTAATGAGTAGAGTCTCTAAAAATGACTTAAACAGAAGAACAAAAAAAAAAAAAAAAAAGAAAGAAAAAAAAAGCAGCAAAACAAACGAGTGATTAAACTTCATTAATTACAGAAAAAGAATGTGGGTGTTATTTCCAACAGATGTACTTTCTGACCACAGAGAGTGAAGACAAAACTGAACCACACATTGTTATGCTACAGGACTGTGGCAACTATTTACTCTCCATGTTAAAAGGAAAACTGTTACTTTCCAGAAGGCCGTAAATCATTTTTTTGGCATGTGTCACTTAGTTGTAATACCTATACTCTAACAGGCAGTATCTCCCCGAGTCTTGAAAGTTTAACATACCAAAGCTTCAAAAGCCCCAAAACATGTTCACAGAAACCCTAACAAGAGTTCTAAGAACTGATGGTTTTACTATAGTTTAAATTTTGCTGAGGAGGGGGACCCCCTTAATCCTGCAGTAGGAGTCACAGCTCATGAGTTTCTCCATGAATCCCAATGACTAAAAATATAACCTGTATGATTCATAATCACTAACCATCACTTCAAAATTTACCCTGAATATTTCATCTGTTTCTTGCAACCACTCTTTAAGGTAGGAACTATTGCTATTCGTACTCTTATTTTAGAGAAGTGACAGAGGCTTGGTTAAGTGACACAAATAAAATCACTTGGCCTGACATAGTAGAACCAGTACTGAAATCCAGGCCACCTAGCCCAGAGGCTGTGCTCTTACCCAAAAGGCTCCTCTACCTTCTTATAGAAAATAAACTTCTCTCAGGCCTGTTTTTCTTTTTCAGTGACCTCAAAATTACACCCCACCATTCTGCAGGTTTTTAGTATGTGGTGTGGAGGCCATGAACACACTATCCTGGAAAAGAAGAACCCTACATTCTTTACACTGCGTTATGTACTACCAGTGCAATGCTCAGGGCATGGCAACATGGGGAACACTTGGGAACTGTCAGGTGAGTGGGTCTTGTGTGTAATTTTTCACACTTAGGAGAAGGAAATGCTCTGCTTCAGGACTCTTTCTTACCTGCAGATGGTTTCCACCTCCATGCCAGAAAACCCGAAGGCACTGTCTCCCTCCACACAGATGACCCTTTTTCCAGGATTTCTATCTTTAGCCACTAGAGCAGCTGCAATAGCAAATCCCAAACCGACTCCCATTGTTCCAAAAGTACCAGCATCAAGCCTGTTGGGGAACAAAGCTAAAATAAAATGCTCTGGGGCAGGTCATAGAGAGTAGTGTTGGCACAAACCTTCTAGTTATATTTACATGGCTACTGGAAAATCAAGAAATGTAAAAGCATTCTCTTTCTTATATATAAAAGTTTTTGACTATAAGGGACTGATTTGCCAAGGATAAGCAGCATGAGAGAAAAAGCCACACATGATTGCTCAGAGGATTGTAGATACACTGAGTAAATAAATTAGAACACTGAGTAAATAAATTATCACACAATAATCACACATCAAGAATAAAACCTCTATAAAATCTCAACCAAGAAATCACATATATGTACTTATACAATGAACACGTACAGTTCACCAACTTTTTGTTATACAGCATTTAACTTAAAAATTTCATTTTTGTAGATCAGTTTCACTTAGAGATTTTCACAATAGAAAAGTTACACTATTTTACCCTTTTATATTTGCAGACAGATTATTTTAGGACAAGTAACAAGAATGTATTTGACAATTTATAATACTTTAATACACCTGGCAAGGAGACTTCATTCCTAAATGGAACTTCTCTACATTCAAGTTTTCAACCTCTTTTCCTTTGATTTAGAAGATAGTCATGATCTTATCAGCATTTTCTAATTTAAAAGTTTCTTAGGACAAGTGACCATCAGTAACTGGTATCAACTGGACTAAGGGAAATTTTTAAAAAATCGAACACTGTCTAAATTTCTGCAAAGTCTTTACTTATGAATTAACAACAATATTTTCTTTTGTCTTTCATTATCAGGATAAATATCAAAGATGTTTGGTCATGTATTATAATTATAAATCTGAATCCTCTTTAAAAGATCGGTAAATTTAAAGAGCAAAAGTTCATACACAACATCTAGTTGTGCTGAGTCTTATGAGAAGCTTTAAGACAATCACATCAACTTACCAAAATATAGAATTTGGTCTCACAATTTCTTGGATACAATTGGTCTCAAACTTTGACTTCAAAGATAAAATTATGAAAATAACTGAAGAGGTCTGTCTCAATAGACTCATCTGTTATTTCCTCCTATTGCCAGTAGAATGGTATGACAGAGCACAGCAAAGGAGGTGCTCTATTGGTTTTTAAGGTATTAAGTTAAAAAGATCAGAGTATCCACTGCACAGCTGGAATTAACAAAACCCAGCAAAGATGAAAGCTGAGAGTGTCAAAAGGCCTGTATCGGCAGCAACTCCATGGACATAGTCAGAAATAATTTGACCAAGGTCTAGTGACCATGGAGAGTGGAGGCTGCAGTCAGGGAGATCATCATAGAGCAAGGACTGAAACTGGCAGCTGGATGCAGGCTCAGAAGCAAAGCACTGACAACACTCTCACTAGTCCAGTAGTGAGGTGCAGACTTGGAACCCACATGGCGACCATCCCAGGGTAGGTTGGTCCTGAAGAAATGAGGCATGTGGGCACTGCAGGGTTCCAAGTCACCAGTGATCAGCCTCCTTGGGCACCAGAGGACACTCCCCCTCTAGAGAACCACCACCTCACCCCTTACTTGTATTTGTAAAGAAGCAGAATTTTGTTGAGTTAAAGCTTTCTCTGTACTTCTCCCTACCTCTCCACAGGAAATCACTAATGTGAATTGAGTGTTTATTCTCATGCATGTTTTTATACTTTTGTTCCACATTTCAATCCATAAATAATATTTGGTATTATTTAAAAATAATAGATGGTATTAGAATGCACCTGGTTTCAATTAACATTACATTTCTGGTATGTGTTCCTGTTGACTCAAGTACCTCTAGTATATTCATTTAAATTGTTGAAGACTATGCAATCAAATGAAGAGGTCATAACTTATTTTTCTATTCATCAACATTCAAATGACTTCCTATTTTTATTATAATTAACATATTAATTATACAGATTAATGGAATTCACAGTGAAATTTCCATCCACACATATATCATGTTTACCTATCGTTCTTCAGCCCCCTTCCTCTATCCCCTTTCTCTTCCCTGCCCCCATTCTCCTTTTCTCTAATAGTTCCTCTTCTACTTTCAGGTCATCTCTCTTTTTAAATTTCCACATATGAGATAAAACCTGAGATAACTATCTATGTCTGACTTATTTCATGTAACAGGTTATTCCAGTTACATCCATTTTCCTGCATGTGACAGGATTTCATTCTTTTTTATGGCTGAATGATACTCTCCACAGTGTATATTTATCAGATTTATCCATTCATCTGCTGATGGGCACCTACACTGATTCTATGACCTGGCTATTGTTTATAGTGCCAGGATAAAGACAGGTATGCACATGCTGCACATATCACTTCTGTGTGCTGGCTTCATTTCCTTCACGTGTGCACCCAGGAGTGGGAGAGCTGGATCATATGGTAGGCTCTATTTTTTAGTTTTTGTTGGTCTCACCAACAGTGTATAAGAGTTTCTTTTTCTCCACATTCTCACCAGATTTTTGTTTTCTTTTTGAGCCATTCTGATGTGGCTAAAGTTGAATCTCAAAGGGACTTTCATTTGATTTTCTAATGGTTAAAGATGTTGAGCATTTTTTCATGTAGTTATTGGTCATTTGTACTTCTTTTGAGAAGTATCTGTTGAGATCCCTTGCCCATTGTTTAAAAATATTTTAGTTGTCAACGGACCTTTATTTTTTATTTATATGCAGTGCTGAGAATCGATCCCAGTGCCTCACACATGCTAAGCAAGTGCTCTACCACTGAGCCACAGACCCAGCCCACTTGTCCATTTTTTGATTGGATTACTTGTTCTTTTGATGTGAAGTCTTTTTGGTTCTGATGAGTTGTTTTTTTAATTCTGTAGGCTGTCTCTTTACTGTTGATTGTTTCTTTTGTTGTGTAGAGTTTTTTAATTGGATGTAATTTCATTTGTCAATTCTTAATACTGTTTCTTGTGTTTTGGGAATCCTGTTCAGGAAATTGTTAACTGTGCCTGCATGCCCTATTTTCCTCTAGTAGTTTATAAAGTTTCAGGTCTTGTGTTAAGATCTTTGATCCATTCTGAGTTGAATTTTTTGCAGGGGAAGAGAGAGGGACCAAATTTCTATCATCTGTATGTGAATATCCAGTTTTCCCAGCACCATTTGCTGAAGAGGCTGTCCCTTCTCCAATGTTCATTTTTGGCATTTTTGTTGAAAATCAGTAGACATATGGGTTTAATTTCTGGGTTCTCTCTTTTTTTTTGCTTTTTTGGTACCAGGGATTGAACCCAGGGGTGCTTACCCACTGATCCACATCCTTAGCCTCCCACCCTTCATTTTTTTCCCCATTACCAATTATTTTTATTGTATACAAAATCATTGAACAAGTTTTCCAAAGTTATTTGAAATAGCTGAAAGACAAAGGTCTTCAATGTCTAAGATGAGCAGAATTATATCTGTTAGAACACTTCTTTAAGAAAGAAGAGTAGCAACAACAGAAAAGGGTAAAAAAAAATAAGAAAAAAGAAACAAAGGGAAAAGAAAAAAGAAAAAAATCTTTTTCACTGAAGTGTTCAAATGAGGGGGTGAGGGCAGATTATCACGACCTATGCTAATCAAAGAATCTCTTCCAGTTCTCTTGTGTTGTGCATCTCATGGATAGAGTGATGGTTAGTGGTTTTTCACTCCCCAATTTCTTCAATTATGGTGCCCACCAGGTGACAAGGGAGAGTGATTTGTGGCTGAAGTCAGTTGAAATTCCACACAGCACACCAGAAGGAGCTAATGTGGAATGTGAAGCATGCCTGAAAAGATTCTCTAAGCCATCAGGGGTGGGACAAATGTTGGTGCTACAGTGTATCCCATCACCTCTGAAGACTGGGAGGGGCAACATCCTGGAGATCTGCCATCCTTGATCCTGAGGCCCTGAGACCTGACTCCCTCACGAAACCACACACATCTATGCACTCTCTAAGATTCAGAGGGCAGGTTCCGTGAACTACTGATTTTACAGGGAAGCACCTTCTGACAGTCTGTCTGCAGTTCCCACAGCATAGAACTCTCAGTAGATTTGTGTTAAAGTCACTCTCCTGAGCCAAGACTGTCTCATGAGGAGGCCACCCATAAGGCAGTGCAGTGGAATGGTCTGGAGATAGGAAGATGCAGGAATTTCTGACCCCCAGAGTAGTAAAAGCTCCCTTCTTAAGATAGCTCCTGATTACAGCACCCTGAGAATTTGCTGGGAGAGGCAGTGAACTCCTTCTCTAAAGCTAGTTCACCATGCTGATTCCAGGTCTCTTATCCACTTAGACTATGTCTGCAAGACTTCAGATTTTGCATTAATGGAGTTTGCTGGAATTCTCTTTTACCCATATTTCTGCTAAGGGGAAACTCCCCTGACCCTCCCCAAGTCATATTGCCATGTGATAAATGCTGGGATACTTTGTTTCTCTTGATATTCTATTATTCAAAACCTGGTTTGACTAGGTCTCTGTCTCTACCACTGAACTCCAGTTCTTCCATGGCCACCCATCTCAACATGCAGCTATTACCTGTTGTTTTGGTTCCACCTGGTGGAGAAGCAGGCAAATGCATGATACCTCTACACCTTGCCCTCCCTCAAATGTTTTCTTAATCTACACTATGGTAGTTTCAAATTAAACACACCATAATCAATTATAATTTCTTTCTCAGAAGTCTCACCTGTGACGAGGAAGGTAGTTTTGAAGCACAGTACGTCCAATGTCCATGGTATTTGCTCCCTCACTTACCACAAAACAGTCTCTGGGCAGCTGTTCTTGAACATGATAGAATACTGTGTAATAATTCATAGGCAGGGATTTTTTGGAAGCTAATTCCTAAAACAGTAGAGGGAAATACACTCTAAATTAGATTGGGATACAATGAAAATAACCAGTATCAATGAGCTACTATCAAACTTAACTGGAAAAAGGTAACAATTAGAGGTTACCCAATTCCCAAATGGCTATACAATGGCTACTCTTGAGAAGCTAAATAACCTGTGAAAAATCCCAGGGGATATGCTAAGAAAAATGTGCCCCATAGTCCCAGTTCAGAACACAGTCAAATAAACCAGGGAATATCCTTCTTCCTGGAGACCCATGATATTTATGAACATACTAAAAACTTTGAAAAGTACTATACTAAAGATAGCTAAGAAACACTGGGTTAAACAAGACCTGAACAATCTTATTTAAGCACTCATAAGAAAACATTGCCTTACAAAAACTAAAATTTTTATTCCAGAATATTTTCATCTGAAATATGGCACTAAATTTAAAAATAAAACGTTAGGAATACAGAAGATAGTCTTAAAATCTGGTTCTCCCCCATACACTGGAGACTAAAGGAGATGTACTGCATCCACTATTCTAGTCCTGAATGGAGGGGGAAACAGCAAGAAAAAATCACAAGCTGCAAATATCTCTGTACAGTCACAGGCCTTCTAGTGCTAACAGAAAGCCCCTGGTCTTCAGCAGCAAGTCTCATCTGGCCCCAGCACTACCTCTTTGCCTGTGCTACTACACTCTGTTGGGTATTATATCCAAGATGGATGAAGGACCTTCTGTACTCCTGAACCAGAGAAGAGAGGCAAGTTCCTTCCATCTTAAACTAAGGTGAGTCTTAAGGAAAAGAAGGGATTAGTTATGATACAGTTTAGAAAAAAGGACTGAGACTGCCTCTTGATAGAAGAAATTGTCACTGATTAAAATTCCAATGTAAGACAGAATTAGGTATAATCAATTCTGATGTTTGCTTTGAACATGTGAATTTATTCCAAGACTACTAACATATTAGGGAATAAAATGTGCATAATTTGCTTTTCTTATGTGCTAATGCATGATTCCATCAGCAAGAAACACTAGGTAAACAGAAAAACCACACCCAGCTGAACCAAGACACATTTGAATACATAAAACAGTGAACAACTCAGGAACCTATTTCATAATCAAAGAATAAGCTCCATATATACAAAAACTTGAAACAGAAATCACTAAATCCTGAAGAAGTGGTTCATTCTAGTAATAGTAATGGATAGATAGTTTGGTAGTTTCAAATATCACAATTTCCAAAGTCTTCCCTATCAAGCACAACCATGAGTACAGAAAATAAAGCCACAGAAGAATTTGCAGCAGCAATACAAAAGTAAAATGAAAAAGAAGGATATATGTTGGATCACATTTTCAGTTTTCATCTATTACACTTGCATGCCTTGAACCAAGCCTCAACACGCCCCAGGACTTAGGATTCCAAAAGATCACTAAACTGATATTCTGTGCCAAAATCAAACTGAGGGACAATGAGCCACATCCATCTGCACCTGCTATTATACCTTTCACCCTCCTTCTACCACTTCACAGTAACTCACAAGCTGCAACCCAAGTTGATGTCCAATTCTACAAGAAACTTCAGATCTTTTTCAAGGTAAAGTACCATATTTACATACGTATGTGTATATATATATGTACATATATATATATACATACAAACATGGTTACCATATTTATATATATGTGTGTGTGTGTGTGTATGTGTGTATAAAAACATGGTTAAAACCTTGCTACCATTTTTATTAGGCTGCTACCTTATTTTTGTTTCACAAAGTTTTTGACAATTTTGAGTTTAACCCCTTTTTCCAAGCCCTGTGGATTTTATTGTATGGTTCTGCACAGCATGATGATTTCTAGGAATGCATATGTCACATTATGGCAGAACTAGGTGAGCCATGAACCTGAAGTGACCCTTTTAAAAACATAAATTTTTTTAGTTGTAGATGGACACAGTACCTTTATTTTTATGTGGTGCTGAGGATCGAACCCAGTGCCTCACACATCAAGACAAGTGCCCTACCACTGAGCCATAATCCCAGCTGAACCTGAAGTGTTCTTGAGTTTCAGGGGTCCCATGTTACCTTGGATGCAGCTTCATTGGTCTTCATTTTTTCCCTCAGAGTATTCCACCACTTGCTCTCTGGAGGGTACTGCCATGGTGTTTTACCAAACTGTTCTAAAAGCTAAAAAAAGAAAAACCACAAAAGTTTTCTTTCCTTTTTGAAAATAAACTTAAATCACATAAATATAAAAATCTCTTCTTAAAGAAGACACACTGCTTACTATGCTATTATACCCTTCACATTGCTCATACTCTCTGCTTTTCTTCTAGGCAGGAAACAACTGATAAATGGGTAAGATGGTAAGTTTTTGTATGGGTCAGTGTGGATTTCTGTCAGATACTGGGATTCCTATAGGACAGAGTGAATTGTTTCTTCCTCCACATCTCACAGGCAGGAGCTCCTAAGTCCTTTACAGTATTTGACACTGAAGGAAAACAACCCCCTTCCGAGAACCCTTATAGGAAGGTTGATAAATACCCAGAGTCCTCTAATACAAACTCCAGAGTGATTTCATATGTGATTGGGGATGCAGCTTAATATTGTGTGCTTATGATAACAAATACCATCTAAATGCTTTTAGATGGTAAATGCTTTTAGTGGTAAATGTGATAATATTTTATCACCTGTCACAATGGAGTATATAAGTTATATACAAATAAGAAGAACCTGGACAAGTCATTGATTGCAGGCCTTTGGGAGAGTAAAAAGCTCTTTATTAACAAAACAACAAAACAAAAACAAAATGCACCATAAAATTTTTTCCAGTGTGTAAGTCATTTCTTGACTGTAACTTCAATTCCTTTGGAAGTTGTACTATAATTTTTCAGAGAGCCAGATCTCACTTAGTAAATCTGTTTGCCTACTGAATGACTTTAAGATACTTTTAAAGTAACTTCCCAAAATGTTTAACTTATATGAATATGAGTTATGCACTAGACATTTGAGTTATCACATTCCAAAGTTATATTTAAGAGTAAATTTTGCTTAAAACAGATATTAACAGACGTGTCACCAAGCTAATCAAGACCGTAACATTCTTAAGAACTGACTTTTTCAATCCACATAAACTAAATTCCAGGCAGAAGTTCTTACCTGTTTAGTAACAGCATTTATGTCTCCTAGCAAAGTCACAGCAGGTCTTACATTATTCCCCAATTCTTCTGCACAGATATCAACCTAAAAGAAAGCAAAGGCTCAAGAACAAGTCATGTTTATTCTTCAAAATCTTTACATCAATTAAAGTTGAATACATTAATTGTGCATATATATAATAAAATTTGATATTTAATTTAAAAAATTCCTGAATAAAAGTAAAAACTCATTAAACTCTTCAAGTATCATAGCTAATATAGAGAATCTCCTCATCTTCCCTCATTTTAAAATCTACCCTATGGAATTCTGGTATTGTCCCATAATACCAATAAGACTCCATTTGAGCTAATCAATTACAGTTTTTGAATCTAATCGATAATGAAGTTTGACTGAAATACACTTGGGATTCCTATCTAGAGCAGGGGTTCTCAATTTTGAGCATGTATCAGAACCACCTAGTGGGTTTGTTAAACATACATTGCAGGAGTCCACCTCGGGATTTCTGATTTCATTAAGTCTGGGATGGGGTACAAAAATGTGCATTTCTAACAGGTTTTCTAGGTGATGCTGATGCTGGTGATCCAGAGACCACATTCTGAGAAACACTCCTAAAGCATGGCATGATTATTTTCCATTTATTCACAGGTTCTATTTCTGGAGAGCCATGGACAAGTGAAAATGGCTTTTGCAAGAAGGAACAATTTAGCTACCCTGAAGGGGATGAATTTTTGTTGGTAATAAAGACAAGCTGTCAGGAGGGGCAGCAGGTATAACCCACAATCTACCTGTATGTGATTTTTAGTTCTCAACGACCCATGTGGGAAAGGGACTACTAGAAGTTGACTCCTTAAGAGGTAAATGGCAAATAGGTCAAAACACATTCTACTGTCATATATAACTAAAAAGAACGAAGTAAATGGCATGCTGGGAGAAAAATGTAATTGCAGCTGAGTCATCAAACATTAAATGGAATAAGGTCAATCTGTATAGGGCAAACAGAGCTCATGTTACTATGTAGGTAGTTCTTCCCACAGTCTAGAAACTGGCTTATCTAAAGAGAGTCAGAATGACACAAGAATAAAAGAGAGGTCAGAGTATTTTTCACACTGTTTAAATGGTGCAGGTAAAAGCAGAGTAGTTTAGAGATTTCCAATCAAAGAGCGAAACTTTTGGTTCTAAAAGAAAAACTTACACCATAACAACGCTGAAGGTTTCATTTTTATCTACCATCCTACTTAAGTTTTGCTTCTCAGCCTTTAAATATGCTTGAACTTTGAATTATGCTTTTCAAACTACTTGAGACTTTATTTTGAAAGGTTTTATGGTCAGAACTAAAGTGGAACATTAGTTTTGAAGGCTTGAAAAGGCAGATAACTTTAAGGCCTGTAAGTATGTTAGACATTTTTAAAATCTACCTTTGTAAAAAGAGAAAAGGTTCTGTATAAAAGCCATGAAGAAAGCAGAACTGATAATGGCTGAGAGGAAGAACAATGAACCACAGGCAGCTCTGATCTGAAATCTTTCCTGAGTACCTGGATAAACTTCACATCTGGCTGATATCTTGGAGGCAGTCCAAAATGTAAAATCCAATTCAGTCTGGCACCAAATAACACAATCACATCAGCAGATTGCAAAGCCCTATTTAAGAAAAAAATTGGATATAATACAAAGAGTATTTCTATATTTATTTGAATTATTCTAAAATTAATTTTGGAAGTATTTTTAATATCTAGATAATATGGAGTTTATATTAAACTTATGAATTAGCTTCCTGGGTAAATTTGATCATACATGCTAAAATAATTTCTAAAACCATTCTATTTAGTAAAAGAATGGTAGTAATAGAATGGTAATAATAGAATAGTAATCTAAAAGATGAATTAAGTAGAATATATATTATCATAAACTGTATCTATAATCCATTTTATTTATCACTAGAAAAATTAACATAAGGCCCTATAGATAGTCTTGAAAAAAATCCCAGAGAAAAACACAAAAAAGCCACATTAACTTCAATAATATTATCAATTGTAAACTACCATTCATATCTTGGCATGTTTTCATCTAGTCCTTTTTATATGCAAGCATATTTTTATACAACTAAGCTTACATAATACAGTCTCATGCACTTTTGATTATCATAAACATTTTATCAATAAGTTCCTAGATAAAATTTTTAAAGGTTACATGTTTTGTTTTGTTGGTACTGGGGATTGAACCCAGGGGTACTTTTAACCACTGAGCCACATCCCCAGCCCTATTTTATATTTTATTTAGAGACAAGTCTCACTGAGTTGCTTAGGGTCTCATTAAGTTGCTGAGGCTGACTGAACTGGTAGTCCTCCTGCCTCAGCCTTCTGAGTTGCTGGGATTACAGGTGTGCACCACCATGCCTGGAAAAGATTAAATGCTTTGCTCAACACATATGCCACAATTTATTTAATGTTCTCCACTGCTGGGCTGCACATCTTTTCTCTCCCTCCCTTCCTTCCACCCTTGTGCTGAGGATAGAATCCTGGGCATCATGCATGCTAGGTAAGGGCTCTACCACTGAACCACACCACCAGCCCCTATATTTGAATCTTAATGCACATTTCCCACTGATTCCTAGAAGTAGAATTCTGTTTGTTTTTGTTTTAGGGAGAGCTAGGGATTGAACCCAGAGCCTCCTGTACACTATGCAAGTTCTCTACCAATGAGCCACATTCTCAGCACTCTAGAAATAGGCATTTTAAGATCATCAATTAATATGCCTGAATTCCAAAATGTAAGTATATTACTAATAGTTTTATTTTATGCATGTATTTCTAATCTTTATTAGATTCTAATAAAGAAGTTATTCTAATATAACTAAGTTATTCTAATATAACTTCTAATCTTTTAAAATTTATTTTATTTGTTCTATTAGTTGTACATGACAGTAGTATGCATTTATACAGTTTAATAAATCACACGTAAATGGAGTGTAATCTCTCATATTTCTGATTATACATATTGCATATTGCAGGATCACATCGGTCATGCAGTCATACATGCACATGTGGGAATAATGTCTGTTTCACTCTACTATCATTCTTTCCCCCATACCCCTTCCTGTCCCTTCACTAATGAGTTTTATTTTGATATCCACATTGACACTAACATAGCCACTCTTGCTTTATGTTTATTTCATATATCTTTGTCCAACCTTGTTTTTAAATTGTGTCATTTTGATAGTTCTTATTAAACATATAGTTGCTATTATTAATCCAATCTGAATGTTTCTAACTTTTTCTGAGAGTTTAATATCATAATTGCAATGAGGTTTGTTTTGGTTTTTACTCCTCTTGTCCTGATTTCTGGCTGACTCCCTTTTCTCTTGCCAAACAGGATGTTTTCATTGCTTTTGTCTTCTTCAGTGATTAATGTAATTTTTATAGAAACTCAGATAGCATTTCAAGTATGTACTCAAAAAATAATCTTCATACACTGTGTCAATCCTAGGAGACCCAGTTGAACAATCAGATAAAAACTGCAAATGGCAGGATGGATTAGTTTTTTTCAATACTCCACAACTCATTAAATTATTGATTCAGTTATTTACAGTCCTTTACAATCCTTTTTACACTATTCATGTCATTAATATTATCTTCTCAAAATCTGGTTAGAATAAAGATAAACTTCAGTTCAACCTAAGTCATAATATTAGGAAAACTTAATAGTATAAGAATTAATTTGGTTACTATACAAAGTATATTGAGTAAAAAGTAAAGGCATGATCTAATAAAATAGCAGTAAACAAGAAACACAAACAGCAATTATGACATTGGACTCTTTTTTTTTTTTTTTTTGGTACAGGGATTGAACCCAGGAGTATTTAACCACTTAGCCATATTCCCCAGCCCTTTTTGTTTTTTATTTTGAGACAGAGTCTCACTCACTAAGTTGCTTATGACCTCTCTAAGTTGCTGAAACTCGTCTTACACTTGTGATCCTCCTGCCTTAGCTTCCAGAGCTGCTGGGACCAACACGCATAGCTGCAAATGTGACATTTAAAAAGCCCTCAAAATTAATTTTAGTCCATGTGTGACACTATGAAAAAACCAAATGCATGAGTGGATTATGTACAGGGAAGGAGGGAATGGAATCAAGAAAGATCTATAAAGGACTGCAAAAGAATCTATAACTTTTTGTTTCTTAAAAAAAAAAAAACACCTAAAGCAACTGATAAAGTGGAGTGGTGGCTACAGAAATATTTATTAAATTGTTCTTTCTATATATTTAGACTATTTTGTAATCAAGAAATTAAAAGAAAAAAGTATATCATAAAGTGTGTTTCAAAACT
Source organism: Glaucomys volans (assembly GCA_020662805.1). Classification (NCBI taxonomy): domain Eukaryota; kingdom Metazoa; phylum Chordata; class Mammalia; order Rodentia; family Sciuridae; genus Glaucomys; species Glaucomys volans. The sequence goes on from JAJEJO010004427.1 coordinate 51,605, forward strand.
AAAAAGAGGAGGCTTCCAGGGCCAGGCAAGCTTGGGCATAAGCCCATTATAGCTTAACTCTCCCAATGGTTACAAGGGGAAACTGAACAAAATAGAAAAAGCAACTACTTGAGGATTCTGAAAAGTAAACAACAGTAGTAGGTGGACTGGGAGAGGAGATAAAAGACTGAAGAATTGACCCCCCCACTCCACCCCCACACAAACCCCTTTCTCTCTCTCTCTCTCACTTCATAGTGCAAGATAGAGAGTATGAGGCAAAAGGTTCAGGTTTTGTTTTGTCTTCTTCCCCGCCCCCTCAACCCTGCTCTTACAGAACTTCATTGTGGTTGTTCCCAAGCAGCCAAAATTATAAGAGAAATGTCATCTTTCAGGTAAAAGGAACTAGAAAAAGGGCCCCCTGTAGTCTAAAGCTACGGGATCTGTCTCCACTGTTTTTTTCTTCTTGCTTGCCCAGCTGTGTGGTACTATAGAGCAGCATCAAGAGCCTGGAAAAGGGACTTCTGGGAAAAAAAAAATAGTAGAGGTAGGGAGCCAGAGAGATCCTAGAGAGGAGAGAAACGAAATCCCCAATTCTGGATATGAACCAGCAAGTGTCTGGGCTCACCCCCCAAAAGCTAGGAAATTGTAAACAGACTCAAAACACCACAGTACAGTCTCTGAAATGGAACTGACTCTGGAATAATGCTCCCGGTTAAGTAGGAAAGAATCTGCAGTCTGAACCTAACCTGAGTTGATTAGTCAATTGCTTGGTAAAAAACAAACAAATAAAATTGACATTCTAGAGGATTTTAATATAACCCTGAATCTCACAACATATTAAAAAATTCAGGATATAACCCAAAATTACTCAAGAGAAAAATGTGACAATTCTCAAAAGACGATATATACATGCTAATTCAAGACATCCCAGATGTTGGAATTACAAAATAAAGACTTTAAAGCAGCTATTATAACTATGCTCCTTGAAGAGTAAAGAAAAATTTTCTAAATAAACAAATATTCTGAGCACAAAAACAGAAAATATAAGAAACAAAAGGACTGAAAAAAAGTGAACAGATACTTGGGAAGACATCAAAATGTGTAATATTCGTATCACTGGAGTTCTATTAGGAGGAACAAAAAATTGGTGCAGAAATACTCTATTTATGTATGATCTATCAAAATGTGTAAATGAATTCTACTGTCATGTACAGCTAATTAGAATAAAATTTAAAAATTTTCAAAAATTTCCTAAACTTGGAGAAAGACAAAAAGATCTGAAAACCCAAAGAAAAATATGTCAAGGTATATCATAATTAAACTGCTAAAAACCAAAGATAAAGAAAAATCTTGGGCTGGGGTTGTGGCTCAGTGGTTAAAGTGCTTGCCTAGCATGCATGAGGCTCCGGGTTCGATTCTCAGCACCACATATAAATAAATGAATTCAATAAAGGTGTTCAAATTTAAAAAAAAAAAAATCTTGAAAGCAACCAGATAAAAAGAACATACTACATAAGAGAACAAAGATTCAAATGACTGCAGATTTCTCAACTAAAATTGCAAGAGCTTGGAAGAGATCTGGTACCATCTTTAAAGTGCTGAAAAGTCCAAAAAGCAGCAGGTGGGCTTAAAATTACATTATTCTCTCAGAACTTCTCTCTAGATTCATTAAGGTCACAGAACAATGTAAGTTAGCCTAGAATTTGTTAGGATATTATATTTAAAATGTGGAATGCCACATACCTGGATCTGGCAGCAGATACACAATTTGGATGGTTGTCAGGAACAACACCTTTCCCCATTGGGGTAGGCAAAAATGGCAATTTGCATTGCTCCACCAACTTCCTGATACTTTCCTCTGCATGGGCATAAGCAGCACCTACAAGAAATGCAAATGTATTGGATGATTTAGCTAAGCTTGGCACTGGGACCACAGAAACACTTCACATGAAATTGCTTTTAGACCTCAAATACTTTCCTTCTGCTTACACATGGGCTTAAAATAAATTTTGACTATGGTTTTTATCTTTGGCATTTTAAAATGCTTAAGAAAGCAATATTCTAATTTCCCCTCAATACTATTATAATCTGAAGAATTCCACCTCTAAACAAAAGTTACACTGTGCATCTCTTGTTGAGGTCACTTACCTGTTCCAAGTTATGGTCCTGCTGAACTACTAATCAAAATTTACTAAATACACTGTATCTACTGGGAGGTCCAGGTGGACAGGAGGAGTTCTGCCTTGAATGAGAAAGGCTCCCTTCACACATCGCTGTCCATCACAAGCAAATCTAGTCTGCACAGAGTGCGTAAGTCTGGGGGCTTAAGTTCCCTTTAAGCTCGGCAGATCTTCCTATAGGTTCTACAATGCTGTGACTGTAACAAGGCTAACTCAAGTAGGACACATATTTGTTTTTTACAACTAAATGCCTGTGGAGTAACCATGTCCTTGACACTTAAAATACCTACTGCTTGTTTAAATATAGGAATAATTCCATTTCTAATGTTACCGAGGCCATTATTATTCTTAGCTATTTTATTCTTTTTCATGATTAGTAGAATGCTCTCAATATTTGGAATTTAAATTCTTTACTGTATCCTAGTAAACAGTATAGTGTACTTTCAGACCCAATCACATTCCCCCTACAGAACCACCCTGAATCCTTTTTCATACATATACAATAAAAGAGTTTGATTTCATGCAGCAAGTTTTCTTATTCTCCTTCTTGCCTCAACGACTATACATTCAGTCTTTCTTCCTAGACTGCTCTTGTTCTCCTTGCACCTGGTCAAGGTATAGCTTTTCAAGGTATAGCTGCTATGTCATGCCTTCTCGAATGTCTTTGCATCACCTACACAAGCCAACTGTTGCTGCCTTCCTTGAGAAGCCACCTCAGCCTCTCTTTACACACTGAGAGTTTATTGCACTTATCTGGTATCAGGCCTATTTCCCTCCAGGTAGGAATCACTATTTTTCTATATTCCTCATGAATCTTTTATAATCCTGCCTTATCATAAGTACTCATCAAAAGTTTATTAAAGGAAGAATGAAAATTAGCTAGCATCCACTGAGTGCTTTCCATATATGTTGCTATTTATACCCTATTGAGGGAGTTAATATTCCTGTTTTACAAGCAAGGTATTGAGACTCAAAACAGTTGCTTGCCAAAGCTATAGTTAGCACATCGTAAAATGCATTCAACTCAGCTCTAACCTCAATGTTTTCAGTTGTTTACCATTTTCTTTAAAACTATTTTTAGTTTCTATGTGGTGTCTAAATAATTGATAATTGATTAACATGGTCATAGGTGATCCCAGTAGCCTCACTATAATAAATTTCTGACTGGAGTATAAATTGATTGGTACAATACCTCAGGAGAAAACAATTAACAGTTTGTACCAAAAGCCTTAAAAATATTTGACTTAGTTAATTCTCTTTTGGATGATCTGTCTTAAATCCTAAATAGGAAAAATGTTTTAGGCACAAATATTTTCATCACAGCTACTATAAACATACGGTATATATTTACCAGTAAAGTACTAATGTATATGTGAACAGACATTAAAAATTATATTTAGGAAATAATTTTAAGATGATGAAAAATGTTACAATGTCAAATGGCGAAGGTATAATACAAAACTGCCTATACATTATGATCAAAATATGTAAAATATGCATGAAAAAAGGAATAGAAAAGTACTAATGGTTAAAAATGGTTTCCTTGAATGAAGAGATTTCTTCTTTCTACTTTTCTAGATTTTTCAAAATGTTTTATAATAGAAAAAAAATACATCTTACTCTTAAGTCCCAAGCAATGTAATAGATATTTCCTTGATGGCCCAGAGGGCCATCAAGGATAATTCTACAATCTGAAAACTAATAATGTAAAATGAAGATGAAGAAAACTTTATTCCAGTTTCAAAATTAGAGCAGACAATAAATGAAAATAATTCCTAAAGAGAATCAGCATTCTTTCAAATGCCTCGCAAGACTTAGTCCTATTCAATGTTACCTTTCCCAATGATGAGAAGGGGCTGTCTGGCATTCCTAATGACAGATGCTGCCATACACACAGCAGAGGTTTCTGCCATGCTAACGGGAGGTGGCATACAGCACTCCTTGTATCTGCAAATAAAGGGCTCTCTTAATTAAAACAGTCCAACTCCAAAGTTTCTTATTGTGAACATTTCAAATACATATAAAGGTCAAAAAACGTATAATAAACTCAATACACTCACCATGTATACCATCTTACCACCTTTGCTTCACTCATACACACATGCCCATGTTTTTCTCTGAGTCATTTTTTATATATCTATTTTTTGTTGCAGATGGACACATTATATTAATAAATACTTTATTTATTTTTAGGTGGTGCTGAGGATCAAACCCAGTGCCTCACATGTGCTAGGCAAGTGCTCCACCACTGAACTACAACCCCAGCGCTCCCCACCCTTGGAATCATTTTAAGTCAATTACAGGCATCAAGACATTTGCCCTAAAAAATTCATGACGCAGCTCTAAAAAAGAAGAACCTTCTATTATATGACTATAATATCCTTATCACATCTAGTAAATTATCAGTTCTTCCCTAAAATCTAACAACCAAACAGGTAATTAATTGACAGGAGACATGTGTCAACAACTTTGCACTGTAACAGCAGTAGTAGTAGTTGTTGTAATATAAATATCATACTAAAACCCAATTATTTAATGCTATATGCCATTTTTTTCTCATTTAAGTTTCAAAACAATAAAGTGAGGTATTACCATTACCTCATTCACTGTGGAATAAAGACTCATAGAAAGTAACTTACCCATGGTCCCCAAATGGCACATGGCAGAGACTGAACTAAACAGTATTTCTGTCTCCAAAGTTCACACTTGTCCCTCACTATTCCCTCAGTATTCACTATTTCCACTCACTAAGCAAGTCAATACTATAGCCTTACAATATGTTTTAGCAGAAGAACTTACTGAAATTGTCTCAGTTAAGCATTTCTGTACAAGTCCTCACTGTGATTACTTATTCTGATAAAAAGGGATATTCAACCTTTACAAAAATGTAAAAGGCAGCTTATGATAGTTACAATTTATCAGCCTCACTTTTTCTCACTCCTTAATATTGATTATCATGTTCAGGTATTATACAGAATAAATGTCCTTTTTGTCTGACTCTCTCAAAAAGTAATCAGCCCTGGTATACTGAGTGAATACCCTGGGGCCCACTTTCCATAATCAGTAGACAACCATTTCCACAATAACGAAGTCCACAAAAATTATGAATTTTTTTTGTTGTTGTTGCTAAGGATCAAAACCAGGGCTTCATGCATGCTAGGCAAGCAGTCTACCATTGAGTTACATCCCCAGACCAGGAAATGATCACAACTATGAAAAAAATATTATGATAATGTGAAGTAAATATAGTAGAATATAAAACTATATAGTATGAATACAATATGTAAACTAAGCACAAAAAAGAATAGAAAAATACTACATGTTAAAAATGTTAATTCTTAAGCCTGGCGTGGTGGCACATGCCTGTAATCCAAGGGACTTGGGAGGCTGAGTCAGGAGGCTCACGAGTTCAAAGCCAGCCTCAGCAACTTAGCGAGGCCCTAAGCAACTCAGTGAGACCCTGTCTCTAAATAAAATACAAAATAGGGCTGGGGATTGTGGCTCAGTGGCTGAGTGTCCCTGAGTTCAATCCCTGGTTCAAAAAAAAAAAAAAAAAAAATGTCAATTCTTAGATGAAATGCTTTCTACTTTTCTGATTTTTTTTTTTCACAAAATTGCAAAAAACCCCCAAACATTTCACTAGTAAGACCAAGAAAATATCACTAAGGCACCAATGGTCCACAGTGGCAGGAATACATTAAATAATTCCAAAGTGATTCATTAACCCAGATGCCAACCTTAACAGGATGAGTGAGACACCAGGGTTAAAAGGGTTTTTGTACTTCTTTTCACTCAGTGTTTAACAAATAAAAGGAAATAGCAAATCATAGAAACATCTGTGTTAGAACATCTTAAAATCACACAGAGAGTTAGACATACATTTTTTATGCTGAGTCACAATAATTTCTACACAACCACCTCATCTCTTGGCTTACACTAGGAAGACTGTCAATAACTCAGTAATGGGAATACATATTTATGGTTACCAGAGAAATAATATCAAATGAGGAATACAGGCAGTTCCATGTAACTGACTTAGAAATTAAACCCCAAAAGAGTTATGAAATAATACCATTTTAATTAAGAAAATTAAGCCCTTTGTTAGGATGCAGTTGAATTACTAAATTGTCAAAAGTTAATACGACTGGAAATTAACTTATAAACTCCTAGGTAATTCTTTTCAAAAGGTAAGCACTATGATAATGCAATAAAGAATTCAAATGACTATTACTCACTTTATAGAATTCACATTCACCTGGAGGGTCACAAAATCTGCAGGTATGTCAACATAACAAGCACCTGGACGACCGTAGATACTGCTTCTCACTGCCTATATTTATCACAGAAAGATTTTTTTTTTAAATCTCAATCTTTATTATCATATTCCACTTTGAAAACACTTCATTTTTTTTTTACTTGAAGATAATTTAAAACTCTGAAATAAATACTAATTTTTCTAGACATCCTCAGTTGGAGGAAAAAAACAACTATAATTAAAACTGAAATGTCCTCCATTAAGTCTACATAATTTGGAAGATTTTTTTGTTTAAAATGAGAGATTAGAAGGATGTGGTGGTACACAATGTAATCTCAGTGACCCAGGAGGCTGAGGCAGGACTGCACGGTTGAGGCCAGCCTGGGCAACTCAGTGAGACCCTATCCCAAAATAAAAAATAAAAAGGGCTGGGGATGTAGCTCCATAGTAGAGCACCCCTAGATTCAGTTCCCAGTACTGAAAAAAAAGGGGATGTGGGGACAAGAAAGTATTCACTTAGGACTTTAAAATTCATGTATAGAACATGAAATTATTTGCTAGGTTCTGCATGCAAAGTTTTTACACTGTAATGTGTACTTTCACCTGCTTCTTAATCCTCATAATCTGGCAGAATTTTCAGAAGCTGTGATGTTGTAGTATGTATAATATCATTTCTAGAATTCATGGTTTAAAAATAGCTCAAATGTATATATAAATGGATAGCTAAAATTAAATTTTAATATGCTATTTTATTAACTAAGAGACAGTCTTACACATAAGTCCCAATTTTCAAAAATAATCTTTTGCAAAAACATAAAAGAAAAAGAGTGCCCAGGGGTTTATTATACCTTTATCTTCACTTTTGCATAATTAAAAAGATAATTTTAAAAACTAAAGAACGGGAGAAATTTTTTCCAAAAATAACTTACTTCATCACCTCTGTGTTTCTATAATTAAATGTAGTGATAGTGAACACTAAGATGTAAACAGTTTTATAACAAGATCATGTTTACCAGTCTGGGTATACTCCTAGTTATCATTCATTTTTATTAAGAATAAAAATAAGCCAGCCGCGGTGGCACACGCCTGCAATCCCAGCACTTGGGAGGCTGAGGCAGGAGGATCACGAATTCAAAGCCAGCCTCAGCAACTTAGTGAGGCCCTAAGCAACTCAGTGAGACCCTGTCTCTAAATAAAATACAAAATAGGGCCGGGGATGTGGCTCAGTGGTCTAGTGCCCCTGGGTTCAATCCCCAGTACCAAAACACACACACACACACACACACACACACACACACAAGAAGAATAAAAATAACAGTACTGAAGGTATAACTCAGTGATAGAGCAGGTGCTTAGCAAGTGTGAGGCCTTGGGTTTAATCCAAAGGAGAGCATCTTATTAAATACTGTACCTTTTCAATAATAGTGGGAATAGCTTCTACGCTACTTGGCCGGGAAGAGAACTTGCTATATAATCTACAAGCTTCCACCTATTTAGAAAATGAAAATTACTTAAAAATTCAGCTCACAATCATATTACTCTTCTGAAGGAAGACAAAATGTTAAGTCATTACTTTCTATCACATTTAGAGGCAAGATGGAGAAAATGCATTTTAAGACTATGTCTTACATGCCTATTCAAATCATAATCAAATTTCTAACAAGACGCCATTTTTATTTCTGAGACTGGCAAAAATTAGAGTTTGATAATACCCACCATCTACCACAAACAGGCTCTCTCCTAACTTCTGGTGACAGCATAAATAGGAAAGAAAGCTTGCTAATGTCTACAAAAAACTGAGCGAGCGCACCCTTGAGCCCAGCAATCCTACAGCTAGGAATATACAACTTCATCTATTACATCTTATCTATTCTCATATTTCTACCTGTTTCCCCTTTTATGTTTGCTGCTATGCTGTCTGGAACATGTGACTTTAGAAGTGATGAATTTTCTCTGTTTAATGTACCTTTAAGCATTGTATAGGAACTGTTTCTCTTCATAGTTTCTGGTATAAAATCTATGGAAAACTTGGTCACCTCAATGCCATGGGCATGCCAGAGTTAAGCTTATCCCTGAACTTTCTGTTTATGTTCATGTCTTTTAGTTTTAAGAACTTCTACAAAAAGCAGATGGGTTTTAAATCAGTGATCTTTCTCCTCAATTTCAAAATTTACTCTAATAAACTATTACTTTCCTTACTAGGCAAAAAAAATAAATAATTATGATGGACAGTATTCTTTTTTTATTCTCAATAATTATTTTCAGAATAACCTTAGGTTTCCTTTCAATTATCTTCTGCTTTACTTATTCCATTTGGGGTTGTGGGTATGTGGTTCAGTGGTAAAGTTCTTGCCTAGTCTACTGGAAGCTCTGGGTTTGATCTCTAGCACTGCAAATTTTTTTCTAAAAATTCAGTTTATATTTTGAAGTTCTCACAATTTGGTTTTAATTTTGCTCTTAACTTTATCCTGTAAATTCTCAAATATATTTATTGTGTCCGTCATTCATTCTCACCTATTTGCTTTTCTACAGCTCTTCTTAAAGCTATAAAATTTTGTTGAAAAAAATCTTTTAAATTTCTTTTACTTTTAAAATGCTTTCCTTCTTCCTTCCCTTCTTCCTTCTAAAATAAAAATAAACTTGTCCATAGTCTTCTGATAATCACTTTGAATAGGAATTTTCCTCTCAACTTTTTCTTTCCAAGAAGTTTGAGAAGTATAGTACAAAGTCATTTTTATTCCCATTTCTGGCTCATAGAAGAACTTATTTTCAGAATTTAAAATCCTGCCAATTTTGGTATATTTCTTGAAAGCCTGATCCCAAGCAGGGCATAAGCCCTTTTTGAATATTCCCCTTAGATTGTCTTGTTCAGGAAAATTACTGTTAAATTACCTCAGGCACCTTTAATTTTAAAATTTTTATTTTGCAGACAGGAGTTCTTATGTCTTGGCCATAATTCTTACAGTATATAACTATGTTGCTAAAATATCAGATACCTGAGGAAACTCTTGGAAGGCTCCCATTGTTTCCTGACTTCTTTCAGAGGAACCACCAATCACAATCAATGGCCTGAAATAGTAATATTTGAAAAAGGTAACTACAGATGATATCATTTAAAACTCTCTGCAGAGTGCTCAATACAAAACAAGCAACTCAATAATGCTAAAGACAGAGAGACAGAGATAGAGAACAGATTACATCCTCCCTTAGACACTATAGATTAAAAAATACTTGGGAGGCAATGTGGTGAGAGAACACTTCCTCAATGTCAGAAAAATGCAACATTTATAGTAAATGTCTTTCCTTATCCCTGTCTTACACCTTCAGGATGCTGGGGCTAGACTAGCAGGGGTAGAGGCATAAAATAAATATTTATTTCTTCTTCCTGTTCTTGGGATAGGGGAAAGAGAAATTTAATACTTTCTTAGGTAAATCCATTTGGAAATGGCAAAATGAGTGACATTCCTCAGCCATAAAATTGTTATCCCTTAAGGTGAAAAAAAAAACTATACAGCAAAATTAAAGTACTCAAAAATATCAGATCCTGAAGTAGATAAGGAAGAGAAAAACTAGGAAGGAAGGAGAAAAAATTACATACTCTATGAATTGATTAGAACATAACCCCCCATACTTTCTTAAGTATAAGAAAAATTTTCATTTTTCTTATACTTTTTTAAATTGCCTATGTTTATGGTATTCAACATGGTGTTTTGATATCCATACACACAATGAAATAATTGCTATAGCAAAATTAACATATTCATCATCTCATATACTATTTGTGTGTGTGGTAAAAGGACCTGAAATCTACTCTCTTAAGCAAGTTTCCTGAATACAATACTATTAATTAACACAACACAACATTAACTATTGTCTTTATGTTGTACACCAGAACTTTAAGTTTATCTATCCTACATAATTAAAACCTTGTACCCTTTGACCTTCACCTCCCCCTTACCCCCTTTCCCTGTTAATCACCTTTCTCTTCTGTTTTTATATATTAAGAGGGTTTTTCCAGGTCTTTTCACCCACGATCAGTTCTACTTAGTAAGATTACAAAGGACATTTTAAGAAAACGTTTTCAGTAATAATACTTTGATTACCAACAGTTCATATTTGCATTTGCCATACCACCCAAGGCGTGGATGAGACCTGGGCCAGAAACAACAAGGCACACTCCTGGCCTAGAAACAAAGCAGAATTTACTTTATTAAAAGCAGATCAAATTTACAACTGAACAAGCAGAATAAGCCCCCAAAAATCTTTTTTTTTTTTTTCCCAGCACTGGAAACTGAATCCAAAGGCTTACACATGCCAGGCAAATGCTCTACCACTGAAGCACATGCCCAAAACTTTTAAAAAAATTTTTTTGAGACAGGGTCTAGCAAAGTTTCCTAAGCTACCCTCAAATTTGTGATCCTCCTGCCTCTGCCTCCTAAGTAGCTGGGATTATAGATATTTATGACTGTGCCCAGTCTAGCAATCTCATTTTGAACCAAACATTTTTGGTTCATAACAGCAACTGATTCATATCACTTTAGGGTGAAGTATAGCAATCTTCTTGAACTTCAAAAAAAGGACATATAGGTCTTTATTATAATTGGTAGAAAAATTATTAGAATATTTATAATTTAAAAAGATGACTATATGGGGCTGGGGTTGTGGCTCAGTGGTGGAGTACTTGCCTAGCATGTCTGAGGCCCTGGGTAAGATCCTCAGCACCACATGAATAAAAAATAAAGGTACTGTGTCTATCTATAACTAAAAATATTTTTTTTTAAAAAAAGATGACTATATAAGTCTTCTTGTAAGAAATAAGGCACATATCATCTTCACATTGAATTTCTCTATCCTCTTTCATGTTTTGCTCCCATTACATGTGGGCTAAAACAAGTTGACAGCATAGAGAAGCATTTTGGAAATGGATATAGTTTGTATGAAGAAGTCGTTTTTTTTTTCATTTCTTAACAAATAAATGTCAATTGATCTTTGATAGGGAAAGTAATTCTGAACATAATGTTCTACCAAAAATCATTTCCAACTAAAGTTGAATGTTTTACCCTCGATATGACTTTCTAAGCCTAAAGCACTCAAGAAAAAGGTATCTCCGCATTGAGTTTGCCACTTAACATTTATAATTTCTTAAGAACCATTAAGACAGACTTTAAAATGCATTAACTTATCACCAAAAATTAAAGCTTCTGGAACAGTACTGATAGAACATTTACACAGTCCAATATGGCAGCCACTCCACAGATGGTTATTGAGCACTTGAAATGTTGCCAACTCAAATAAGAGACTATAGTTTAAATTTTATTCCATTTTAGTTAATTTAAATGTAGTCACATAGGGACTAATAACTAGTATACTAAACAGTGAAGTACCAGAAGTTCATTAAAAGAAATGAACTTTTTGCTAGGCATGATGGCACAAGCCTGAAATCCCAGCAACTCGGGAGGCTGAGGTAGGAGAATCTCAAGTGCAAGGCCAGCTCTAGCAACTTAGGGAGAAATTAAAATTTCTCAAAATTAAAAACAAAACAAAAAAAATGAGCTGGAATGTAGTTCAGTAGTAAAGTGTCTCTGGGTTCAATCCCCAGTAGCAAAAACAAAGTAACAAAATCTTTGAAAGCATAAACTGGACCATTCCTTAATCATCATTCCAGTGTTTTTTTTAAATTAAGGCATCAGTGACTGTAATTTAAATGTTTTCTGGGCTAAAAAAGATCAAATATTGTTCAAATGTAAATAAAGTGACAGAAAATGACAAAAAGATGTTATTTTTTGGTTGGCCTATTTTTTTTTCACACTGAAGTTCAGAAGGTCCCTATCAAAGAGGAAGGACTATGGTGAGGTCTAGACTTTTGGGAACCACATTTGTCTATATTTCTTAGCAGTTTAATTACTCATTTCATTTTTGAAAACAAAAAAATTAATAAAGCTAACATAAGTGAAAAAAGGATACAAATTATAATAGGAGTCCAAATTCTACTTAAAAAATACATGTGTATATAGAAAAATAACTGGAAAAAAATATGACAAATCTTAACAGCATGGAATTAGAGGTGATATTAGTTTTCTTCCTTATACTTTTCTATATTTTCCAAGTTTCCTAAAGTGAGCACTTTAAAAAAGTATTAATTTTTAATAATGAGAGGTGAGAAGTTAGGTAATATAGATACAAAGTAAAATATGGTAAGTAAATCAAGCCCTAACAATTACATTTTTGAACCACGCATTTTTTATATTGGCAATCTGGACATCATCGACCAGGTATGATTCATTATTTCAGTATCTGATCACCAGTGATTCACTCCACAAAATGGAATAGTGTTCTACCCCAAACACCTTCCTGATGTTACCCTTTCGATCTGACTCAGTTCTAATTTTTTTTTATCAATACTATCTTCTGTAATCTTGTGAAATCAAATGAGTTTTAGCTGAAGGATCATATCAATGTAATTGAAATAAAGACTTTAGCTTACCTGCCAGTCAGATATCCAACTGCAGAGGCAGCATAACAAGCCTACAAAGAAAGTACACTGGAACTTAATCGAGTATATTGGAATTCTCATACTGTAAGTATGAGAACAATTTATTACTAAATAAGAGACTAGAATTTAAATGATAAAGGAGGAATTGGAATACTTTTCATTTTAACAAGAAGGGTGCTACCTGTAAATTTCAAATAATGGTTTAGGTATCTAATCTCCAGTTTTTCAAGGAATTTGTCTTTATCATCTGTTATTTATAATATCCTCTTACAAGTGCTTACTTCAAACTGCTTAAATATCTTCAGGATCAATAGTAATGCCCTCTTTTTCTTATTACTAATACTGGTAATTTGTGTTTTCTTTCTTTTCATTTCTTTGAAGGGGGTACTGGGGATTTAAGTGAGGGGGCACTCTACCACCCAACCCTTTTTATTTTGAGATGGGGTCCCCCTAAATTGTGAAGGCTGGCCTTGAACTTGCAATCCTCCTGTTTCAGCCTCCTGAGTGCACCAACATAGCCAGCTGTGTTTTCCTTCTTTTATTCCTCATCAGTCTCATAAAGGGTTTATCAAATTTATTAATTCTTTATTTTTGTTTGGTACTGGGGATTGAACCCAAGAGTGCTTTACCACCGAGCTACATCCTGCCCTTTTTATCTTTTATTTTGAAACAGCATCTCGCTAAGTTGCTTAGGGCCTCCTTCAGTTGCTGAGGCCAGCCTCAAATTTGTGATCCTCCTGCCTCAGCCTTCTGAGTGCAGAGATTTTAGGTGTGTGCCACTGTGCTTGGCTCCCCTACATTCTACTATGTAATTGTGGCAAAAGTTACTCTGTGCTTTAACTTCTTCATCTATAAAAGAAATGTAATTCAGCGCACTGCTGTGAGGACAAAATCAGGTGATCCATGTAAAACACTCAGAATAGTGCCTGTACACTGTATGTAAGCTCTAAGCAGTGGACTTTCTGATAATCTACCTGTTTGCTGGTTAACTGATCAGTATGTCTTGGTTACTCTAAGGAACAGATGAAAGATAAGTCATAATCAACTACACCTTTCTCTTTAGCACAAACAAGCTCCTGAATGCCTTCTGAGCCTATTCTCCTATTCCTTCTGAATCATTCTGTCACTACCTTTAATTCATACACTAAGTCTTCCTTTGACTACCATCAAGATTCAGTTTGCCTGACAGACATACATGATGAATGTCCCACACACATCTCAAACTCATATGTTCAAAATTAAATTTAACTTCTTTACCCTCTAAATTGGCTCTTCCCTCTATATTTCCCATCTCAGTCAGTGGTAATATGATCCCATAGTCAAGCAAATCCCAAACCCTGGAATCACTTCCAGAAGAGCTTACCTTCTCCTTCCTAGCTGGTGAATACCTACTCATCCTTCAAGACAGCTTAGATATCATCTTCTGTGAGAAGCTCTCCCTGAAGTCTTAAGTTTATCTGGGTACTCTTTCTCTGGGCTTCCATGGCACTTGAGATACATCTCTGTCTCAGTAGTTATCATATTATAATAAAGTTGTCTGAGTCTGTCTCTACAGCTATTTCATAAGTCCCTCAAGGACAGGAACCTTCATTCTTCCCTGTAATCAGTGCCCAACACAGCACCTTAAATCTAAGGAACCCTCAACTAAGCTTTTAAGAAGTGAAATAAAATGTTAAGTTGGAGTTTGTCTTATGACTTCTAACCTAATCCTTATTGGTTTATTTATTTATTTTGCAGTGCTGGGGATTGAACCCAGCGCATCTGCTAGGCAAGTACTTTACCACTGAGTTATACCACCATTCCTGCTGTCCAAACTTTATACTACCATGGATACAATTTTCTAAAGCAAAATCCTAATTATGTCTCTCACTTGTTCAGAAAAACTTTTACAGTCTCTCCAATTGTCTACTATTAAAAAAAAAGTCCAAACTCCTTTTCCAGCTGGAGAAAATTCTTCACAACCTCCTTGGCCTATATGCCTTCAAACTATCTTGATGCACCACGAACAAACATTACCTCTACAGACAATCTTTCCACTAGTAACCTACCCTGTGCCACTGGTCCACATAATGTACATCTATTGTGAGAATTATTATACTAGGTAAGTTTTTCTGTATGTCTTGCTCTCATCTTCATAGACTACGATCAACTTGAAGACTAAGATTAATTCTTTCTTTATATCCCTCTCTCCTATTAGTTATATAGCATGGTTTCTAGTATACAGTACATATCCAAAATGTAAATTTCCTGTATGTAGAAGAAATCAGTGACAAACATACTACTTCCAGAAAAACGGTATAAAACAGATCCAATTAACAGGTCAAAAACTTCACTTGTCATACAGATAATAGAAGGCAATTCCAACAAAAGTGGATTCTTGATCTTGTCAGACAATATTGCTGAGAGAAAGGTGAGGTTGGATTGACAGAGGAAGCACTGGAAGCAGGCTGACAAAATTTTTTAGCTTCCTTTCCCAGTTTCCAAATACACCTCTAAGAAACAAGGTAGCATACTGTGGAGGAAAGAGCACTACACTAGGATTGGGATATCTGAGTTTCAGTCATGCCTTTACCATTTGTGGTATCCTTCACCCTGCCCTGACACCTATTATGTAACTTGAGACTTGGCCCTCACTCATTCATCCCACAGGTACTTACTCTCTCAGCACCTCTAACACACCAGGCATGGCAACACAGATGTGTAATGAAGAAATAACATCTCAGCCCTTCTGGAGCTCACAGGCCAATAGAGAAGTCAGACTTCATTCAGAAACTGTCCTTTCCAATCCTGACATTTAGACTTGCAGAGCACAATACACTATACTAGTATGACCAAGGTCTTGGAGCCAGAATACCTAAATTCAAATCCTGGCTCTGCCATTACCCTCTAAATCACCTCAGGCAAGATAACTTAATCTCCCTAAATCTCACTTTTCTCATCTGTCAACGAAGGTCAACAGTCAAAAGAGTGACTGATATGTGCAAAGCACTGAAGAGTGGTAAACGCTGAGTGTCTGCAACGAACAGCTGCTACTATTACCGATCATTACCAATAATGCTTTGGACTACTTGAGTTCTTACTCACCGCTTGCTCATTCCTCATCCCGATGTACCTGATGCCGAGCTCCTGGGCTGCAACAGCGATTTCGGTCACCGGGATGCCCACGACGCCAAACATGTATTCCACATCCTGCGGGCGGGAGAACAAGGGAATAAACGCCCACGTCACTATATCCTTCCCTCCCTCCGGGGCACCGAAAGGAAACCTCTGTAAGACCCCACCCCCAGCGCTCCACGCTCTCCTCGTCCCCATGACAACGCCTGGGTCCCCAGCGGCCACCGTAGGAGCCTTTCACTCCAGAGGTGTCCCTCATACTTGCGTCTTCAGGGCCTGGGCGATGACTTTAGCACCAGACACCTGCTCCTCGCTTCTGTCGCTCCGCTCTGCCAAGTTACTTTCCGGCATCTTCCACCTAAAAGTTCAAGGCACTCCCGCAGCCGACAGCCAAGCCGACAGTCACCCGGCAAAACACACCCACAACCCTCGCACGCCACCGGTGGGACCGCGCCTCTGACGGACCACAGCCAGCCAACCGCTTTAAATAACGGGACGGAAGAGGCGGGGCTAACCTAGTCCGCTCCGAGGGAGGTGAGAATGTAAACAGCCCTCCTCCCGGCTCCTCCACTCGGCGGCGTAGGGTGTGAGAAGGAGGCGGGCCTAGCTGGAGGCCGCGGCCTATGCCGAACAGGTAAGAAGGCCGCATCTCGGAGGCCTCCCGCCATCGTCCAAGACTCCTCTACAGTCCCGACGCTCTTGGGCACCGTGGAGGGTGAGTGGCGCATGCGCATGTGGGGCGGGAGGCGGGCCGGGCTCCAGAGAAGGGGGCGTGGCGCAGGCGCTCCGGGCCCTGGCCCCGCCCCCGCCCCCGCCCGGAGAGGTCCAGTGCTGTCGGGCAGACTGCGCTAAGGCTGCAGTGATGTGGGTTGTCGAAAAGCCTGTTCAACAAAGAGCAAAGTGGTCTGTGGCTCGTGTTGTCATGCTGCTAAATCTTCTGGTTTCGTAACTTGTGTCTGCACTCCGCAAATCGTACTCAATGCACCTTAGTTAAGTCCGCAAGCAGAGAGATACTCTATGCCGGTTTTACAGGTGACGCTGGTCTTCCTAGCAGGAGAGAAAGTAACTCGCTCAGACCAGCTTCAGACTCTGTTCCGGTCCTCTGTCCTTCTTTGGCCCTGGAACCTCGAGAAATTCAACCCTTGCTGCTGACCCTTTACTCTCTATTACTATCTTTCCAAGTCAGGAAATGCAGCTTTTCACAATTCTTTGCTCAGTCCCTTCCCACAACCAGGCCCTGCCCCTCAAAGTCTTTCAATACACTTTCCGATGGGAAAGATGCTTGCAGTGTGCGATTTCTAAGGCTATGCCCCAATCCTTAGACCACCTACTTAGTAACAAAGGTATAAATAAAAAATAAATAGGTAATCTGCTTCAAAAGTTATAGGTAGAAAACAAGGAACCAGAATCATAGGTAGTAAAATAAATGAGAAGCATTGGAAGTGAAAGGAATTTCTAAACCTAGAGATTTTTCCCCCCTTGGGTACGAGGGATTGAACTCAGGGGCACCCAACCACTGAGCCACATCCCCAGCTCTATTTTGTATTTTATTTAGAGATGGCTTTCACTGAGTTACTTAGGGCCTCACTTTTGCTGAAGCTGGGTTTGAACTCATGATCCCCTGCCTCAGCCTCCCAAGCCACTGGGATTACAGGTGTGCACCACCACACCCGGTTTAAACCTAGAAATATTCAAAGAGTAGTCCAGGCCCTTCCAAAATGTCTTTCTCTCTTTATTTCAACCCCTCTCTCCACCCCAAGCAATGAAGAGTGAAGTGGTGGCCTCCCTGGATATGGGGTCCATCCATCTAAGAGGGAAATTTCTTTGAAATTTCAGGTTCATCTAAAAAGTAAATGCAGATTTTGCTTCTACTCCATAATGAATCCATGCTTTAATATAAAATGGCATTTTGTTTAAGATTTAATAAGTACAATCAGATTTTTTGGGTGTGCTACTACAAATTGAACCCAGGGACTCTATACCACTGAACCACGTCCCCAGTCCTTTTTATATTTTATTTTCATTTAGGGCCTTACTAAATTGCTGAGGCTAGCCTCTTTCTATCCTCCTGTCTCAGCCTCCTGAGTCTCTGAGATTACAGGTGTGTGCCACTGTGCCTGGCTTAAATATCAGATGAAATTTTTAAAAAATATTTTTAGTTGTAGATGGACATAATCCTTTATTTTATTTATTTATTTATTTAATAATGTTTATGTGATGCTGGGATCGAACCCAGTACCTCATATGTGCTGGGCAAGTGCTCTACCACTGAGCTACAACCCCAGCCCTCTGCTGAGTTTTGACAATTATGTATAACCATGCAACTACCACCCAAAATTAAAATGACATTTTATACTGCTTACCTACCACATAAAACTGACATTCCAGAAAGATGCAAAACATTCTTTCTGTGCTTTACCTGGTCCTTAGCACAGTGACTCCTGCCTCTGTTTGAGAAATATGGACTCCACTCCCCTTCATTATGTGCTATAGTTTATATCAGTACTTGCATGACAGTCTCACCCCTCGTTGCATCAGAATCTTTTGGAAAGCTTTTTCAAAGTATGGTTGCTTGGGTCTTACTTCTGAATCAGTATCCTAGAACATGTTAGGCACTTGTATTTTTTTTTAAGCTGCTGCCTGATTATGTGTGTGTGTGTGTGTGTGTGTGTGTGTGTGTGTGTGTGAGTAAGGAATGAAACTCAGGGGTGCTTTACCATTGAGCTACACAATAGCCCTTTGTTTTTTTTGTTTTGAGACAGAGTTTTGCCATGCTGCTGAGGCTGGCCTCAAACTTGAAATCCTCCTGCCTCATCTGGGATTATATGTGCCACTACACCTGACCTAGTACCTAACTTTGATTTACTTCCCAAATTAAGAACCATGAGCTCTGTACTCATGTTGGAGGCATTAGTTAATAATTAAATTTATGATTGCCAGACTATTACCAAAATAATACTGTTGATAGACCTGGATTTACAAGTTCAAGGCTAAACTTGTTTGGCATTGACAGGACAAGCTGCATAGATGGTAGTCAATTCCTGGGACCTTATGTCTGCTTTCCTGTCAAAAGAATCACTGACAGTATGAAGTGCAGTGGGAGCTGAACTCCGAGTTGGAACAAATCCCTGGGATTCAGATTAAGTGGTTTTGCAAAAGCATAAATCCTCAACTAGCTAGATTCTGCCAATTAGCAGAATTGTCATTGCTTTCACCTTTGCCATTTTCAGTTCAGAGTGCAACCTTCCACTATTAACTGACCTCTGATGATTCAGCAGATGTGGTGAGTCCCGCCCCAGGATTCACAGGGCCAAGGAGCAACTCCTTTTCAATCCAATTGTAGTTAAAAAAACCCAGGATCTGGAATTTATCCAAAGTCCTTTGTACCGATTTTGTAACCATTGACCATGTTCTTTATTACTTTTGTTGGCAGTAGGCATGGAATTTTATTTGTTAGATATTTTGTTTTTGTTTATTTATTGGTTTTGTTTTTTAATTTATTCATCAAAAAGGAATAAGCCTAACTTTTTTAAAAATAAAGACTAAAGTCGGGCGTGGTGGCGCACACCTGTAATCCCAGCACTTGGGAGGCTGAGGCAGGAGGATGGTGAGTTCAAAGTCAGCCTCAGCAACTTAGCGAGGCCCTAAGCAATTCAGTGAGACCCTGTCTCTAAATAAAATACAAAATAGGACTGGGGATGTGGCTCAGTGGTGGAGTGCCCCTGGGTTCAATCCCCAGTACCAAAATAATAATAATAATAATAATAATAATAATAATAATAATAATAAATAAAGACTAAATGATTGATAACATGCTCTCCAAAGAGCAGAGCCAGGCATCAAGCCTGCACACTGATTATTCGAGGGTTCTAGATCTGAGATTATGTAAAGGAGCTGTTTGTAGCTCTCTTCTACCTGTGTGAAGAGAATATCCAGGCAACCGGATAATTTAGTGAGGAGTTATAGTATCTGGTGAAAACATACTCTGGGAAGACTGCAGCTTCTGTAGGCAGTGACTCCTTAGACCCCGAAATTGTGATAGTATATTTTAATTTCAGTTACGTAACAAGGACACTAAGAACCTTTGTGATTATTTTAGAGCATCACACTAGTTGGACCTGTAAGAAATATTCTCATAGACATGTTTATTCATGTCTATTCTCAAAGACATGAATATTTGTCTCAGAGACAAATATTCTCATAGACATGTGAAGTGTATGGTTAACAAATGAAGAAATAAATTATAGCCAGGTGTGGTGTGGCACACACCTGTAATCCCAGTGACTGCGAAGCCTGAGGCAGGAGGATCAGAGGTTCAAGGCCAGCCTGGTCAGCTTAGAGAGACCGTGCCTCAAAATAAAAAGGCCTGGGGATATAGCTCAGTGGTAGAGCACCTCTGGGTTCAAGTTCCAGTCCAAAAAAAAAGATTATTTAGGATACATTATAAAATGGCTGAAAGTGAAAATTGCAATTGAATATCTTAAAAACAAATAAAAAGGCAGCAACAAGAACAAAAAAAGAAAACCTATGTGGCACATTATTTTTAAAAGCAACACCTAAAACTATACAAAGGAAATGTGCTATAGGAAATAAGTCAACAGAGACAGGACATAAAATAATGTCATAAAATGATTCTTTGAATAAAACAGGTTCATTGATTTTGTTTGCCATTAAATTTATAGACTGCAAAGTACCAAGAGATAAGCCTGAAGCAAAACCAGTGAAAAGTAACTTTACTATGGAACCATCAGGAAGCTCAACAATAACTAAATAATAAAAACTCCCAGGGCCTTTTACAGGTTGACAGGCACTGAGAGTGTTTCCCGGTGCCCTCTGACCTAGAGAAAGATTGGATTTTGGCCCCTGGCCTGCATTGGCAAGCTCTTACCCTTTGCTCTGCATTTTAATGCTAATGAGACCTAGGACTGGAGCAGGAGCATTATGGGAATAAGATGGGAGGACTATTGTTTCCCTGCTTTAGCTTTGATCATCCATTATGGAGTTTGGGTTTTGTTTGTTTTTCTTTTTTTAAGCAAATTTGGTATCCTTTGACATCAGCAATAAACATCACCAACAAGAATACTTAATGGAGCCTTCCCTATCCCATTGAATTTGATGTTTATAATTCCCACAATATCCTTTTTTCAAAGGCAATGGACATTGTCTTAATCCACCTTCTGTTGCTGTACCTAAATACTTGAAACTGGGTAATTTATAAAGGAAAGAGGTTTATTTCCCCTCATAGTTCTTGAGGGTAGGAAATCTAAGAGTATGTTGTGGGCATCTGCTTGGCTTCTTGTAGGGGCCTCATGGCAGAAGGACAAGCAGATGCATGAGGAAAAGAGACAAGGGGGCAGAACCCCTGAGATAGTGAACCCAGTTGTGAGAGAAAAGCATGAACCCATTCACAGGGGCTCTGCTCCATGAGCAGACACATCCTCCTGGGCCCTGCCTCCCTGCTCTGCTACAGTGAGGAATTATGGTTCCAACACATGCATTTTGGGGACCATGCTTAAACCATTACAGACATTTAGATCCTTTTTAGCTTTTCAGTATTTAAACAGTGCTCTGAACATCCTTGTGAATCTCCTTGTGCACATGTGTGAGAATTTATATGTGTGTATATACATATGGGGAGCTCATTATCAATTTTATCAGAAAATGCTAAATTGGTCTCCAAAGTTATTTATGAATTTATACCCCTACCATCTGTATTTGAGAACCCTCTCCAGGTCCTCAAAATGGGAACTTTCAAAATTTTTGCCTATCTGATGGATATGAAATGATTTCTCATTTCCATTTCCCTGACTCCTAATGAGGTTAAGTTTGTGTGTGTGTGTGTGTGTGTGTATATACACACAGGCATGCAGGTTTATTCATCTCTGAAGTACTTTTTTATGTTGTTTTGCCCATTTCTTTATTATCCAATAAAAGAAAAAATACAAAAATCTATTTTTCTTGATTTCTAGATTTTTTTTATTTATTTATTTATTTATTTATTTATTTATTTATTTATTTATTTATTTATTTATTGGTACCAGGGATTTAACTCAGGGGCACTCAACTGAATACCTATCCAGGTAGAAAAAAATTACACACACACACACACACACACACACACATATACACATAAAATGGGAGGTAGTAATCCAGAGTTTTGTTTAGATTTTTCCATATAATACGGTATCAACTCGTTTGCTGTGTAACTGACCACCCCAAAACTTAGTAGCTTAAAACAACAACCGTTGATTTAACTTATATTCCGGTGAGGCTGGGCTCATTCCTGGGCCTGTGGTCAGTTGCCAGTTACCCAGGTTCCTCTGCCCCAGGAGGTTGATTAACTGGAAGATTGTCCACCAAGGTGTCCCACGTATCTACTGGATGCTACATGGATGCTACTGAGCCATGCATCCCTCATCACCCACCTACCCGATTTCTTCATACGATTTCAACAGATTGCAAAAGAGAACAGGCCCCATTGTGTCAGCCTCTACCTGTGGTAGCGTCCCATTAGCACGGCAAGTTGCCTGGCTGATCTCAGGCTCTGAGTTATGGCATTAAAGTTACATGATAAGGAAATACGCATACAGAGAGGAGAATAATTGCTGGCCATTCTTGTAGTAGTCAAATTATCTTAATTCAGTTGTCCAAACACCATTTATGATATTTCATTCTTCCAATGAATTATTCATAATGTCACCTGTCATATATCAAAGTTCTATACATCTATATATGTCATATGTACATGTATATCATGTGTGTGTGTGTGTGTGTATACGCACACACATATGATACTTCTGGGCTTTTTTCTTTTCCCTATCCCCACACCAATCCCACACTATTTTAATTTCTGTATTTTGAAAATGTCTTGATGTTGGTAGGACAGGTAGTCCTTCTGCTTCACTCTTTTGCAACTATCTTGTCTATTGTAGCAGTTTTAAGAAAAAAGAAGGGATGGAAGAGGAACCTGTCAGTTAAAAGAGACTTAAAAGAATCATTAAATTTGTAATGGGCAAGACTAATACTCTCTAGAGATGCACATTGGGTGACAAAGCTATTTTTAAAAAAATAAGGAAATGATGACTATAAGAGTCAGGGTTAAGCTGGGATTACAGGTAGGAAACCTGGAGGCTGAGGCAGGAGGATTTAGTTCACCAGCCTCAGTAACTTAGTGAGGCCCTAAGCAACTCAGTGACATCCTGTCTCTAAATAAAATACAAAAAAAAGGGCTTGGGATGTGACTCAGTGGTTGAGTGCCCCAGGGTTCCATCCCTGGTACAAAAAAAAAAAAAAAAAAAAGAGTCAGGGTTATGATTACCTGGTACCTAGTCACTTCTGGGTAAGGTTGTCAGGTTTAACAAAACAAAAACAGAAAACTAGGACACCAAAATTCCCAGTTAAATTTGAATTTCAGATTAATAGTGATGATTTTTTAGTATATTCTAACATACTTGTTTATCTGAAATTCAAATTTAATTGGGCTTCCTGTATTATATTGGCAAAGCATGATTTTGTTGAAGGTGGTGGTTTACCTGCCCCAGCCTTCCCTGTAGCTAGAGGTGGTCATGGGTCCCCGCATGGACCAAAGCAATTTAAATGGAGGTCAGTGGGCAGAGCTTCGTGGAAAACTGATAGAGCCGGCATCAGCCAGCATCCACTTTTGCAGGCAGGGTAAGTGGAGTTACATAGTTATCTTCTACCATATATGTGTGTGTGTATACACACACACACACACACACACACACACATACACACACACATATATAATGAATATGTTGAATATATTCAATGGTAAAATGAATATATATTATGAATGTAATATATAACATACATTATATATTATATATTATGAATATAACATATATTATTCATTTATCTAAATTTTCAAGATACACAGAATTGAAAGAGCAGAATGTTCATATTCTTTTAATTTCTTTTGTACTTGTAGAGAATTCTTCTTAATCACTTTTTATATTTCTTTTCCCCCTTAATTA
Organism: Glaucomys volans; assembly: GCA_020662805.1. NCBI lineage: Eukaryota > Metazoa > Chordata > Mammalia > Rodentia > Sciuridae > Glaucomys > Glaucomys volans. The sequence continues at coordinate 75,620 of JAJEJO010004427.1, forward strand.
GGTTATCTGATAATTTTGTCAAAGAACAACCTCTTAGACTTATTTGTTCTACCATTTTTTAAATTTTCTAACTTAATTTTCACTTCTGGTTTTTCCCTTCCTTTTCTCTTCAGTACTGTATTAACTTTTTCCTTCATTCTTGCCACCTTTGGTTGGTTTTATAATTTCTACATCATCAGAGTTTATAATATTTGCATTGTGTTCTAGAAACATAATCCTTATATTTATTTTATATTGAAGGCTCTTGCTGTAGTTTTTCTGTTCAGCTCTTGCTTGGCAGAAGTTTTTCAGCCTTATGTCTTTTTCAAGAGAAGCTAATGAGAATATTTGCTGAGTTCTTGCATTTTTTTTCTTTTTCTCTTCTTTCCTTTTTCTTTTCTTTTCTTTTTTTCTTTTTTCTTTTCCCTCCCTCTCTCCCTCCCTTTCCAGGGCTTTGTGCTTGCTAGATGACTGCTCTATGAATCCAGGGATGCTTTACTGCTGACTCACATCCCCAGAACTTTTTATTTTTTATTTTGAGATAGGGTTTCACTAAGTTGTTTAGGGCCTCACTGAGTTGCTGAGACTGGCCTTGAACTTGCAATCCTCCTGCCCCAGCCTTCCTAGTAGATGGGATTACAGTTGTGTGCCACCACATCAAACTGAATGAAGAAAGCTTATCCAGGAAGAAGAACTGGGTTCCCTGTGGGTGAAAAATGGAATGGCAGTAATTAAGAACTATTGGTTCACTGGGTATAGATAGAGTCTTTCCAGTTTGCAGATGAAAAGAATTCTTGAAAAGAGTGCCACAGCACTGAAGAGACTGTGAGACTGAGCTGCTAATAATTTAGATGCGGTTAAGGTGGGACACAGATTTTTGACTTGGCCAGACTTCAGTCAGGGCTGTTAACTATTACCATTTTTTAAAGACTTTTATCCCACCAAGTGCTGTGGTGCACACCTATAATCCCAGCAAATTTAGGAGGTTCAGGTAGGAGGATCACAAGTTAGAGGCCAGCCTGGGCAGTTTAGCAAGACCCTGTCTCAGAATAAAAAGGGAGCCAGGTGTGGTGGTGCACGCCTGTAATCCCAGCACTTGGGAGGCTGAGACAGGAGGATCGAGAGTTCAAAGCCAGCCTCAGCAACTTAGCAAGTCCCTAAACAAATCAGTGAGACCCTGTCTCTAAATAAAATACAAAATAGGGCTGGGGATGTGGCTCAGTGGTGGAGTTCAATCCCCAGTACCAAAAAAAAAAAAAAAAAAAGAATAAAAAGAGCTGGGAATGCAGCCCAGTGGTAGAGTACCCTTGAGTTCAATCCCCAGTACCAAGAAATCATTAATTAAAAATAAAATAAAGGCTTTTATCCAGGTCCGCCTAGTGTAATCACTTTTGGTTAATAAAATTAATGGGCTTGAGACTCTAATTACATGTATGAAATCCCTTCACCTTTGCCATATTCCACTGGCTAGAAGCAGAGCATAGTTTCCACCTACACTCAAGGAAAGGTTGATAGAAGTCCCCGGAGGGTGCAGCTGGCACATTGTTTCCTTCTGGTATGGATTGTCCCATTATTGCCTATGCTGGAGGCCAGGCACCTGTCATCCTGCCTGTCATTTTCTCTACATTTCCTTTCTATTTTATGTTCATAGTCACATTGCTCATTTTTCTGATTCCTGGATTCTTTTTATCATTTACTTTATTTACAGTTATCATCTGATTTTGTGTGTCTGCTGCTTCCATATACACCTCGATCTCTTTGATGGCTTTCTTTTTCCTTTGTACTTCTTTCCTGAGCTCTGCCAGATAACATTTCATTACTCCTCCCCTTCCCCATTTTCCCTTCCTGCTCCTTCCCTGCCCCTTCTCTTCCCCTTTCCCCTCCTCCATTCCCTACTTAAATACTTTCATCCCTGGTCTGTTTTGTGCATTTGTTTTATAGAAGAAATTGCTTCGTCATTCATGGCAGAATGAATTGAACCCAGGGGTACCTAACCACTGAGCCACATCCCCAGCCCTTTTTATTTTTTATTTTGAGACAGGGTCTTGCCAAGTGGCTTAGGACCTCTAAGTTGCTGAGGCTGGCTTTGAGTTTGCTATCCTTCTGCCTCCGCCTCCTGAGTTGCTGAGATCACCAATGTGCGCCACCACACCTGGCCTTTTTTTTTTTCCCTTTTTTTTTTAACATTTTGTAATTTGTTCTTTTCAGATATAAGTGACAGTAGAGTGGATTTTGACGTATTATCCATATATGGAGTTTAACTTATTCTAGTTAGGATCCCACTCTTGTGGTTGTACACGATGTGGAGTTTCACTGATCATGTATTCATAGATGAACATAGGAAAGTGATATCCAATTCATTCTACTGTCTCTCTCCTATTCCCAAATCCCTTCCTATTTCCAAATCCTTTCCCTCTCCTTCATTCCCCTCTGTCTAATCCAGTGAACTTCTGCTCTTCCCTCCCCTTATTGTGTGATAGCATCTGCATATCAGAGAAAATATTCACCCTTTGGTTTTGGGGGGTTAGCATGGTAGTCTCCAGTTCCATCCATTTACTGGCAAATGCCATAATTTTGTTTTTCCTTATGGCTAATAGTCCATTGTGTATATATACTACATTTTCTTTATCCATTCATCTGTTGAAGGGCACCTAGGTTGGTTTCATAGCCTGCCCCATTTTTTTTAAAATCAGGAACTCTTGTTAAACAAATGAAAACCAGTAACATCTGGTTCTTCAATGATGCTCCTATAATGGCTAAGACAAGCACCCAGTTAACTGACCTGGATCAATTTTTTTGCAGGAAGTTTTCTCCTCTTGTGTGAGTGTTTGAATACTTTCTTTGCTGCTTGTTTTCACTAAATATGGTAAAAACACTGAAATCTGCCTAAATTCTATTGACCTTCTTGGAGAGACATCTGGAAAATAAAGGTGTAGTTTCTGACTTGCATTTTTCCTTGACATGAGGATAGATGAGAGTCAATGTATGGAATACCTATGCCTTTGTCCTCTAGTCCGTTGATTGTCCAGGTGGGACCCAGGAAAGGAACATCACCATCAGCATCACTGGAAACTTGTTAGAAAATGGAGATTCTCTCCAGGCACGGTGGTGCATGCCTGTAATCCCAGCACTTGGGAGGCTGAGGCAGGAGGATCGTGAGTTCAAAGCCAGCCTCAGCAACTTAGCGAGGCCCTAAGCAACTCAGTGAGACCCTGTCTCTAAATAAAATACAAAATAGGGCTGGGGATGTGGCTCAGTGGTGGAGTGCCCCTGGGTTCAATCCCCAGTTTGAATCCCCAATGCAGATTCTCAGGCTGCACCCCAGACCTACTGTGTCAGAACTTTGGGGCATGAGGTGTAGAGGTCTATGTGTTGAAGGCCCTCAGGTGACTCTGGTGGGCACACTAACACTTGAGAACCTCTGCTCTGATCATCCAGAATCTCCCTCAGGAGTAGTACCTTGGTGATTCTATTTATTTCTCCCACATTGAATACTCCACAGTGTCTTTGAAGGTTTGACCAATAAATTGCCTGAGTTCTTCAAGATGTGCTAGGAGGGCTGGACCAGAAGCCAGGAGACTAGGTTCCCAGTCCCATTCTCACCATGAAAATAGAATTTTGCCATCTGCTTTCACTGCTTTGTGTGGCAGGAAGATAAAAAGAAATAACTGGTGCTAAAATGGGTTTACATTGTGTGTAAGATGCAACTCAGCATTGCTAACAAACTTTTGTCCCTTGAGATTGTTTAACTCAATCAGATTTCCCCCAAGCAGTGCTGTGTGTCACCAACTAGATAGACAGCATCACTTTTTAAATCCTATCACATCCTATGGACTGCACAACTTAAGAAATTGCAATGAATTTAGAATTTGTGAATAGGGAAGATTGTAATTATTGTGGGAATATGGTGAATTAAAAAAGCTCTCATGGAATCCAAATCTTGGAAAAATCAGATGCTTTCTGGTTTCCTTTTCTTGCTGTAAAAGAAATAAATGAGCCAGGCGTGGTGGTACATGCCTATAATCCCAGCAACTCAGGAGGCTGAGTCAGGAGGACCGCAAGTTCAAAGCCAGCCTCAGCAACTTAGCGAGGCCCTAAGCAACTCAGTGAGACCCTGTCTCTAAATAAAATACAAAATAGAGCTGGGGATGTGACTAAGTGGTGGAGTGTCCCTGAGTTCAATCCCCGGTTCCAAAAGAAAAAAAAGATAAATAGATTAATGATTAGAAATGCGAAGAAGACAAGGAAAATAATCGAACCATTACTCTTAAGAATTGCCCTGCTATTGTGATTCTTTGGTACCAGGGATTGAACCCAGGGGTGCTCAACCACTGAGCCACATCCCCAGCCCTTATTTGTATTTTATTAGAGACAGGGTTTCACTGAGTTGCTTAGGGCCTCGCTGAGTTGCTGAGGCTGGCTTAGTCTCCCCAGCTGCTGGGAATGTAGGCGTGTACCACAGAGCACAGCCTGCTATCTTGAGTCTTAAGATCAAACACCTATTTGGGTTTGTGATACTTAATTGACCCACAGGTGGCAGTAGCAAACTTGTTGAATCAGTCTGGGTTGGGGTTCTTTCTGTCCATGCAAAGTGAAACAGACTCTACGACTATATGCAAATACCTTGTCTTACATAAAACAACTCAGCATTTCAGGAAGACTTTTTGTTGTTGTTTGAGGTACTGGGGATTGAACTCGGGTATTCTACCACGGAACTACATCCACAGACCTTTTCATCTTTTATTTTAAGACAGGGTCTCACTAAGTTGCTGAAGTTATCCAGTTTGCAACCCTCCTGCCTCAGCCTCCCGAGTTGCTGGGATTATAGTCCACTGCCCAGCCTCAGGAAAACTTTTGGTGAAATCCAGGGCCTCACATATGCTAGGCAGGTGTTCTACCATTGCATTACATCCCTATACCATGAATCAGTTTCATTTTATTTAAATTGTGAAGATAATTTTCCATTTGAGAAAAAGAAATATGGCATTTAGGTTAACATGTCCTTTTATTGCTCATTTAGTTAAGATAAATTCTTCTAGTCAATGGAGCAGAAATTGGCCTTCATCAAAGGCATAGTGCAAAGCTATTCCTGTACATCACTCTCCTTTTTTGAAGATAATAGCTGTAATTTTTTTAAGAGAAAACTCAATTTATCAGTTCGACCCTGAGGCTCTATAAGTTACTTACCATTCCTTGTGTGCTCAGCCTTGGATTTTGACATCTTCATCAGTAACCACTCACCAATGTTCACACTTGACCTTTCCAACTACGATGTCCAAAGTCTCCCTGGTGGGTTGCCATGGCCCTCTTATCTCTCAGCCACAACTATTAATTCAGAAACTGAACAAGCAGGAGCAATGCGGGATGAAGAAAAGACAAACAGAGAAAAAGTTGGGGCCAGGTGGGCAGAAAAGGCCTGATGAGGCTTAACTGACACCAGAGCTAGTTCAGCACATTTATTACGTAGATTTCATCATCAAAAGGTTATTTGTGGGAAAGTTTCAGCAAAGCAGGCTCGGCCTACACATAACACCAACCAGTTTTGTGGGAACAAAGAGGAATCACAACAGGCCCAGCTGTGACTCTCCCTGCTCCCCATACATGGAAAATTCTGATATTCAGGACCTATAAAGAAGATGGACTTGTTTTTCTTTCCTTCTTATTTTCCTTTTTTTGGTGTAGGTGTAGGAGCCAGAGTATAGGTTGAAGGCATAGAAAACCTATTTAATGAAATCATAGCAGAAAATTTACCAAACCTTGGGGAAAATATGAACATCAGGTACAGGAGGCATTTAGAACCCTCAATAGACATAACTAGAAAAGAACCTCTCCATGACATTATAAACTACCCTAGGTACAGAACAAAGAACATTGAAAACTGTAGAAGTGCCAAGTTACTTACAAAGTCAAACACATCAGAATAACAGCAGATTTCTTAGCAGAAACTAAAGGCCAGGAGGACATGGTGTGATGTATTTCAAGCCCTGAAATAAAATAACAGCTAATCTAGATTACTAAAACCAGCAAATTTTCCTTCAGAATTTAAAATGAAATAAAGACCTTCTAAAATATGCATTAACTAAAGGAATTCATGACCACTAAAACCATCATTACAGAAGATACTTAAAGGCATTCTACATTAAAAAGAAGAAGCAAGACAAAGACAACAAGCACACAGGAAAAAATAAATCACTGGAAGAGTAGACAGGAAAATGAGAATTAGGAGAGAATTGAACATAATTAATTCAGTAAAAATCAAGCCTCTATGATGAATAAAGGAGAAAGAAATGAACAGAGAGCATTCAAAACAAAAATAAATTTTTAAGTGACATGAACAGGTACATATCTCAAAAGCAGCCCTGGATGTGCATGGTCTGAATTCTCCAACTAAAAGGCATAGACTGGGAATATAACTCAGACTGGGAATATAGCTCAGTTGGTAGAGTGCTTGCCTCACATGTACATGGCCCTGGGTTCAATCCCCAGCACCGCAAAAAAAAAAAAAAAAAAAAAAGGACATAGACTAACAGACTAAAAACAGGACCCACTATTTGCTGTCTGCAAGAAACTCACCTCACTGGCAAAGACATACCTAGAAAGAAAGCAAGTGTGGAGAATGACATTTCAATAAAATGGAATCTGAAAATAATCAGGATTAGGTATATTCATATTAGGATAATTGTTCAGAAGAAACAAAGAAGGTTGCTACATATTGATAAAAGGAACAGTGGATATCATGATTGTAAATATATATGCATGGGTTGTCAGAGCCTCCAATCTTATAAAACAAACACTACAGGACATGAAGAGTGAGATAAACCCCAATACAGTAATAGTGGGTGACTTCAATAACCCACTCTCAGCAATAGATTGATCTTCCAGACCACTTTCCCCCCACCAAGAACAAGAAAAGAAACATCAGAGTTAAATTACACTATAGATCAAATGGGTTTAACAGACATCTGCAGAATAATTCATCCAACAGCTGAATACATTTGCTTTCATCAGTACGTGGAACTTTGTCCAAAATAGATCATAAGACAAATATTAATACAAAAAACTGAAATAGATTCTCATGTTATCAGACCATAGTGGAGTAAAACTAGAAATCAACAGCAAAAACAATGCAGAAATTTCATAAACACACAGAGATTGAACAATGCATTTTTGAATGAACAGTGGATCATTGATGCAATTGGGGGAAATTTTAAAATTCCTAAAATCAAATGAAAATGGAAATACAAACTTCCAGAACCTATGGACATAGCAAAAGCAATTATAAAAGGTAATTTAATAGCTATAAGTACCTTACATTAGAAAAATAGAAATATCACAAATAAATAACCTAATGAGGCTTTGGAAAAGCAAAAACAAACCAAACCCCAAATTAGTAGAAGGAAAGAGGTAATAATCAGAACAGACATGAATGAAATAAAGACTAAGAGAACAATACAAAGGATTGATAAAACAAAGAGTTGGTTTTTTGAAACAATAAACAAAATTGACAAACCCTTAGCCAAACTTAACCAAAAGAGAGAAGACCTAAATAAATAAAATTTGAGACAAATAAAAAGTAATATTGAAACAGATGCCACTGAAATCAAGAGAATCATTAGGGAATATTTTGAAAAAATATATGCCAATAGAAAAAAAACTGACAAATTTCTAGAGACATGGTTCAGTTTTTACAAAATTGAACCAAGAATATTAAAAAAAAAAAACCCAAAACCTAAATAGGTTGGGTGTGGTGGCACAGGCATATAATCCCAACTAGGCAGGAGACTGAGGTAAGAGAATTGCGGGTTTGAGGACAGCCTTTCTCAAAAATTAAAAAGGGCTGGGGATGTAACCCATGTCAGAGGGCCACTGGTTTCAACACCCAATGTGGAAGAAAGGAAGGAAGGACATTAAGATTAGAGCAGTAATAAAAAATTCTCCTAACAAAGAAAATCCCAGAAGTGGATGGATTGACTGCTAAATTTTACCAGACTGGTAAAGAAGAGCTAATACAAATGCTCCTCAAACTATTCCATAAAATATAAAAGGAAGGGCTGGGTTGTGGCTCAGTGGTAGAGCGCTTGCCTGGCATGTGTGAGGCACTGGGTTAGATTCTCAGCACCACATTTAAATAAGTAAATAAAGTTTCATCAACAACTAATAAAAATATTTAAAAATATATATATAAAAGGAAGAGACTCTTCCAAACTCATTTTGCAAAGCCAATATTACCCTGCTTCCAAAACTGATAAGAACACAACCCAAAAATAAAACTATAGATCAACATCCTCAATGAATACATATGCAAAAATCATCAATTAAATACTTACAAATCAAATTTAACATTACATTTAAAAGATAATACACCATAATCAAGTTGATTTCATTCCAGGGATGCAACATTGATTAAACATATGCAAATCAACAAATGTAATTCACCACATAAGTAGAATTAAAGATAAAAATCATATCATCTCAATAAATGTGGAAAAAGCCTTTGATAAAATTTTAGGGGCTGGGGTTGTGGCTCAGTGGTAGAACACTTGTCTAGTATGTGTGAGGCACTAGGTTTGATTCTCAGCACCACATAAAAAAATAAAGATATTGCATCCATCTATAGCTAAAAATATTTTTTAAAATTTTCACATCCCTTCATGATAAAAATCCTGAATAAACTAGGTATTTAAGGATCATACCTCAATATAATAAAGCCTATTCAATAAATCCATGGCCAGCATCCTACTGAATGAAGAATAACTGAAAGCTTTTCCTCTAAAATCAGGAAGGAGACAATGTGCTCACTTTTATTCAATATAGTACTGGGAACTTATAGCCAGAGCAATCAAGCAAGACAAAGAAGTAAAAGGAGATACAAATAATAAAGGAGGAAGTCAAATTATAAATATTTTCAGATCATATTATTCTATACTTAGAAAACTCTTTAAAGAGTCCACCAAAAGTCTCTTAGAACTAATAAAAAAAGATTTAGGAAAGTAACAGGACAAAAAAAATCAACATTCAAAAATCAATAGCTTTCTAAACCAGGTGCAGTGGCACACACTTGTAATCCCAGGAGGCTGAGGCAGGAGGATCACAAGCTCCCAAAACCAGCCTCAGCAAAAGTGAGGTGCTAAGCCACTCGGTGAGACCCTGTCTCTAAATAAAATACAAAATAGGATTGGGGATGTGGCTCAGTGGTCAAGTGCCCTTGAGTTCAGTCCCTGGTAACCAAAAACAAACAAACAAACAAACAAAAAAATCCATAACTTTCTATACATCAATAATGAACTTACTGAGAAATAAGTCAGGAAAACAATACCATTCACAATAACCACAAATAATATAAAATACATAGGAATAGCCTCACAAAGAAGGTGAAAGCCTCTACAATTAAAATTATAGAACACTGAAGAAAGAAATTGAAGAAAACAGAAGATGAAAAGACATCCCATGTTCATGGATCAGAAGAATTGATATTATTAAAGTGGCCATACTTCCTAAAACAGTCCACAGATTCATGCAATCCCCATCAAATACCTATGATGTTCTTTACAGAACTAGGAAAAACAATCCTAAAATTCACATGGAAACATTAAAGATCCAAAGAGCTAAAGCAATCCAGAGCAAAAAGAACAATGCTGAAGTCATCACAGTAACCAATATACAAATATACTATAGAGCAATTGTGACAAAAACAGCATTATATTGGCATAAAAATAGACATGTAGACTATGGAATAGAATAGAGGACCCAAGAATAAATCTATGCATCTATAGCCATCTGATTCTTGACAAAGAAGACAAAATACATGTTGGAAAAAAGAACAGTCTCTTCAACAAATGCTGCTGGGAAACTGTATATATGCATGGAGAAAATTGAAACTAGATCCCTCTCACACTGGGATAGGCAATGATTTCCTGAACAGGACCTCAGTAGCTCAAGAATAATGGATTAGATCAAATTAAAAGTATCTACACAGCAAGGGAAACAATTCAGAGTGAAGAGACAGCCTACAGAATGGGAGAAAATCTTTGTCAGCCATTCATCTGTCAAATAATTAATATCTGGAATATACAAAAACAAAAAATAATAGCACAAAAGAACAAGCAATCCAATCAATAAATGAGCAAATGATCCAAACAGACATTTCTTTTCACTTCCCAAAAGAAGAAGTACAAATGACCAATAATTATATGAAAAAATACTCAACATCTTTAGTCATCAGAGAAATGCAAATCCAAGGTACATTGATATTCCCTCTCACCCCAGTCAGAATTTTTATCAAAAATAATATAATAATAATAACAATAACAAATGCTTGTGAGGATACAGAGGAAAATGAATCTTACACACTGTTAATGGGAATGTAAACTAGTACAGCCACTATTGAAATCAGTATGAAGGTTCCTCAAAAAATTAGAGTAGCTCCGCTTCCTGGGTATGACGTGAGCTTCTTTCCTCCACTGTGCCCTTCCACCATGATTTTCTGCCTCATCCTGGATCCAGAGCAATGGAGTCAATCATCTGTGGACTGAGACTTCTGAAACCATGAGCTCCAAATAAACATTTCCTCCTCTACATTGGTCTTGTCAGGTCTTTTGGACACAGTGATGAAAAAGCTAATTAAAACAAGCTGGTACCAGAGAAGTGGGATCATTGCTGTGACCAACCTGACCATGTGGTTCAAAAGCCTTTGGAACTGGTTTGCAGGGGAGGAATTTTGAAAAGCTTAGACATGTGAACTGGAAAAGCTTTAGATTGTTGTAAATGGAACTGAATGGGAGATTCTGGTGGGAGCTCAAAAGACCAGAATGCCACCAGGCGTGGTGCCCCACACCTGTAATATAGTGGCTCAGAAAGATTGCAAGTTCAAAGCCAACCTCAGCAATTTAGCAAGGCCTTAAGCAACTTAACAAGACCCTGTCTCAAAATAAAAGATAAAAAAGGGTTGGAGGTGTGGCTCAGTGGTTAAGTGCTTCTGGGTTCAATCCTCAATTGCAAAAATCAAAACAATGCCAATAAAACTGTGGATAGAAAAGACTGGGCTTGTGAGGTTTCAGAGTAAAAAGAGAATTCTGTTGGAAATTGGACTAGAGACCATTCATGTTAGAGAATATCACAATGCCATGTGCCCTAGATACTGAACATAGGTCAATAGGACTTCTTTGCCCAGCTGGATTTGGGTCTTGGTTTGGTTGTGTCCCTTCTTTCTCAACCCCTCTTTCTCCTTTGTGGAATGGAAATGTTTACTCTCTCACTATATATTTGATATATGTAACTTGATTTTTCTAGGGATTAATGCTGAGAATTTGTCTTGAGTCTCAGAGGAAACTTTGGACTTGGACTTTTGGGTAATGCTGGAACTGTTCAAGAATATGGGAACTCTTGAAAATGGACTAAATGCATTTTGCTTGTGAGATGAGCATGAGTTTTGGGGGGCTGGGGGAGGAATATTGTGGTTTGGATATAAGGTGGCCCCAAAAGTTCATATGTGACACAATGCGAGAATTTTCAGGGGGTAAAAGGGTTGGATTGTTAATCTACTGATTAGGTTACAATTGTGGATTAACTGGGCAGTAACTATAGGTGGGTAGGGTGTGGTTGGAGGAGATAGTTACATTCTGGCAAAGACACTATCTACATTATTCCCATGTTAAAGGTTATAGGACTAATCTGGCAGAGGGGGTGTGTCTTTAGGGTTTATGTTTTGTCCCTGGTGAGGAGAGCTCTCTCTGCTTCTTTGTTGCCAGGACCTGACTGCTTTCCCTCACCATACTCTTCCACTGTGATGTTCTGCCTCACTTTAGGCCCCAAGCAATGGAGTCAGTCATCTGTGGACTGAGACCTCTGAAACCAAGAGGTGTGAAACCAAGACCTCTGAAACAGAAGAGCCCCAAATAAAGTTTTCTTCCGCCATGTTGTTTTTATGAATGTTTGCATAATAAAGCTAACTAGAACAAATGGGGAACCCCATTTTCAGAAATGTTGAAATACAAATTGAGAAGTTGTTTTCAAAGATAAATGATACCAAAAAGAAAAAAGAACAAAAGATGAATGATACATTTTAGACATTGACTTTAAGGTGGTAGCAGAAAGGGCTCACTTTCTTTTATATTTATGTCCATGAATCATGAAAATGGGCATATGAAACCTATTCAAGTGAGGTACATAATCTCAATATAATATATAAATACAATGTGTAAATAACAATGTATATTTTTAAATACTCTTAAAATGCTCACTATTTGAATCTGTTAGTAATTTAATTTTTCAAGGACTTAAATATATTGGTTTTGAATTCAAATAACTAGAAAGTAAAAAGGAAAATTTATTATCAGTTTATTCCATTTTAATCCCAAATTTACAAAAAAACATGCATTTTGGAGCTCTAGGAGCCCAACTTCCTTGCTTATGAGGTCCTGGAAGAATAGCCACTTTCCTAGGGTAACTTAGGCAGTTAGAAGCCACTCAAGATTCTCATCCAGACCTGAGTGACTCCCAAGCCTGTACTCCTAAGTGCTCTTTTCTGCATCCCCAAAACAGTAGCTGCCTTTTATGGAATGCTAATCTTGTATGCTGGAGTTTATTACTTAATTAATTTATTTATTTTATATTTTGGTACCAGGGATTGAACCCAGGTGCACTTAACCACTGAGCCACATCCCCAACCCTTTTAAAAAATATTTTATTTAGAGACAGGGTCTAGCTAAGTTGCTAAGGCTGGCTTTGAACTTGCTATCCACCTGCCTCAGCCTCCGGAGCCACTAGGATTATAGGCGTGTGCCACCGTCCATGGCATCTTTATTTATAATATTCTAATCTAATCAAAAAGTCCTGTAGTGGACACTTCTGTACAGAAGTGAAATATATTTTGTATTTTGTCATGTAATATTGTATATGTATTTATGCCATGTACTAGTGGTTTTATGGTCAAAATTCATTGTGTCAAATTGTAAAAAAAAAATTAAAATAGAACCTACCACATGACCAGCTACACCCTTGTGTATATCTGAAGCAATAAAAATCACCATACAATAGAGATACCAGCAGACCATATTTATTGTGGCACCATTCACAATAGCCAAGTTATTGAATCAGCCCAGATACCCATCAATAGATGAAGGGATAAAGAAAATGCCATAGTGTACATACGCACATATGTATACACACACACACACACAAAATGGAGTATTGTCCAGCCATAAAGAAAGAGATCATCATGTGAAACAAAATAAACCAGGTACAGACAAGTATCATGTGAAAATATGTGGAATCTAGGGGGAGAAAAAAGATAAGAAAGTAGGAGGAGGACTATTAAGGAAGAGGATCCAAGGGAGGGCAGGAGGTGGGAAGAGGGTAATAATAGCGAGTATATTATATATAAGCATGCACATTTCACAAACCCATTTTGTATAATTGATATACATTAGTATGATAAAAAGAATAGAAATTAAGGGAAAATGCACAGACAAAAAAGTAGACATCCCTATTCTTGAGGGCTCAAGAGGGGACACAGATGTGTCATTTGCTTCTAGTCTTTGATGGTAGAAACCATGAAGTGGAGTCCAGATTCTAGAAAAGTCCACTTTATCATCTAGAAAATTCCATTTTATCACTGCAAAGAGGATTTCATTTCCAGAAGAGTATGCTTTTGAGCAAGAGATTTGGACTCACCGAGATGAAGGTTGAGAAAGTGATAATGCGCGATGGCAATTCTCAAGTTCAAGGAGGAAAGGTGCTGTGCTTTGATTAGGAGACTGCTTCTTGCCTATCTGTAACAGAGAGTATAAGTGGCTTCTAAGTCGAAGTCTGCAGTTTCTTGGCCCCAAACAATGTGCTGATTAAAGAATGGGAGAGTTTTCCATTGCATTCTTTACTAATCCAAGAAAGGCGGGGAAAGCAGAGCTGTATTGTTAGGATCATCAAGGCAATCATAACTAATGTAGATGTTTGACCTATAGTGTGTTTGTGTGTACAGAGGGCAGGCGGTGGGATGTAAAATATATCACAGAATTATATCCAGTAACCAGAATAATTGCTTAAAATTTAAGTGCACAGCTAGGAAAGTGAGTAGTGATGAACTTGTTGAACACTGGTAAGAAAATCATGGCAAACATTGAGTCTGTTTTGGAAATATTCTAAAAATAGACTATTAACATAGTGAGCCATTTTAAACATAGCTTGCTACATGTTTGGAAAGAAACATGTTCAACCAAATATGAAGCAAATTTTGAGCTGCAGTGGTATGTGGGTGAGTTTAATTGCTGAGACTTATAAATCACAGCTGCAAACGTTAGATTCTTGGCAGGATTCCTTTACTCAGCTATTTTCCCTTTGCCTTATTACATTCCAGATTTATGGCCTGTATCATGTCTGGAGCCAGCAGGAAGCTTGCTCTTTTCCTCTTCGTCTGTTATGTGGCTGCCCTGGGAGACCAGTCTGGGGAGTACTGCGTGGCTGACCATCAGGGAGCTGAATATTACATGGCGGCCGTGTATGAGCACCAGTCGGTCTTGAGTCCCAACCCTCTAGCTCTCACCAGCCGCCAGAAGGCCTTGGAGCTCATGAACCAGAACCTCGACATCTATGAACAGCAAGTGATGACTGCAGCCCAGAAGGCAAGAAATGCTCCTCCATTATGACCCAGGCTCCTCTCATAGAATAGAACAAAGTATGCTTTGACCCTGGAGCAGTGGTTGGGTGACCCTAGCTTCCTATGACCTCTGTGGAAATCAGTCCAGCAAGTAAGCCTGAGTTGACTTAGGTGGCTAGAGTCTTGCTACTGAGAGTGGTGTGAGCCAGTAGTATCAGCAGCACTTGGGAACTTGCTAGAATTGCAGAATCTCAGATCCCACCAAATCAGAATCTGCATTTTAGCAAGATCCCCAGGTGATGCTTTTGCCCTTCAAGTTTGAGAACCCCTGAGCTCCATCACAGGTTCTCCATGTGGCTGTGCACAGGAATCCCTGGGCCAGTTATAAACAAGTGTAGGTGTCCAGATCCCTAGGAATCCATTGTAATTGGTCCAAATGAAGTGTGATCTGGGCACTTCTAAACAATCTCCCCAGGGTATTCTAATGTGCAGAAAAATTTGAAAACCACTGAGCATGATGAGCACTACACTCTGAGGAATTCTCAGTTCACCTGGAAGAGTCACTGACCAAAGAACTGCCACTTGCTGCCTGCAGATTATCTGGGGCTCACTTCATCTCTTGTGCCAGATTATGAACAGTCTGAGACCTTCACCCAGACAGAACTGACTCCAAGACAAAGGGCAGGTCAGTGCCAGCCTTGGAAAGGCTTCCTGCTTGGCTTTATTTCCCCCACTGGCAGGAAGCCTGAGATGGAGGAGAGGCACCCTGTAGGGCAGAGGGGAAATGTCTGTGTCAGAAGTAAGCAGATGCCCTGCTGGTGAATCCATAACCAAAGGAGATTGGGCTTTAACCTGGACCAAGCCCAGCTGCTCAAGGAACCCCTGCTCTGCCTCCAGGGGAAGTGAGCTCACGTGCTAGAACACACACACAGACATCTGTAGTGTGTATACACAGAGCTGATGTTGGAAGGGAGCTTCTGATGTTTGACACGCTGCTCTTTTGTCCCAACTGACTAGTTTCTCCTTGAACACCTTCAGGGGCCCAGAACTCAGTGTTCAAATGTCCACTTGTGCAGTGGTGGGAACTTCTGGATAGGCCTTCCTTTCAGTGAGCACTGTAACAGCCCCCATGTAACTGCCACCACAGTTCTGTCCTGGAGCTAAAGAGCCCAAGTCCCTTACCACAGTGCCATCTTCCCCACACTTGAGGCTGGCTACCATGGCTCCCAGCATCTTGCCCCATTCATGGTTCATTGGGAGATTCTGTTTCCAGCCCTTCTGCCAGACTTGCCAGGTTTCCCCTGTGCTCGGGGCTGTGTGCTGCTCTCCAGGGTGGCTGAAGGGGCAGGCTGCAGGACCCTCTCACCTCTCATTCTAGACCTTGACTTCTCATTGTGGATTCACAGAGCAGTTGCAGTCAACTAAAACTCCTGTGCCTTCTCTCACACAGACACATGTTCTGCCACTCCCTCCTGTACATAGGAAGCTGATCACTGAGCCCAGGAGCAAGACTTCACATTGATGTCATTATATGTCATCATTCCAGCCCAAAGGGTGGTTTAGGGACTTTATTTCACCTCCTGCATATTGGTTTCCTGCACCTCATTCACACGTTTGATTCATACTTCATTTATGTCTCTGCTGAAGGGAGTGTTAAAAAAAATAATCCCAGCTGTGCCCACAGACCTCCTTCTTCCACCAGTCCTGTCCAGGGCAGCATTCCTTGGGTAAAGGTGTTTGCTGCACTGCGCTGAGTCCAGCACCTCAGATTCACCCCCTCTTTTTTCTCCATTCTGAGACCATCCTGAGACATTTAGCACATGCCACACTGAAACCCAGAGACTGTGACTAGAGAACCCCCAGCTTTCCAGTTTTAATGGAAACATGTAACATACTTTTGAGGCGCCTGCACAGGCTGCAGGACAACATTCCATTATTAGTGCCCCAGGAGTGGGGATGGACTGACTTAGGACCCCTTTGGTGCTCACTGGTAGCTCAGCTGCCCTACATGGCTTTGTGGGTTAAAGCAGCTGCTTAGACACCCTGATGGGGAGCATGTGTCAGAGTTGTCCATCAGACTTGCACTAAGGGCAGAGGCTTCTGAACAAGTCAACTGAAGTGTTTCTGTCTTGGCAGAGGCACTCAGCGGGGATGAAGGAGTTTACAGATATTAGGCTGGTCAGGCACTTGGGTTGGTGACCTTCGTTCCTCAGAAGGAATTCTTGATCTCAGCAAAGTCTATCAGAAAATGGCTGGTGGCGTTCATCAGGAGTGCTGACAGCTTGTCACATCAGACCTGAAGTTCTGCTCAGCTTAGGCTTGGTTCCCAGCCTCATTCCTAGCCAGCATGTGCTCAGGGAACCATTTAATTTTCATATTAATCTAATATGTAAACATAAATCCATAAGGAACCATCCAATGCTTACAGTTTGGATTTGAATAAAGGAAAATATCTGTCCATGTGTAAATTTCCAAAAGTTAAAAGCATGGCTCTTAACCAAATATGAACAAACAGTTTTTATTTAATGTAATAACTAATGAAGGGAGCAGTAACATGGCAAAGCTGATTCAAAGGAGAATTCGAAGAATGGAAATGTGTCTATCAGTCTGCCCAGTGGATAGCAAAATCAATTTTCTAATAGGTACAAAATTGGCTAATGTCCTACCGGGCAACACAATAATAATCTTTGGGGTGAGCTTTTAAATAACAAAGTCAAACAGTAGCACATTCTTTAGATAATTAAGTAATCCTTGAGTGAGCCTGTTGATCAATACCCCAATATAATTTGAAAAGGCATGGATTCTTTTTCTTGCCTTACTTCCAAGTTTGCGATAATTTTTTCTTTACATAGTCACTGTTAAGGATAGGTAGGATGGTCAGTCACACACTGTGCTATACATTGGTATGACTTTTCTTAAAAGCTATTTGACAGTTCGTGTTAAGAACTTAAAATTTAGCCAGGCATGGTGGTACACACCTGTAATCCCATTGAGTTGAGGCTGGAGGATTACAAGTTCAAAGCCAGCTTCAGAAACTTAGTGAGGCCCTAAGTAACTTGGCAAGACCCTGTCTCAAAATAAAGAATAAAAAGGGCTGGGAATGTGGCTCAGTGGTTAAGAACCCCTGCATTCAATCCCTGGTACCAAAAAGAAAAAGAGTTTCCCAACTGATTGAAAACAGAATGAAGTTGAGAACCACTGGAGGAGAGACACCTCATCTGTTACTGGGTCCAACATTCAAGGCTCTTTGTAATCAATTCCAGCTCCCACTGCACCACCGAGAACTCCAGACCCCTTTTAATGGCCCACCTGTAAACTCCTGCTTCTTCAGCAGGTTACTCACCCTCCTTGCCCGACAGGCCACAGGTACAAGAGATGCTTGTTCCTGGAGGACTTTGTCTTTGTGCCCTTGGGGTTGGATTAAGCAAGCCAGTGACCCCAACACTAGGATCCCCGATGAGAATCCAGCCACCAGATCTGGATCTCTGGCTCGAGTAGAGTAACTCCTTGATGGTTGTCAAGGGCATGAGCTAATGAATGAAGTGGTGCTTCCTGCTGTCTGATACCTGACTACACTGTGCTGTTCTGACTTACAGGGCGTACAGATCATAGTGTTTCCAGAAGATGGCATTCACGGGTTCAACTTCACAAGAACGTCCATTTACCCATTTTTGGACTTCATGCCATCTCCCCAGCTGGTCAGGTGGAACCCATGCTTGGAGCCCCACCGTTTCAATGACACAGAGGTATGTAAAGACCCTAGCCTTCCTCCTCAGCAAGCCAAGGTGAACCAAGCCAGTGCCCCAAAGCCACAGCATGCTAACTGAGATCTAAAGGAGACCCTAGGACCTGAAAAATCAAACCCAAATTCCACGTGCCATACATTCATTCAGCTAAAGACTGTGTAGTGCTGGGTGTGGTGGCCCATGTCTGTAATCCCAGCAACTTGGGAGGCTGAGGCAGGAGGATTGCACTTTAAGCCAGCCTAGGCAATTTAGTGAGACACTCTCTCAAAATAAATAAGGCCTGGGGATGTGGCTCGGTGGTTGAGTACCCTGGGTTAAATCCCTAGTACTGCAAAAGAAAAAAAAAAAGTCTAGTATTACAAGGTGTTTACTCATCCATGGATCTTTATTAAGGATACAAGAAATATGTAAATATAAACTTAAACATGCCACACAGAAGTAAAAAAAAAAACAAAAGTAAAAGTTTGCCTTTACCACAGCCCGTTCTCATCCTAATTCCTTTCCTAGAGAGCCTTCTATCAGTTTGCTGCATCCAACTACCCATATGAAACATGCATTTCATATTTATTGATATCCCTTTTTAGTATGCTGTATGCTTATTCTTTTCTTTAAACTCTTGGTATCAAAAGCAATGATTCAGGCCAGGTGAGGTGGTGCACACCTGTAATCCCAGTGGCTCAGGAGGCTGAGGCAGGAGGATTGCAAGTTCAAAGTCAGTCTCAGCAACTTAGGCCCTAACCAACTCATCGAGACCCTGTCTCTAAATAAAATACAAACTAGGGCTGGGGATGTGGCTCAGTGGTTAAGTACCCCTGGGGTTCAATCCCTGGTACCCCCCCCAAAAAAAAAAAGCAATGATTCAATGAGTATCCTTGTATCCTTGTATTTATATTTTCAGAAACATGTCCAAGTTTTTCTGTAAGGTAAAATTCCTAGAAATGGAATTTCTCAAAGGCTGTGCACATTTTAAATTACTTTAAAGAGTACAAAACTTTTCCCTCAAGAGATATTTATTTCACTTTCTATCCCTAATAATTGTAAGGCTTATTTTCCCACTCTTTGGTCAATGCAAGATAGAATAACCTTTAGAATTTTTGCCCATCTACTGAAGGTGAAAAATAATGTCTCAATTTTATTTGCATTTCCCTATTACTGATGAGGTTAAACTTCTTTTCAGATATTTTTTGGACATTTGTATCTGTTCTTCCTGAATCACCTGTTCATATCCTTTGCATGTTTTCAGTGGTGATTTGTTTTCTTACTGACTTACAATATTATGGACACAGTGAGAAATTGTATTAAAAATATGATATGAAAGGCAGGATATTTAAAATCCACATATTTATACCCTTTTTCTCCCATCTAGGTCCTCCAGCGCCTGAGTTGCATGGCCATCAAGGGAGAGATGTTCTTGGTGGCCAACCTTGGGACAAAACAGCCATGTCATAGCAATGACCCAGGGTGCCCAAATGATGGGAGGTACCAGTTTAACACGAATGTAGTGTTCAGCAGCAATGGAACCCTTGTTGACCGCTACCGAAAACACAACCTCTACTTCGAGGCAGCTTTTGATACCCCTCTTGAGGTGGATCGCATCACTTTCGACACCCCCTTTGCTGGCAGGTTTGGTGTCTTCACCTGCTTTGACATACTGTTCTTCGACCCTGCTGTCAGACTGCTGAGAGACCCCGAGGTGAAGCACGTGGTGTACCCGAGTGCCTGGATGAACCAGCTCCCCCTCCTGGCAGCTATAGAGATTCAGAAAGCCTTTGCCATTGCCTTCGCCGTCAACGTCCTGGCAGCCAACATCCACCACCCGTCTCTGGGGATGACAGGGAGTGGCATACACACCCCTCTGAAGTCCTTCTGGTACCATGACATGGAAAGTTCCAAAGGTCACCTTATCATTGCCCAGGTAGCCAAAAATCCACTGGGTCTTGTTGGGACAAAGAACGCAACAGGTAAAACAGACCCATCCCACAGTAAGTTTTTAAAAATCGTGTCAGGTGACCCATACTGTGAGATGGACGCTCAGGAAGTCCACTGTGAAGCCTCCAAGTGGACTGTGGATGCTCCTCCCACCTTTCACTCGGAGATGATGTATGACAACTTCACCCTGGTCCCCATCTGGGGAAAGGAAGGCTATCTCCAAGTCTGTTCAAACAGCCTCTGCTGCCATTTGCTGTACGACAGGCCCACCTTGACCCAAGAGCTGTATGCCCTGGGGGTCTTCGACGGCTTTCACACTGTGCACGGCACTTACTACATTCAAGTCTGCGCACTGGTCAAGTGCGGGGGTCTTGGTTTCCACACCTGTGGGCAGGAGATCACAGAGGCCACAGGGACATTCGAGTTTCACCTGTGGGGGAACTTCAGCACTTCCTTTATCTTTCCTCTGTTTCTGACCTCAGGGATGACCCCAGAATCCCCTGACCAACTTGGCTGGGAGAATGACCACTATTTCCTGAGGAAGCGTGGACTGTCCTCTGGCCTGGTGACAGCGGCTCTCTATGGGCGGTTGTATGAGAAGAGCTAGGACGCGAGTGTGATCTGGGGGTGGGCTCTGGCTGTCGCATGGCAGCCCCGCCCTCCACAGGCCACAGAGCATGTGCACTGGGACCACCTCCACCCGGGAGTGGCAGCCCCCTTCTGTGGCACCACATCCCACCTGGGCACTGGGAATGAGTGGGAGAGGCAGGTTCCCTCTTCCTCCTACACATCAGTGCTTGAGACAGTTTCTGGTATTTTCTATTAATATTTGTCTTTTTAAGCCACATCTTCCTCTAGCACATCTCTCAGTATACAGTTGGTTTTAAAAGCTAAAACAAAAATAAATGTCAGTTGATATTTTACATATCCACAAAGCAGTGGTTCATTTTTTTCCTTATGAATCAAGTGACACCCAAATGTGTAAATATTTCACAAGCCTCGAACATTCTCTAAGGTAAGAAACAAAACTCTCAAAAGCAAGAGAGAGGGCTGCTGTGGGGACCTTGCCTGTTCTGGCCAACTGAACTCTGTCCAGGTGAAATGGCAATGCCAGAGCCACCAGCAACGTCAGGAACCCAGAACTGGAAACCACTCTTTAAAAATAGGAAAGTTGGGCCAGGTGCAGTGGTGTACACCTGTAATCCCAGCAGCTTAGAGGCTGAGGCAGCAGGATTGCAAGTTCAAAGCCAGCCTCAGCAGTTTAGCAAGGCCCTAAGCAACTCAGCAAAACCCTGTCTCTAAATAAAATACAAAAGGGGGTGGGATGTTGCTCAGTGGTTAAGCACCCCTGGGTTCAATCCCTGGTACCAAAAAAAAAAAAGGAAAGTTGTTTTCTCATCTGCCTTTATGTCAGTAAACCAATGTAGGACTTGGAATAACTGGAGGGAGAGAGTGCAGCACTCCAGGATGGGGTGGAAAGTGCTGGAGGAGAAGCAGCTAGGGGGAGGGATGAGTAACAATTCTTTCTGTACAGAGCATCTGCTCCAGAGATTCTGGAGGCCTTGATAAATCACATTAGCTCTGGACAGGTTGCTCAATTGTGCAGGATGGAGTGATGCTGAGATGATTCATCTGCAGTGCCATAGAGAGTCTCCTTTTTGCAGTGAGTTACAGCAAGCCATCAAAAACTTGGCACAGGACTGGGGATGTAACTCGGTGGTAGAGTGCTTGCCTAGCATACATGAGGCCCTAAGTTTAATCCCCAGAACCAGAAAGAAAAAAAATTGAAACAAAGGACTTTTTACTTTGATGAGTGTAATAACGCAATATCTTCAAGATAACCTGGGGCCCATATTATCTTCACTTGGGACTTGAGTATACCTTGTACTAAATCTCAAAGTAAAATTTAAGCAATAGGAGGTATTAGTTCTCATTCTTACATTCTTAAATTATGATTTTAGAAAGTCCTCACTCAGACACTATCTTTTTTCTGAATTCTTTTTTTTTTTTTTTTTTGGTACACGGGATTGAACCCCAGGGCATTTAACCACTGAGCCACATCCCCAGCCCTTTTCATATTTTTTAAAATATTTTATTTAGAGACAGGGTCTTATGAGTTGCTTAGGTCTTCACTAAGTTGCTGAGACTGGCTTTGCACTCATGATCCTCCTGCCTCAGCCTCCCAGGCCACGGGGATTACAAGTGTGCATCACTACACCCAGCCTGAATTAATATTCAAAAATTTGGCTTATTCTGTTACTCTACATTGCCTGATGACTGGGCAGAATTTTAAAAATGATATTGAACTTTTCCTTTTTAAGTGTCAACAGGTAGAAAACAACTGAATAACAGGCATAAGGAAATCCAGATGGAGTTCCTCTACAGAGCTTTGTGCGCTGGCAGGCTGATCTTACTGTGGGCGTTTGTGTGTATACGTGGTGTGACGCGTGCTCAGGAGACCCAGTTCATTACTCCCTTCCTTCCACCTTATTTACCGAGAAAGGGTGAAGCTCAAGGGATCTGGGTTTCCTAGGAAATGAAAAGTTATGAGCAGAGATAATGATATTTAAATTTTAAAATGACTAAAGTTGATGCTAGGTACCTTTTAAGGCTGCCTTGCAGTGCTCTTTTTAAAACTTTTTATATATTTTAATTCTTTAGAATACTAATAGTAAGCTAGAGCTATAGGCAGCCTTAAAATTTGGTTGCAACTTTTGTTGGAAAATCATTTTACAGATGGAAAAGGATCCCAGCAACAACCCATGCCATCATTTGTTAATTCCACCAATTTCCTTTTGTTGAGTTTTTTTCTTCACTGACTCGTCACAGGCTCTCTCACAAAAAAGTCTATCATATCCCAGTGCTCAGGAGGCTGAGGCAGGAGGATCAAGAGTTCAAAGCCAGCCTTATCTGTGAAGCCCTCAGCAACTCATCAAGACCCTGTTTCTAATTAAAAGAGAAAAAAAAAATGGGGACTGGGGATGTGGCTCGGTGGTTAAGCACCCCTGGGCCTGGGTTCAATCCCTGGTACCAAAAAAAAAAAAAGTCAATCATGACAGCTTCAGTTGCAATTAGTTTTTTTTTTTTTTTCAACTTTAAGATTGCTTTATTTTATATGTTTTCATTCAGCGACACTCCAACAATTGTCCAGGACAGGGTAAATAAGAACTTTTTATTTAATATAAAAGACTTGTAAATTTCTGTTTGGAATATTTTTATTTGATTACAGTAGTTTGTGTTTGCTTGATAGTTCATTATATGAACCATTTGAGTGTTGAAAGTGTTTCAGGTGTTCATAAAGCTTTGTCACTGTTAAGTTTCATAACATTTATTAAGCATTATGTTTAATTCACCAAATATATATGGAAGCTTTGAGGAGTGTAAGACAATGTGCTAGATGGGGGGTGTATGCATGGACCTAACCCTCAAGACATCTTTCAGATTGATTAATATAGTAATGGTTTCACTGAAGGATGGAAATCTAAATCAAGCTGTTCATGTTTCTATCAGCATGCTGTCAAAGATGAGATGAGAAACAGAATTAAGTTTAGGAGAGTTGACATAGTACCATTCTGCTTTTTACAAAGAAACCAAGACCCAAAGAGGTGACACAGTACATCTAATGATTACAACGATGCAGAAACATAAGGCTCATGATTACCAACTTGAGACAAAAGTCTGAAACCCTGTAGTAGAAACCTTAAAGTTCAAGGATTTATTTGAAGGGAAAATAGGAAAGATAACTGTTAAGAGGGAAGTTTTAAAATACACTCACCACTAGTGTCTTTTATCTGCTAGCCACTGTACAGTGTGATAAATCAATTCTTAAACCACCCACAACAGAATAAAATAGGTTTTATGTTCATTTTACAAGTAATTACATGTGAAGTTTATTGAGCTCTTTTAAATGACAGGTTAAGTATTGTTAGTATCTTATTTGTGCTTCTTAGGAAAGCTGTGAGGTCACTATCATTCCACTTACTGATGGGAAAATTGAGATCTAGGAAGTTTTATGTGATTTCATCAAGGCCTTTCACCTAAGTAGATTACGAGTGAGGATTTAGACTGGGTTGGCCTGACTCCATAACCTCTGCCCTCATGCCAGCTTATAGTTTCATTAGGAAATGCCTCAACATCATGTATTCAAGCTTTGTGCTTTTCACTTGAAACACTGGAACCTAAATGTGGACCACAACAGTAGAGACTTTAATAACTTTGACAGCACTGCTTTTAGTATTAGAATATGAGATGCTGAAGTTGAACTAAAGTAGAAGAAATGATCCACTAGGAGACTTGTTCTAAATAGTTTGAGCACTAAATAGTTACTGGTCTGAATAGTTTGAGCACTAAAAACAAAGACTTTGCCAAGTATATCATCAAAGTTATCTATATTGTGTAAGAACTTGCTGATGCACAACATCTTTGAGTATTTATGCCTGAGGAAAATGATCAATATGTGCCAGACATTGTCCTTGGTGCTAGAATAGGAAAGGTGTTGGACTTGCCCTCAAGTTTCTCAACATCTGTACTCTTTGTACAGGAATTCGGTCTAATATAACCATGTATGGTCCAAGTGCCTATGCTATACTATGTATGGTACAGTGGACCAAGTCACTGCTGTATGACTGGCAAGGACAGAGTATTAAGCCAATGGGGGGGAAACACTGGTACTGCTTCACATTGGGTGACATCTGAGCTGGAACTTCATTCAGAAGATCATGAGGGATGAGAAAAATCAATACATGTAAGGGTAGAAGGGTATGAAAGTATGGGTCTTGTTCAGGGAGAAATAAACATCTATGTGGCTGGGTCATAGTGAATAGGGCCAAGAAAGGCAGATTGGGGATAGACTATGCATGGCTTTCAGTGTCTTGCTAAAGAGTTTGGACTCTATATTTTGGGTTTATAGAGTCACCAAAGTTTGTTATCATTTTATTTAAATGTGTTCAGACATATACAAAAGCAGGCAAGCTTCCATGTACCTAACAACCAATTTCAACATTTATGATCAGCCTTGTCTATAACCCTTACTCTACTCCATCATATTTTGAAACAAATTCCTACACTATATGATTTTATTCATAAATATCTTTCTATGTATCTCATTTTAAAATGTATCTCATTAAAAGTCTGTATCCAGTTGATGTTTGAATTTCCAGTGTCTTCACAACTGTCCTACTTTTAAAAACAGTAATAGTCCACACATTGAAATTGACATTTCTCTTAAGTCTCTTAATTGTTAGGTTCTTCATACTATTCTCTTTCTTTCCTCATGTAATTTATTTGTTGAAGACAATAGTTGTCTTTGTAGTTTTCCACAGCTTGACTTTTGCTGAGTACATTCTACCACTTTTAATATATTCCCTTTTAAAATATATTTCCTGTATTGAATCTAGACACTTCATGGATTCAGCTTCATTTTTTTTTTTTTTTTTTTTTTTTTTGTAGGAAAGACTACTTCATGGGTGATTCCTGGTGTGTTCTTCTATCAGGAGGCTCATAATGCTCTATGGTATAAAGCTTGAAAACTTCCTATAACTGAGCAGCCTTGGGCAAGTTACATTATGCTTGAGGACTTCAATGTCTTTATAGCAGTACCTAGTATGGTCACAGACTGCATTGAGAAAAAGGTACTGCAAGTAAAACATTCAGCAAAATGCCAATCACAATGTGACCCATGGCTGTCTACAACTCAATCCCTTCCCACGTGCTTAAGCAGGCAACCAGAGAGACTGGAAAAGCTGGTCTCTCCCATTTGGAGGTAGAAGAGACCTTCAGAAAACACATCTTCAGCAGTCCTTGGGCAATAAGTAAGCCTGATCCCCACAGGCCTGTACAATACAATGGTGGGAAAACAGGGTGACAAAGCAGAGACTTAGGCTGTCCAGTTGGCCTTTGTAACCCCAGAGTCTAAAGCACACCCCTCACTAGTAACTCAGTAAGTGATGAATCACTTCTTGTTACCATCTAGGGGTGCTGGGTTTGTTGTCTCCATTCAGCAAATAATTGAAGAACAGGACACAGATAGCAAGTAAGAAGTTGGTTTATTGCAAAGGCAACAGAGATCGACTTCTCCGAAGAGAAGGGGCCCCAGAGCTGGGAATCCAGTGGGGGAGTATTGACCTGTTATTTTTATGGTCTCTGGAATTTCCTCCTTTCCTTATCCCTTCCCCTGTCCATGCTCTGCTCACCATTATTGACTGGTGCCCCCTCTGTCCACCAGTCTGTTTTAGTTTTTTCTATTGGATCCCCAACTTAGGAGAACCAATATGGAAGTGTCTGTCTACTTGGGTCCCCAGTTTGTGTCCAAGAGCACTTTCCTCAAGCAGGATGTTGACCTCATCAGTAGACCCTCTCCATGCGCCCCTGCCCATAACCTCCTCACTCGCCATCTTTCCCAGGCTGCCTAAGCCCTTCCAGCTCTCCCTCATTCTGAAACTCCAAGGCAAGACACTTGTCCAAAGGCCAGCTTCTCCCAGCTCCCCAGGCTCTTCTATCCGTAATGCACCAACCACATTAACACAAACTGCCAACTCAGACTGCTGGCTGTCCCTGAATCACTAAGAAATTTTGCCGCACTTTACCACCACCACCGCCATCTTGCTCCTGTTCTACGGAAGCTAGTCTGGACAACACGCATGCGCAAAGATGCCTATTTCCGCCCCAGCCGGAAACCAACCGGAAACCGGAAGGTGTTATCGTGGAGATGGCTTATGCAAGGCTGGCGCCTAAAGTAAGGCCCGGTCACCCTCACTTGAGAAGAAGTGAATACCGAAACTGGCGGGTTTCATGAAAGAGTAAGGGAAGAGAGTCCACTAAATTGGCGGGCCTCAGTTTTCTTGTCAGAAATAATTATTCCAGTGACAGGAGCTCGTAAAGGTCACTGGAAATCCTGGTAAAGTTCCTTTAAAGAACGTGATGCGTGGTGCCCTAATTACTACTAATCCCCAGATTGGCCTCCAAGAGCTGCGTTAATAGATTCGTGGGCATTTACAACACATACCCAACAGGCATTTTACTAAACCTCGTTTATTCCTCCCAGCAATTCAAACAGGTAAGGATTGTTGTCTTCAAATGAGAAACATATTTAGGATAGGTTAAAGTCTCGCATAACTGCTGGCAAAATCAGTGATCAACCTAGGGCTGAGTGCCTCTAAAGTGCATTTCCCTAGCGCATCCAAATATATATCTTCCACCTCTTACATTAAGGGCGGGTGGTCTCAGTTTCGGTTTGCCACCCATACAGAAGGGCCAGAAGCCCAATACAAACATCAGTCCAGCAGCAGAGCAGCAACTGAGCATTTTGGCATGTTTGAGTTGGAAGGACATTTCCATTCTTTTTCTGCACAGCACTTAACCACACACAGTTCCCTTCACTGAGTTGGCTCACAATCAAGTGAATCAGAAGAGGCACTCCAGCTGAGCATGGTGGCCCATGCCTGTAATCCCAGCTACTCAAGAGGTTGAGGCAGGAAGGGAATCTCAGCTTTAAGGACTAGGAACAAACAAATCTTTGTAAGCAGAGCTACAGACACAGACAGGATATGTGTGTCTTCCACAATGTCAGAATTTGTTGAATAACAATAAATTCACAAGTTGCAACCAGTTTTTTCAGCTTTAATTTATCAAGTATTCCTGGGTCACTTGGTAATATGACTGTGGCAATTGCAAGCAGGTCTTTTATGCCATTCCAATCTTAATTCACACATCAAATCACATATCAGACTCTACATTATTATACGTAGGGTCCAGAAGCACTAAGAAAAGGTTAACAGTGGCACTTAAGAGAAGGAACTGCTAACAAAGACAGAGAGCTATACAGATGCAAATGAGCCACTGCAGGTAGTCAGATCACCCAGCCAGAGAATTTGAGACTCGGAATTTGTTCTAGACTTAGAGCTGTTCAAGGTAAGTCCAGGGGCTGGAGGGAGGCAGTTTTGATGTGGGCTGCATCAAGCAGGAAGATCAAGCTGAGCTGAGGGCCCAGGGACAGACTTGGAAATTTGTCACCTATTGATCTCAGTTGCATTCACCAAGTCGTCTTGGTAACAAAATGGGCTTGCATACTGCCAATACTATCTTCTTAGGTGCCTCTCATTTTATGTATTTCAGTGAGGCATCATTCAGAAGTCTTGTGTGTTTGATAAACTGACAGGCCTAGTTTCTCTGACATGGGTTTGATATGGCCATGCAACCATATCAAAATCCCTGATTTTATTTGATAAATGCACAGGTGGTAATTTTTTGTTAGCACACTTAATTTACTTATCATCAGCTTTAATTCAGCTTTCTGATTGTGCTGTGCAACTGGGGATTGTTCTTTTCAACAAGTTCTGCATGACTAATATCTGGTGGTTATCTGCGTGCCCAGACAAGTCACCAAGTCGTTCTGCCTTAGCACTTGAACTCAAAATGGAATAGCTTGGGACAAACTGTTGCTTTATAAAATGGAGTAATTCAGGTCTAGGCACAGCCTGCAAGCTGCTGTTCCATACAACATGAAATAACTCAGAGCAGGACATAGCCTGCTGTCCACACAAACCGGCTGTCTTCTACTATACTCTCAACACTCAGCACAGCATACCAGCAGGGTGTCCTGCAATTCAATACACTTCTGACACTCTCTATCTGGAGATAGGACCAGCTCCCACAGGTTAAGGTCTCAGGCCCACAGATTGGCCCCAGTCCCAAGCAATAGATTTCCAGGTTACCCACAACTTCTCTGATCTGGTTACAAATTAGAAGTTCTCATAATCCCTTTAATACTAATATGCACACAGTAGCTGCTAGGGACATTCAGATTTTCTTTTTCTTTTTTCTTTTTGGTACTGGGGATTGAACCCAGGAGCATGTGATACTGAGCCACATACCCAGCCCTTTTTAATTTTTCTTTTTTTTGAAACAGGGTCTTACAAAGTTGCTTAGGGCCTCCTTAAGTTGCTGAGGCTGACCTCAAACTTGTACACTTCTTGCCTCAGCTTCCAGAATTGCTGGGATTACAGGCAGATGCCACCATGCCTGGCTCAGATCTTCTTAACAAGGGTGATGGTTTCACAACTTGGACTGAATTGGATTTGGGTAGAGGTGGCCTCTGTAATGAGGCTTGATGTGTTTTTTTGGCATGGTATTGACATGGATGTCACCTCATTAGCATACAAACACATACATTATTTCTAAATTTGAGGCTCAAGAGTTAAGTGACAGAAAACTAGGGCAGAGAACAAATATGTATTATCTCACAACAAACCTCAAAAGTGGAAGAAAAATTTGCATATCAAATACCTGGAAAGTGTCTGTTATCCAGAAAAACAGACACTGTTGTTTCTAACGTGACAACAAAAAGACAAAGAACCCAATTTAAAAACTGACAAAGGAGTTGATTACACACTTGACCAAGGAACACATGAAAAAATGCTTAACATTTCAGTCATTGTGGTATACAAAGTCACAGATTCCATCACTCCTACTAGAATAGCTATACAAAAAAGTTAAGAATAACAAGTATTGGTAAAGATGTGCAGAAACTGGAACTCAAACATGGATTGTGACAAGCCAGGCCTGGTGGCACACACCTATAATCCCAGCAACTTGGGAGGCTGAGTCAGGAAGATCATGAGTTCAAGACTAGTGAGACCCTGTCTCAAAATAAAAAAATAAAAAATAAAATGACCTGAGAATGTAGCTTAGTGGTAAAGTACCCCTGAATTCAATCCCTAGTACAAAAAAAAAAAAAAAAAAAATGTTGTGACAATATAAAATAGTGCAGCCTATGTGTAAAATAGTTTGGTATTTCCTCAAGAAGTTAAAAATAAAATTACTGTATTGCTCAACAATTCTCTTCCTAGGTATATACCCCTAAGGAACTGAAAACGTATTCAAATAAAAAATGTGTTCATTCTTTATATCTGTCACAGTCATGAAAACGAGGGACAGGCTCTAGATGAGTTCCAGGAAAAGAAAACTGGATCCAAATGGAAAAAGAATTTCTACCAGTTGGGGCAGGTGGTGAAAGTGAAGTCGGCCTGTGGATTGGATTATCATGGAGAACCATGCTGATTTCCTGATTGGGGGTTATGTGTTGATTACCTCCAAGAGTGTCTCTGCATCAGATACAATGCAAAGCACTGCTCTGTGTGGAACTGCAAATTGGAATAAGCAAAAACCACTGGAGAATGTGAGTAAAAGGATAAAGAGTATTTTGTTCCACCATTGCAGGTTTCTTGTAAGTTTGAAATTATTAGGAAATAAGTTACTTTCCAGAACATCCAGGTCAATACCATGCCACATCAAGCCTCATTACAGAGGCCACCTCTACCCAAATCCAATTCAGCCCAAGCTGTGAAACCATTACCCTTGTAAGAACATTTGAGCCAGGCATGGTGGCATCTGCCTGTAATCCCAGCAGTTCTGGAAGCTGAGGCAAGAAGTGTACAAGTTTGAGGTCAGCCTCAGCAACTTAAGGAGGCCCTAAGCAACTTCGTAAGACCCTGTCTCAAAACAAAAACAAAAACAAAAAAACAACAAAAAAAAAATTTAAAAAGGGCTGGGTATGTGGCTCAGTGTCACATGCTCCTGGGTTCAATCCCCAGTACCCAAAAGAAAAAAATCTGAATGTCGATAGCAGTTACTGTGTGCATATTAGTATTAAAGGTCACAGCATATATTAGTGGCCACTGTGTGCACAATAAATTTATATTAGAAGACACTGGGGAAATACTGTCTTAGAATTGAGAATGCACTGTGTGAGGCTGGGGGTGCGGCTCAGTGGTAGAGCGCCATTGGAGGCTGCAGTGGGTCAGGAAAGGCAGGCACCCGCCCTCTGGTGGCCGCCAGGACGCAGCACAGGCTGCTGGCAGTTCAACGGTGCACGTGCGCCCCCTCCTGGCGTTACTGCAAAAGAAACAAATCCATTCACTTACGTATTCAAATTATTCAATGCCATAACTTTAGAAATGAAGTATTTCTAAAGTATTTGAATAACTTCAAACTGAAATGAAGCTCACTTCCATGCTTTTTTCAAAAAGTCATGATGGAACAGATATTTGGAATCTATACACAAACTTGAAAGCTTACACAAATTTATTAAATATACTCCGTAAAGGCTGGTGATATAGCTCAGTTGGTAGAGTTCTCACACAAGGCCCTGGGTTCAATCCCCAGCACCAAAAACAAAATCAAAATCAAAAATAAAAACAAAAACAAAAAAACCTCCGTAAAAAATTTTGAGAAAAAATTATCAAAATTCTATAAGGAAAAAAAAATCTATGAGACCTTGGACTTAATGAGTTTTAACATGCAACAACAAAAGCCAATTCACAAAAGAAAAAGTACGGGTAACTTGAATTAAATGTTCTACTCTGTGAAAGATTCTGTTTTGAGAACAGAAAGACAAGCCACGGACAAGAATAAATTATTTACAAAACATGTATCTGAAAAAATCATTTGTATTTGAAACACACAACTCTTTTTTTCTTAATACACAAAGAACTCTTTTTTTCACAAAGAACTCAGCAACTTAGTGAGGCCCTAAGCAACTCAGTGAGACCGTTTCTAAATAAAGCATAAAAAGGGGTTTGAATATGTGGCTCAGTGGTTAAGCACCCCTGGGTTCAATCCCCAGTACTGAAAAAAAAAAAGTTAGAATCCGCATGTGTGTGGTACTTTTATTTGTAACAACTGAGAGATCTCTGGGCTGCTAAATGGACAATGTTGTAACTCCAAGATAAAATGTGCAACAAGTTGGATCAATTGATTAGATTCATGATAAGTTGCAACCTCACAAAGTTTATGTACAGTTCATGGACATTCTTTAAGGACTTTGGATTAGCAGTGTTTCATGAGATTAATTTATTAGACTTAGAAGCATTTTTAAAAAGTGGCTCTGTGTTGTCATTGCTGGATGAGACAACTGAAGAACTTCAAAAAGGAAGTAAGGTAGGGCATATTTAATTTGTAAAAGAAGTTTAAAATGTGTATAAATTTGTTCCAAATCCCTTGAAAGTAATTAAGTTGCTGGTTTTGGTGTTGCCAGATTTAGCAAATGAAAATACAGAATAGTAGAGAGATTTGAATTTTAGATAATTTAAATTTAATTGAGCAAGGTGTATTTTATCTGGAAATCCTAGCTAGACCTATAAAAAGAGTATAAACTTTTGTAAGCTGAACTTCCAGGACCACTTTTTAGGAGTCCTGGAAAACTTTCAGTGTCCAGTATCAAAAAATACATCAACTTGCCGGGCGTGGTGGCGCACGCCTGTAATCCCAGCACTTGGGAGGCTGAGGCAGGAGGATCGTGAGTTCAAAGCCAGCCTCAGCAACTTAGCGAGGTGCTAAGCAACTCAGTGAGACCCTGTCTCTAAGTAAAACACAAAATAGGGCTGGGGATGTGCCCCTGGGTTCAATTCCCAGTACCAAATATATATATCTATATCTCAACCCTTATAGTATAAAATCCAATAAAACTATTTCCACTTTGAAAAAATTGTAAAAAAAAAAAAAAAAAAAGTACACCAACCCAGCCCAGCATGGTGGCACATACCAGTAATTCTAGCGGCTCTGCAGCTGAGGCAGGAGGATTGCAAATTTGAGGCCTGTCTCTGCAGTTTAGCAAGGCTCCAAGCAACTTAGCAAGACCCTGTCTCAAAATAAAAAGGGCTGGGGTTGTGACTCAGTGGTTTTTTAGCTCCCCTGGGTTCCACCATGGTAAAAAAAAAAAAAAAAATACCCTGGGTGGGATGTAACTCAGTGGTACAGAACTTGCCCAGCATGTGTGAAGTCCCAGATTCAATCCACAACACAATCAATCAATCAATCAATCAATAAGCAAGTTAACCTATAGGATAAAGAGAGTCAACTACTTGTTTTTTCTTAATTTTTAACTTTGGTAATTTGAATATTTCATTTGAAAAAAAAAGTAAATCTCTAAATAGTGGTTTCTACATGTCAAAGCTGCCCTTGAGGACTTCAAATTGACATGAGCAGTCCAAAGAAATGAACCCCATTCTGTACTTGGCACATTCACTGCATAAAATCAGACTTTTTAAAAAGTGCCTGGATTCTTGAAGAAAATCCTGAGTCAAATTTAACTGAATCCAACTTGGTAGAAGAGCTACATCCAGGTCACTCAATATTCGCCCAGGCCCAAGAACACAAAGCTCATGCAAGGCAGAGCTGGGATTTGAACCCAGGGCCTCTGACTCAGACTGGCCTTTTCATGTCCTAAAGCTTTACTTCCCAGAACTGCCCAACTGTGGTTCAAGGGGCTGAGTTCAACTGAGGGTTGAGTGCCCTCATCCACTGAGCCACATCTCCAGCCCTATTTTTTTTGTATTTAATTTAGAGACAGGGTCTCACTGAGTTGCTTAGGGCCTCACTTAGTTGCTGAGGCTGGCTTTGAACTCACAATCCTCCTGCCTCAGCCTCCTGAGCTGCCGGGATTACAGGTGTGTGTCATGGTGTC